>JBBELK010000015.1:1200000-1800000 GCA_037783545.1 Henricia sp. BOLD:AAB3569 | reverse complement strand
TATAAAGAAACAATGTGAACTACATGTACCGGTACATGTACATGTACATGTAATTGCACTCGTATAAAACTGCTGTTGTTTTTGTCGCGATCACATGTTTCTTTGATCCACACAATTGCTTTTTAAGCACAAGTTTTAAATGAAAGGATTTTTTTATTTTTTTTTTATTTTAAAAAGTACAACAAATTTTAAAGTTCTCAATGCAAAGACTGTATCAACTGTATTGGCCATGTTGTGCCTAATGATAAAGAAGGTGCCAATTGCCCATTACATGTAGCTAGTAATAACCACAACAAAAGGTACAAGAGCCTTAATGCAGTTATTGTGTATTTCCTGTCACTGAACCCTTTCCTGCCAGATAGCAGTAATTAAGTTATTATAATTTCCTGGATAATCACTGGATGTAGAGGTACATGTACAGTAATTAAATAATGTAGTGCATAATTTATTCACCTCTGTTGTGAGGCTTCCCCCCCCCCCCCCCCTTTCCCCCATTGTACTACAACGGTGGACAATTGGTGGCTTTAAAAAATGGGTCCATGGAAACATCAATATACTGAATGACAAACAAAGCATCTACTTTTCCATTTGCCATGTTTCAACTTAAAACTCTGCAACTTAATATTTGAACTTTTCCACTGAGATTTGACATACATGCGCTTGTTCTCCCAAACAATCGTGGACGTTTTAGGGAGGTCTAACAATATCGTCCGCGATTGGCAAGCGAACGTCCGCGATTCGCTCCTGTTCAAAACCAACGAGAGTAAGGAAAAATAGACTATGTCCAAACAAAAGAGGAACAAAGGGACGTCCGCGATTGTATGTGGATTCGCACCTATATGTACTTGTAACAAGAATCCACTGTACTTCATACAAATATTTTAGTCTGAATGGTCATTTGCCCCAAAAAGTTGTTTGCCCAAAGGTTTTTTTCCCCCTGAAGGATTGTTCCTGCGAATGAGCTTCCTCTAAAGGGCAATATTGGGAAAAGGAAGAAAGGTCCTTTGTTCTTAAAATAATTTCTCTAATTTTTTAAAAATTATTTAGGTTAAAACCCATGGAAAAATTAGCTATTGGAATGATTGTCCTTCCGAATATAAGTACTATTTTGGACCACAGTTATATCAAGCATGAAAACTGTTAAGAGAAATGGATCTTCGGAACGGCATAACCCCGCTCCAAGATTTATGATGCAGGCTTAACCAAACCAGGCAAATTACCCACAAATGTTTATATTTTACTGAGAAACAAAGTTTCTAAGTTTGTTTTATTTAAAGCAACAGGGGTGGATTGCAATAAAGACAGTTAGGACGTCCTAACCCCTAGGACGTCCTAAGTCTGACATCACTAAGACATCATAGATTATTTTGCCTTGCAATAAACATTTATGTATCCTAACTTGTATCCTAGGACACATAACATTTAAGACACCTAATATGTGTCCTAAGTTATGTCTTTGAAAAGAAATTCTAAATTTCCTGCTCAATTCAGACAAAAGGAGCATTGTGACTAGGATCAAAAGTTTATTTTTTGATAGTTTATCTTTCTTAAACTCAGTTTCCACTGAAAGGAAATTACGATTCAAGCTGGACCTATGTTAATTCTGAAAGTTTTCACGATGTTTTTCACGCCACTGTCACGCGTACGTACGGCATCAACAACCGGCAAGTAATTTAGTGCACATGCGCGATGGTATGCAAACGCACGAATGCGATTGAAACGCCGCTCACAACAGTAAAGACATACAAGCTTTTATGTCTTAGCTAAGACGTACTAACTTTTGGATATTGCAAGGCATTTTTCAATGTGTCGTAGCTAAGATGTCATAAACTCAGTTAGGACACATGATGTGTCTCAGACTAAAGACGGTTATATTGCAATCCACCCCTGGTTAGTCACCAGTTAGTGTGACCCATCATTAGCATATTACCATGCCCTCTCATATCCCTACTAATCCCTAGCCTGCTCGTGATTGGTTGAATCCCCTCAGCCAGGGAAATAAGTTTAATTGCAAAAGGAAGTTGTGTCTCTTGCCTGATACCCTGTCGCTGAGAAGTTTTATAGCCCTAGGTCCCATGGTTTCCCCCTCTGTTTTACTTCCTCTGTGCCCCTTCCTATCTGAACTTAGTCATTCCTAACACGTCATTCGGACTTACATGTAGTGAGCAGACATCTTGCCCAGCCTTTTACTTTTAGTAAAGTCTGAAGTTCTCTTGTTGGACAATTTCTTCAACCTTTTTGTCGACACCAGGTATCTATCAATATTCTTGACTTTTTGGTTTGCATGTTGGAGGAAAGTTCATACATGTAGATGGATTTTTTTTCTGTTAACCAAGAGATCTGTTTTAGGAGCACTTGGACTGTCTTTTCGTATGTAGGTATAATATTAAATTCATTCTATTTCATGAGCACAACTTTCACTGTTGGAAGGTGTGTTGGGGGGAAGGGGGTGGGAGAATATCAATCGCAAAGTTGATAGGTTAACTGTGAACTTTGGCTAAGCAGCCACCAAGATGAAGCAAAGTAATTCTGCTGGATAGACAATACCAGTGCTCATACCGGTACAATGTATTATCAATGAGTCTTTCCACGGTAAAGGGGCCATTTTGGCAACAAAGACCATATTTTCAAGAAAATACCTTTGTGTACAAATTTATATATGCTCATAACCGGGATGGCCTAAAATGTAACAAGTGTCCGTCCCTTTTTGGACCTAAGTTATCTCTTCAGAACAACTTAAACTTATTTCTTTTATTTTGAGACCAGACAAAGGTATTTCCTCGAAAATATGGTCTGTGTTGCCAAAATGCCCCCTTTACTGTGAAAAGACCCTATTCTCAAATTAAATACTGTGCATGACTTGTAGGAAATTAAAAGACTGCAATATGAGGGTTGCCTTGTAAAAGAAAATGAGTGTGCACATGCATCTATATAAATTCATCTTCAATTACTCGTCTTCAGTGATCAATGAATCATCTCGGGCTGAATCACTGCATTGGACGGTTGTAACCATCTCTGTCTTCCTTTTGAGTAAAATTTACCAGGTCAAATGGTTGATTAGGCCGCAAAAAAGATAACTACATGTATGTTTAGCGTAAGTTGACGTTTTCCAAAATGATGCGGTGACGCTTTTTTTGTTTGTTTTGGGCAAGTGGATTCCAAGCAATAAAGTCAACTTGACATAAAGCCAACAGGCATGTTTTTAATCAAAACACTCGACAGACGGTGCGTGTCTAAGTAAAAAAAAAAGCTTTGACACGCAGGGTTAAAAGTGACGTGCGCGCCAATGCTAAACATAGTTCTTTTTTATGGCCTAGCTTACAATTCTGGGACATTATAATGCTGTGTACGGTCTTAACAAACCACCTTTCTATTCCAGGGTAAAGTCAAATCAATATGGGCATCAATGGTTCTTACCCCAATTCTTTTCTTCTTCTTCTACCCTATGGACTACACTGTTGCATCGCCCACTGCCTTCTCTACCACTGCCATCTTGCGATGTCTTGGCCCGGCCCCCACCCACCTCCACCACCTGCGTTGGAATATGAACATGAAATCCCTACATTCTTTTATCCTGCATATGGACCCATGGACTATCAGGTGGGTGCTCATTTTTGTTTTTATTTGACAGTCTTGGATATCAGGCCTATACAAAACCAAAAAACATGCAATTGAATTAAAATGGACAAAATTCATAGAAGACGAGTAAAATATCTGAGACACTCTCGAGGATGACACAAAAAAGCACAAAACAGTTCACTTCTACTGTGATTTTAGTTTCTTAAGTTCTGCAAAATGTGACTTGGAATGTAAAGTATGGGACAATTAAGGCCCGCTTCAAACGTCGCGCTTATGCCGTGTCAAATTAAATTCAACTTGATATTTTTTCAACAAGATGGCAGTGTTCTATTCGATACGGTCTACAGGAAGTTCCTCTTTAAAGAATAAATATCAGGCAGGTGATTTACAGTGTCTTTGAACAGCGCCCTCTCTGGTTTGGGCATGAGAAAGGCAAACACGTTGGGAAGTAGGCAAGAATATGTACATTGTACTACCCCCTCTTGTGGTTATTTGCAGCCAGTGTGTTGACACTGTCATATTTAGTGGATTGACTCAAATGCTCGAAATTACATGTACATCAGATCATCAGCCTTGTATAAATAATGCTCATTGACCTATAGACCGTATCGAATAGCTGCCATCTTGTAGGGCAGTTTCTTTGTTCCCTGAGGACATGGAGGGATATACATACGTGTACGTATGTACGTACACTTTGTGCTTACCCATTAATGACCAATTTAAATGTCAAAAGTTGCCCTACAAGACAGCCGTGTTCTATATGATACGGTCTACCAGTATGGGTAGAAGCAGGTGATTTACAGCGCCTTTGAACAGTGCCCTCTATGGTTTAGGCACGACAAAGGCAAACACGTTGGGAAGTACCAGTACATGCAGGCAAAGATATGTACTACCACCTCTTGTGGTTATTTGTAGTCAGTGTGTTGACACTGTTTATATAGCTCCCTGGCGAGGCCTGGGGCCAATTTCATGGCGCTGCTAAGCACAAAAATTTGCTTAGCACAGGATTTCTTTGCCTTATAAAATGTATCACAAGCAAAAAATATTCGCCAACTTGTGTTCTTCGCAAGAGTAGGAGAATACCTTTCAATACACATCACTTACGATTTTGTCTGGCAATCTATTTTTGCAAAATAAAGCAAGCAAATTTTTGTGCTTAGCAGCGCCATGAAATTGGCCCCAGGTTTGAGCAGGGAGCCTGGAGTGTACATGTAGGCGAGGCTTGGGGAGGGGAGCTCTATGTAGTATGTTACAAGGATTTGGGGTAGTTGGATTAAAGACACAGGCTCGTCAGCAATGCGTGCGCGCCAAATTCGTGCCACGAAATACGCAGCTCCATAGCAAAGGCATAGAGCTGCGTATTTCGTGGCAGCTCATTAGGATTACTAAGCAGGTCAAATTTAAGGTTCATTTTCCTGACTTAGGCCTACTTACGGTCGTCGTGATCACTGAAACATTGAATGTCACTGGGTGAGTTAGTTTCTTTCAACACAGTCTTCATCAAAACTTGGAAGTCCATGGCAAGTGTGAACATCAATCAAATTAGGATTGGCAGGCTTTCGAGTCAAAGTGTTTCATTATACTTTTGTCAGTCCTGGCCAACTTGGATAGGGTTGTTTTGTTGTTTAGTTTATTTTGGAATTGTATGTTGTATTTTTGTACTTTGTACCCTGTTGTTGAAGGCCGAATAAATAATAATAATAATAATAAATATAATAATATCACTTAATGCAGCAAAGGGACGACGCGCCGGTAAGACTTTGCCAGACGACCACCGAAATTTCGGCTAAAAGACATCGATTGGACACCAAAATTCTGTTACCCAGAGCTCCCAAAAATGGTTCCACACCTAATAAAAATGCTTCTAGACCTACCGGTACATGTAATAAAAATGGTTCTCGATTTGAAAAAGATGGATTTTGACCTAAACAAATGTATTTTGACTTCCAAAATATTGGGGCTACGATAAATATTCGACCTAATAGAGCGCGTCGTCCTAATAGGGCTCTCTACACAAAAAGTGTCGCCCCATTGGATAAAATAGTGAAATAAATGTAACCACAACTGACAAAGGTTTGTTTGTCAATAAAATTTATAGCAGAATAAGTCCAATTTGAACATAGTTTAAAAACATGGAGGACTGAGGGTGTTGTCCTCTGAGTACTGCAGCCGATTTCACGAAACTTACGCAGTTGCTCAAGCCCACTTGCGCAACATTTTATTGCGTAAGTTGCGCAACATTCTTCCGGAGATAACATGCAGGCTATGGGGCTTGCGCCATTTGTCAAAAGTTGCGCAAGCTGCGCAATGTTTCGTGAAATCGACTGCAGGACTTTCTTGGAGTTTCTTCATAGGTCATCCACACTACATGTACATGTAGGTGAAGTTCCTTTAATTGTATCAGTGAGGTTAACCCCAATAACATCTGGTCTTGAATGTACATGTACACATGTACATGTAGTTCCTGTTTTGCTTCCACTTTCATACAGCCAATCCATGGCAACATTTTGATACAGATGAATTTGTTTACATCAACAAGGGAAGTTTACTCAGTTGTTGATGATTATTCCAAGGTTGTTTGGCTCAATAACTTCCTGTGCTTTGAACCACACTGTCCATACACCATCATGGGCCCACTTCCTGTCTAGTGATTGTGTCTGGGGAACAAAGAACACACCCTGTAAATAAAAAGGAACTGTCTGGTTACGTTTTGTCTCAAACTATACTATAAATTAGGGGTCCAAAAGTGTGACATTTAGTGTCCCCCGTTACACCTGATTTTTATGTGTTAGTTTTCGTTTAAAAAAATCATTAAAATGGCTTTTAAACCATTTTGTACTCACTCTTTGAGATGGAAAATATTTAAAGAATGTGTCCTGAATTTACAAAAACAAGATGTAATATGTAAGGGGGGGAGGGGGACACCAACATCTGACCCCTAATTTATAGAAAGACCCATATGTTCAGACACCTGGGGCCGATTTCACAAAGTGCTATCAGTTGAGATAACGTGCATCTCGAGTACTTGCATTTCAAGTTACGAACGATCATAGTGCTTCATGAAATCAACCCTAGGTTAGCTAAAACAGGAAATGTTAAATGGGTTGCTCACAGCTAGGGGTCTGTCAAGAAGTTAAAATTTACGGAACATTCAGACACCATTTCGACTCAGGGTAATTTAAACCGTTGAGGGCTTTTCACACTGGACCTCATTTGACCCGGGTTTAAATTACCCTGGGTTGAGTGAGGTCCAATGTAAAAAGCCTCAAGAAATGTATCGCGATGGAAAAGTAGGGCACACATTATATAGCCTATAGTTTGTGTGGGAGTTTGTTTTCCTCTTCTGAGTGAATTATAAACCAGATGCACTGATCTCTGCAGTATTTGACTCTGTGGGTGTGATCATTGACCTGCCTGCACTCTGACTGGTTGCATGTGGCAGTGATATCTCAGGCTTTTGAAACCAAAACTAATTTTCAGCTAGGACAGCCAGTATGATGGAAACTAATTATTGCATAACGGGTCTAGGTATGTTTTGACAGTAGCCTACTTTCAAAAGGAAATTTACTCATAACCAACATTTAAATTCCCTCATGTGTTATATTCATCTAAACAGGACTTTAAAATGAGTTCACAATCAGTTTCTCTCACATGTGTCTCTCCATGCAGGCACGTGAATAAGTACAGGTAATGTGCAAATTACTGCAAGCTCCATGGCTACCAAGTTGGTAACTTTTGTTGAGTTTTAAAATTGGGAAAGAGCACACCAGTGCAACTAGAGAAGAACATTAAATTATTTCTTTATGAACAAAATCAAATCCCCAAAGATGACAAACATTAATCTGCTACAAGTAATCACAGCGTCAAGAGTGCATGGCTGGCTGATAATGCAAACTCAGCGAATAAATGTTTGTGGTGCACCACTCATGTCATGATGAATATTTGTTTGGAAATATTGACAAGTTTAATATTCATGAACTTTCTTCTGACAAATTCTATTTGGTAGTTTTCTTGGCCGCACATGTAATTTGTTTTGTTCAGCATCTGGACATTTTCTGCAGTGGCAAGGAAAAGTTGATATCCCAAGAGTAATTTCACCCCTACATGACTTTCTTTCATGGCTGCATGCAATCCATCAAGAGGGGTTTTTGTACTGTCCATTTCCCTGCTCTAATGGATGGGCATTGTCAAGCACAAAGACCTGCAGGTTGCAGTAGAGAGTAATTTGTCAAAGAGTGACTTTGATAACCCGCACCATTGATAATCTGTCAGTAATTATGAAAGAGGAAGCCTTTTCTTTATGGGTCAGATTATGAAGGGTTGTTCTAAAACCCCCTCGACCCCCACGACCCCCTCGACCCACGACCCACGACCCCCTCGACCCCACGACCCCCTCGACTTGCCTTCACGTGCGATTTTTTCACGTGCCCGAACCTGTGTTCACAGCCCGATTACGAATGCGGGCCAGCGCGGCCTAGTTCGAATGAGCCGCGCGTCGCCGTGTCATTGCTTCCAATACGTTTTTAATGTGTGTATCACCGAAGGGGCCATCCATAAAGTACGTAGGCACGGAATGCCGACTTTTTAGACTACGCTCCCCCGTACGCAAATTTCGTGACGTCACCCACATACTTTAACGTTGGGTGTAGGCATTGGCTCCAACCCTCCCTCTCCCCCTCCGTGCGTACGTAGTTTATGGATGGCCCCGAAAGCGGTACAGCTTATCAGTCAGTCCGCAGCGCACGCGTTAATGAGGTCAAATCCTGAATTTTCTTTGCACGGCTTGTGTCGCGATCAAGCCCCGACAAAAAATAACGCTATATTTCGATAGGGGGATAATGAGCTTAACTAGTGTAAGATCGGGTTTTATAGAAGGTAGGAAATTTAGTCATTTTTAAGAACGTATTGGAAGCAACACTGACGTCGCGTTCGCACACGGCGACGCGGCTCATTCGAACTAGGCCGGGCTGGCGCTGGCGCGTGGCTATGGCCCGCATTCGTAATCGGGCTGTGAACACAGGTTCGGGCACGTGAAAAAGTCGCACGTGAAGGCAAGTCGAGGGGGTCGTGGGGGTCGAGGGGGTCGTGGGTCGTGGGTCGAGGGGGTCGTGGGGGTCGAGGGGGTTTTAGAACAACCCGATTATGAAGGCCTGTTTACACTCGATTGGCCTTTGCGGAATCGAACTCCACAATTTCCAAAAAGGGGAGTTGAAGCCGGGTAGGCACTAAGTGTAAACGCAAAAGGTGAATTGAAAAAGGCGGATCAGACCCGTGTCTGATTCGCCTTTTTCAAGTCACCTTTGGGGTAGGGTTGAACCCTGCAATTGCGGGGTTCAACTCGCAATTGTCAAGGTCGCTTGTAGTTTAAACGCTACCCGAATACAAATTCGACAATTTGAGTGTCCTTATTTGGGGCAGTGCACGCCGTGTGGTAGATTTAATTGACCAATCTGGCACCAGTTCGGCAACACCTAACAACTCACGCATGCGCTGCAGTTACAACTAATGGTGACTTTTGCGGTTTCTGAAGGCGAGTTGAAGCCGGATCGAGGTTTAGTGTAGACGCGGCAAATGTTCAGTTTTGTGGTCGCAAAATTTGTGGTCACAAAATTTGCAATTGAAAAAATGTGTGATGTACAATGGCTCAGCATCCAATGGTAAATTAAAATTTGTCAACCTTAATTGATTGTTTTTATTTCTTTTGGCTTCGAGTGACGGTCTTACCAAAATTTGGCTCAAATGAAGTTGATGTCATCATCCTACTTTTATACGAAGTCTAACTCAAACAGGAAATCCTCTTGAATTGGTCTCTTGTTGAAAACGTCATCTTTTTTCAAGTCGTAGGAATGAAATCCGGATTGTTAATGTATTAAAAGGTTAAAAAAACAGGAGCACTGCCTAAAAAAAGGATGCACAAATGGATGGTCCTGAATAAGTTAATTGAGTCACTGAAGGAGGCAGAATTTGAAGAAACATACGCAGAGGAAATATTAAAAGAGGATTGGGAAGACAGGAAATGGCATGATCGTTAAAATAGAAAAACCTCTTAGGGACAGGAACAGAACAAGATCGGCTCAGGAATTGCTTATGGCAAAAAAGATATAAAACAGCTAGTGCAAGCCCTGATGTACAAACGGGAGAGATGCAGTTTTCCTGAACACTGAACATTTTGCTCTAATGGTGAGTTTCCTTCAATTTGGTCAGTAAATGCTTTTTCTTTGATTTATGTGTAATTGCTGTGTGCCTTATAGCTCAGCTGTTAGAGTGTCTGCCCAGTGAGTCAGAGGTATCAGGTTCTAATCCCGATAAGGCCCTTAAGATTTTTCTCTCATCCCAAGTTTGGTTGTTTCATTTCAATGGTGATTAGGCACAATACCAGATATTGCGTTCCTGTAAATGCTGTGGTGCCTATCAAACCTTTAAAGGCACAGGATCGTCAGCAATGCACGCGCGCCAAATTCTTGCCTTGAAATACGCAGCTCCATAGCAAAGGCATGGAGCTGCGTATTTCGTGGCACGAATTTGGCGCGCACACATTGCTGACGAGCCTGTGCCTTTAAGCATGCCAGTGTCAGTTGCATCATGGAGCTATGGTTGCATCAGTACAGGTTCTGTCCATTCCACCTAAAAAAACAAACAAAACTCATACTGTCATTATTTTGATTTTGTAAAAACTTACTCTGGATACAATTTGAATCCCTGCCAGTGTTTGTGATTGTTGTCATTGCTTTCATCTCAAGTTGATATCCCTCTGGGCTTTGGAGGGATTATCAGATAAAAACAATGAAGGCAGGGTCAGTTGCAAATAAACAAACAATGCTCTGTTACTGGGTCTCTGCCCTGCCATAACCCCTTCCTCTTTGAGAGCTTAGACATCGGGTGTCTTGCTTTTCTCTATAGGAAGGCAAGTCACAGGATTATCAGTGGAGCATGTAATTGTTGAAAGGCAATGTGAAAGTGGTGATAAATTTCCTTGACTAGGAATCCAAAAGGTTTTGCCGGTCAGTTCACAGTTTCAAAGAACCAATTGTTAGCTGCAAGGATTGTGAAGCCCCGCTCTATCATCTGCACTTTTTGGCAGATGAGATGTGGTATAGTTATATTGATTCGAAGTTGCATACTATTCAGTCATTTTTGTTCTCTGTTGGGCTGTCCAAAGTTGTCAACATTTTCACGGTTCTACAAAAGTCAAAATGTATTTTGAGTTTTTCACATTTTTCATAGCCTAGGTGTCAAAGATTCAACTTTTGTTTTCAAAAAAAATGCAAAATAAAGGTGATTAGAAGGAGGATATATTGAAGCGTTTGTGTTTGTGGCAAGGCAAAAACCAGTTATGAAGTCGGATACTGAGGTACATGAAGACAATTAAAATTTGATGTCATGTAGGAAATAAAGTCTTTGATGTTCGGTTTGTTGAATTGTTTGAAAAGTGAATGCTGAATTGATTGCATCCATCTTCAGTAACGGCAGGGAGGATACGTTTTATGATTCCCTCAATAAAAATACCAAGCATTTCTCCAAACACCAGTCAACATCGGTGAGAATTACAAAATTATAATGTTTATGCCAGTACTGAGAATCTGACTGATCTGGATTTGATCCCAGCGGGAGGGAGTCTGTCAGATGTTGTTGATAAGACCAGGATCAATTCTACCCCAGAGGCTGTTTGAAGTCTGATGCCAGATTTATATTTGACAGTTCGGATTAATATTCATTCATTCACGCATTGTGGTTTAAAATGAAGGAATGTGGGAGATACCCGATCCAGTGGAATGAGATATGGAATGCATGCTGGCACCATGTTTGGACGTGTTTTAGATGCTATGAAGATAACATGCCTCAACTCATAAAAGGGGAATCTTTTATGGAAATATTTTGATCTTTTCTACATAAAATATTTTTGGAAATCGTGATAAGTCAAATTACTCCCTCTGGTTTAACCATAAAAACCCAATATGTAAGGAAAACCCAAGGGAGTTCACCACTGTGCCCTACATGTAGCTCAACTGGTAGAGCATCTACCCAGTGAGTCAAAGGTCTCGGGTTCGAATCCCGTAAGGCCCATATGATTTTTTCTCTGATCCCACGTTTACTTATAAAGTAAAACATCTAAAGCAGTGTTCCCAGTGGACTTTAAGACCCATGCCAGAAAAACTTTGCCCTGAACTTTCCCTAAATAGGCCATTGTTTATTTTTGCAGGGATGAAACTGGTCCCACTGGACTAAATATAGGACTAAATATAGTCCATGCAGCTGATGGAGAATTTACATGGTTTCTTTCAGCTTGTCAGATGACTGCATTCCCTTGACAGCGACATTAGTTTTCAAAGTACTTTTATGGCACAAAAAGTTAAACTTAAACCTTGCAGTCTTTTTTCTGGTTGAAAAGTTGAGTGTTCCCCTCCATGGTTCCCCCTAGTGTGGTGTAAAAACCCAAGGCTGGGGCATGCTAAGCATGAGGGAAGTGCAATATGTGGCTTATCTCAGTGTGCTTATCAGCTATCCTCTGAAACATAACACCACCTACATATAACAAGTGAAAGGTCTGTGGTAATAAATCACTACAGCCAAACACATCCAACTGACTGACCTCATAAGCAATGCACATTAAACAGTCTACTGTCAGCAGGAAGTCAATGAATGGCTGACGAGTCTCGTGGTACTTTACTCAGTGGTGGATTATACCAGTGCAAATAAGTGCAGACTTTGAGGAGTTTTTGGCAGTTGTTTTGGACTCATATTCCTTGGATAGTTTTCTTTCTTGAGTTGGGATGAGTTTAATGACAACATCATCCTGGCTAAAGTCGGCTCAGAGCAGTTCTGGCAAGATGTCACTGGTGCTGCTTACGGTAAGTTGAGAATGGTTGTAATATTCAACAAGTGTTGACCTTCAAGTATACTGACTAGTAGTACAGTACAAGTAGTTGTCAAGTACTGCTTTCACTGTCTCTCTCTATTGTTTCATCATACATACATGTACATGTAGCTTAAAATGAGTACATACATGTAGCTTAAAATGAGTACATGTATGAGTAAAATGAGTACATGTATATGCATTAAGTGTGTGTTAGCAATATAGCTGCCCAGCAACTTTAACAGGCAGACATTAAAACATGGCTAGCGCAATAACCTGCTGCCCAATCACCACCAAACTACTTCTGATAGTTCTTGAGAACACCTTACCTTGCGTGTGTCTATGGAATTTTGGCAGAATTTGTCCATGTAATTCTAGAAAATTTATCTTTTCTTAGAAGGTGATGACAGTGGTACATGTACATCATGCATGCTACTTGTCCTTAACTTCTAAGGGTGGATTTTCGACAATTATTTGTACATAGTTATGCTCACGAGGACCATCTGGCAGCCAGTTTTTTTTTCCGACAATGTGTACATGTACATGTGTTAAATTCCGGTGCACGGGACGTTTTTAGAAAACCACCTTCGGTTGTCAATTACCAGCATGAAATACCATTTTGGACGGAAATAAATTCATGTGGTGTTTGTTTCCATTGCTATCAACACTTTGAGTAAGGTTTTTCTTGTCAACTCATGAAAAACAAAATTGGGTCATTGCAAATGATACAATGTACAAATTAAAAAATGGATTTAAGGTACAACATTTTCAGGGATATTGTGCCAGATTGCACCTTTAAAGCGGGCCTCCCACTGTGCGATATTTGTCACAAATTTCCTACGATTGGGTACGATTGTGTGTAGAGTCTATAGGCAGTCTCCGATAATCGTACCAATTCGTAGGAAATTCGTGGCAAAAATCGCACAGTGGGAAAACACAGTTGAGCAAATGGATTCAGCTCACTGGCTTGAACATAATTGAATCTAAACAGCAGAAGATTAACATGCAGGCCTGCCTTGGTTGCACCCTAGGGGATTAGAATGACAGTGCATTGAATTGATGTGTGTAGAACAAAGGTTCACACATGGTAAGCCAAATAAAGTACACAGCCCTAGAAGATGGAGCATGTCTGTAATATGGTGCATCAGAGCAAGGAACTGACACTTGGAGAATGAATGAGTGGAAGATAGTATATTAGGCCCCTATAATTGGTGCACTAAGGCCCGCTTCAAACATCGCGCTTATGTCACGTCGAATTAAAATCAACTTGATTTTAAAAATTTGCCACGGCACAAGCACGACGTTTGAAGCCGTTTGGCTCAACAAAATTAGTTCAACACGGCAGAAGATTTTAGCTCGACAGGGTCTGCCGTGCTAACTCAATTTAGTGCGGCATTAGCACGGCGCTGCTTCAAACGTCGTGCTTCTTCCGTGTCGATTTTTAATTCCAGTTCAAAGTTGGTCCGCAATTTTGTTCACAACTAGTAATGCGCATGCTCGCAGCGCGTATGTGAGTAAAGAAATAACCAACAAACAAGTGCATCAAAATAATAAATATGGCGATGTACAATGGACAGAATGGAAAATGCACGTGTACAACGTCCATGACGTGCACAATACTCATCCGCCATGTTGGATGTATTAAGCTCGACTGGTAGTTTGCAATTAAGTTTGACGTTTGAAGCCACTGCCGTGCTAACATCGTTCCAACGTCGTGCCAAGTTGAATTTAATTCGGCATGGCATAAGCGCGACGTTTGAAGCGGGCCTAACAGTAATAAATTGGACAAAGAACCAAGCTTATAGTGTTTACTGATAAATGAATAAGATACCTGTACATATCAAGAATATTATAAAAACTATAGGCGTGTTTTTATTGAGACTCATTTACCGGATAATGCCAGAAAAGACGGAAAATGTGCTCAGTAGAAACAGGTCTTATCAACTATTTTCCGGTAAATGCCGGGGAGGATTTTCCCGGCATTTTCCTTCTCGAGGAAGGAAAATGCCGGGGAATTTATCCAGTAAGCGCCAATAGAAACACGCACCGTTCCGCCCGAGTGCGCATACAGGGGAGAAAACGTAAACATGTGACCGCATAATGACTGACCCTATGCACGTGCTTGACCCCTCCATGTGACCTTTACCTGGCATATCCACGAAGCGTGATGAAGGCCAGCAAGCTTAGCTATTTTCCGGATAGAGAAGCTCAGTAGAAACTTTGCGTTGCCTGCTATTTACCGGTAAATGGGTTTACCGGTAAAATTCCGGATCTTCAATAGAAACACTCAATATGTCCAACTACATGTAAAAACCAAAAAAAGGGCGTAAATTTTGTGACATGGATTATTTCCCTAAGCATTCAGAAATGAGCTATTCTTTAAGACCTACTGTGTAGTCTTCATGTACCTTGGTTAATTAACAAAAAAAACAAAAAAACTCAAAGTTCACAGCTTTTACTATGGTGTCGCAGAACATGCCCAATAATTGAAATGTTGAAATTGATATGATATTCATGTATGTACATGGTGTATGAATGTGATTCCTTAGTCTAAATTTCCTACATAAGTATACTATGTTCCTTCCTTGTTCCTTATTTGATGAAGAGCGATAAGGGAACAAAAAGGAAATATAATATTCAATTTAATAAAATATGAAATATCTCATGAAATGAGGAAATAGTCATTATTATATGGTTCCAGAACTGGAGAAGTTTAAAAGTTTATCTTGTTGATGCAAAAGGCCTGTCCGCATTGGACTTTCATGGGGAAAACTTACCGAGACAATGGGTACTTTCCCATATTAAGTCCAATGCGGACGTTTTCCTCTCAGGAACTTTTCCCGAGTCCAGCGGTTACTTTTCCTGGCCAACTGCTGCCCAGGAAAAGTTCCCAGGTAACTTTTCCCGAAACGAAAAGTCCAATGTGGACACATCGAGCAGGTAAAAGCACTCTGGAAGCGTCAAACTGCGAAGGGACACTGCGCATGCTCTCCCACGGTCTCGGTAACATTTTACTGTGTCAAAAAGTCCAAATGCAGAGAAAGCAGTAAAATTTAACCATTTTTCATTTTACCATCGTCTCGGTAAAACCTCCCAAAAAACCAATATGGACACAGCTAAAGTCTAAGGAACTTGCAGACTGTAAAATTTAGACAGCTTAAACCATAATTATTTTATCCTTGTATAGCGTAGACAGAAAAACAATGAATGTTTCTTAATCTAGAAGTGCTTTTCACACTAAATGACAAATTCCTGTGAAATGTCGTATTTTAAATCCTATATGTACATATGGAATTGTGGGTGTTTACTGTTTGCATTGGAGTTAATTTGGTTTAATTAACAACCTTGTCCGTACGTTTTAACCCCCAAAAAGTATAATGCGGACAACACAGTCAACACACAGCTAGGGTTCACTGACACAAGACCGGATGGAGCATCTTGTGGTATACTGGTAGGCCTACATGGTGTACAACTATTGCTCAAACATAACTCCAGTAATGTGCAGAACAGATGTGTGAGGTTTTACTGGAGTGATGGGGCTTTTCAAGGAAATAGAAGCATGTGAGGGGTCATGCCCATGACCTTTGCAGTTAGAGTTTCAGCCTTTTGCATGTAATATCACAACATGAAATATAACTCACTCCAGATAAATATTGAGGCACGAATTGACAATTTTTTTTAACTCCTGCTAGTACAGGTACTTGTACTTTTGTTTCAAGAACCAATTGATTCCGTGTACCAAAATTCATACAAAGAATTGCACAGCATTTAGATATGGCTTGCAGAATTTCACTAAAATTTAACAAGGTCTATTAAAAATTCCTGACTGACAAAGTCATCATTTTGCTAAAGAAGGGGGAAAACAAGGAATAGACTTCATTTATTCCTAAATTAAGAAATTCAATAGGGTAGTTTTAAGGGGGCTGACTGTGATACATGTAGATTCAAGTAGTCACGATTGGAGGACAGTATTTGATGACAGTATACCCATACCAGCTAAGTGGAACTGTATAGCGCCCTCATGCGCTATCCATCTGGAACTATCCATCTGGAACCAAACTTTAGACCACTCAGCTGCTGTTTCTGCACTGGCCAATGCTTATTAACCGAGTTGCTTTGTATTGCTTGTGTCAATAAAGGCTTCTGTACAATGTTGGTACTGTAGATCATAAAGTACAGATCGCATTGTGGTATATAAATTGAGTTACAGGGCTGTGTGTGTGATGGAGCTACATGTAATTGAGTTTTACCATAGAGCAAGGAAACTTGCTCTATGGTTTTACTGGTACAGTAAACCCTAGTAATAATGTCCCCCGATATAAAGCTCCTTTTTCTAAGTCCCTGCCATTATTCTCTGCATTGTGTGTGCATTAGTAGTTATAGCGCTCTCTGGATGTAAAGCTAAAATTTCGGTCCCATGAAGAAGGTGAACGCTGTAACGAGAGTTTACTGTATTCCATCAATGGACAGTTCTATAAATTCAAAGACTTTTCAAAGGCTTTGAGGGTACCGGTAGGTAATGCTTTACGGTACATATTCGAGTTGTTTGATTTTAAACACATCATCTTTAAGCATCCTCGATAGAAGTGTAGGCCTACATGCAATTCCTGAGAAGAAAAAAAGATTGCAATAAAACAAAATGTAATGCTGCTCTCAATAAGCGTGATACTACATGTAGGTCCAAACCCTAAGTTTTGAGTAGGTTCGATTTTTGACATATGTACCATGCTAATTAAAAATGCCATTATAATCAACTGATGCTTGAAGAACATGTTTTAAAATACGTGAAGCATCACACACCATCCAAGTCTTTGGAATGTGTGTCTGTGACTGTCTGGAATAGCAACGCCTGCATATTGCGTGCTTAAGGTATATTTTGCACAAGTTTTGTGTGATAATTTTAATAGGCAGACTTTCCTCTTTGCACTGATGTACAAGAGTTGTAATCGTTTCCATCCTGAGACCTCTGTAGAGCCAATGGTTTTCCATTTTACTGAAAATGACAGCCCTGCAGCCGATTTCACGAAACATTGCGCAGCTTGCGCAACTTTTAACAAATGGTGCAAGCCCCATAGTTTGCGTGTTATCTTCGGAAGAATGTTGCGCAACTTACGCAATAAAATGTTGCGCAAGTGGGCTTGCGCAACTGCGTAAGTTTCGTGAAATCGGCTTTTGGTCCTGTCTAAGAATTCTGCATCCTGTTAAGGTTTTAAGTTCTCTTCGATGCAGTGTCATTGTCCATGAGTATATGAGGCACAGTGGTATACTCCCTCCGGTTTTCTCTTTAAAAAAAAAAAACTTTCCCTCTTGAGGAGCAGGAATTTAGCAAGTCCGAATCAGGCTATATTTATGCCACAGACCTTCAATTTCAAACAGCCCTTGACAGTACAATAAGAGATGATTGGATTTCCAGTGATAACATTTACTAACCTTGAACTTCTTAGAAGATTTTATTTCATAAATTACGAGATGAAAATTCTCTCCACCCTTTGTCCTGGTTGTGAACCTAAACCATTATGCCTTCAGACTTTCTATTCACAGGGCACGTTTCCTTTTGATGCCAGCTTTCAATGTGAGAAACATTCCCTAATGGATTTGTTTGAAGGTTGGATGCCGCAAATATGGGAATAAAGAAATCTTAGTAATCTGAGGAGGTGGTCGGCAAGTACTATATACAGTGAATACATAGAATTCTGCATGAAGAACTTTGGACTTTTGTTAGAAAATTAAATTTGTTCGGCTTGTAACCATTGAGTATTCCAGCTTCACACAAATTGTGAAAAAAAAATCATTCAGCTTCCAATCACGATACATTTCTTATTATTATTGTACCTTATTTTAAATACCAATCAGCCATTGTTTAAAGGAAGGAACAACACTTGTTTGAATTATCGACGTATTTAATCAAAAATAGTACCGATGTATTGCCCGGTGCACAATCTTTCATGAGAATCAGAGAATCTTGTTTTCAAACATCGGCAACCCAATTAGTTTTGATTATAAACTCTGCAACTAATGGATCTATATGCTGTGCCATATTTCAAATTTTGAAAGGGATGATGACGATTGCATGGATGACGTCAAGATTGATGCCTTATTTCCGAACTCCCATACGCCGTGAATTATGTAAAAATATGTTGTGTCCTGACTCATGCCCTCTCAAGTCCGAGCGCCGAACTGCAAAAGATGGCACTTTACATGAAGCGTACAGAGTTACGGTAGACAACCCTTTGCAAATGTTGTCCCTTCCCTTAAGCTCATCATAAACCATGAGGATAGTTTTTCCTTGTCAATGAGGGCGTGTTTACACTTGATCCCGAGCTCGGGATCGAACACCGAGCTCGGGATCAGCCCCGGATCACAAATAGGTGTAAACGCTCTCGGAACCAAACTGGCCCCGGATCAGACCCCGAGATTTTGGTCTCGCGATGGCGGAGGGTTCGATCCCGAGCTCGGGATCAGTTTGCGGTTAGCTGGGCAATAAATCTTCCTCACACAGCCCCACATCCTGTTGCGGGCTAAAGCGCGCGAAAATTCCAGGAGAGCCCGCGCTCTTATTATGTACACGTGTACACGTAGTACATGTATACACCATGGAGGTAGCTATTCCTACCTCCATGTATACACGCACACAGGTACCACTGGTTCCATGCATTGTGTGCAGGCATATATGCCATGACAAAATGCATGATACCCCGACGCGATCGACATGTGATGCAACACTGAGAATCTCGCTGGCGTCCGTTACGAAAACACAACGTACTACAAACGTAATTGGTATCCTGCATTCAGCAATCTTATTTGCGTGTCCGATACAAACTTCACACGTTGAGAAAAAGTGTTTCTGTATTTCCTCTACTTTCTGCATTTTCTCTACTTTCTGCAACTATCTAGCGACACTTTGTCATTATCATACAGCTTAGTTTTTAGTTGTTATATCAAGGATTTCGGAGTGTCATTCAACGATTTCCGATATAGCATAAGTTGACATTATATATTTCGTCGTGAAGAGAAGTTGACGAAGACGAAGTGGCCGAGTCGAGTTGTCTTCGTGTGAAAAGATGGCAAACGAAGTTCGCGGGCGCTCGTGGAGCAACGACGAACTGGCGACGTTTTTGGACATTTGGGCCAGCGCAGAAATAATGGCTAAACTGGACGGAACATCTCGGAATTCTGCTGCATTAGCTTGACCTTTGACTGCAACTTCTGGCCCCGCGCTCGGGATCAACAACTGAGACCGTGTTTACACTTGATCCCGAGCTCGGGATCGAACACCGAGCTCGGGATCAGCCCCGGATCACAAATAGGTGTAAACGCTCTCGGAACCAAACTGGCCCCGGATCAGACCCCGAGATTTTGGTCTCGCGATGGCGGAGGGTTCGATCCCGAGCTCGGGATCAGTTTGCGGTTAGCTGGGCAATAAATCTTCCCCACATCCTGTTGCGGGCTAAAGCGCGCGAAAATTCCAGGGGAGCTCGTATTATGTACACGTGTACACGTAGTACATGTATATATACACGCACACAGGTACCACTGGTTCCATGCATTGTGTGCAGGCATATATGCCTGGACAAAATGCATGATATACCCCGACGCGACTCATGTGATGCAACGCTGAGAATCTCGATCGAAAACACAACGTACTACAAACGTAATTGGTATCCTGCATTCAGCAATCTCTTTTGCGTGTCCGATACAAACTTCACACGTTGAGAAAAAGTGTTTTGTATTTCCTCTACTTTCTGCAACTTCTCTACTTTCTGCAACTTCTCTACTTTCTGCAACTGTCTAGCGACACTTTGTCATTATCATACAGCTTAGTTTTTAGTTGTTATATCAAGGATTTCGGAGTGTCATTCAACGATTTCCGACATAGCATAAGTTGACATTATTTCGTCGTGAAGAGAAGTTGACGAAGACGAAGTAGCCGAGTCGAGTTGTCTTCGTGTGAAAAGATGGCAAACGAAGTTCGCGGGCGCTCGTGGAGCAACGACAAACTGGCGAAGTTTTTGGACATTTGGGCCAGCGCAGAAATAATGGCTAAACTAGACGGAACATCTCGGAATTCTGCTGCGTTAGCTTGACCTTTGACTGCAACTTCTGGCTCCGCGCTCGGGATCAACAACAGATATAAACGCGGCACTCGAGACCATTGCGGTTAACCTAAACACATTCTTATCAGGGGGTCAATCTTGATCCCGAGCTCGGGACCAGTGTAAACACGGTCAGATTGTTCACAAACAATTCTCCAAAAACTCGTAATGAACTTATATTTTGTGCTTTCAGTAAAAGGCTTTCAAAAATTAATCATTAATTTAAAATGTTTTATTTGAGGATGCTTTGCTGTAGAATGAATAGTGGCTACGTATTGTGCTGGTCATATCTATTCCTTTCATGTCGTAAAAAAAATTTCATTGATGGCACTTCACTTCTAAAAATGCAGTATTAATACAAAGCGCAGGCTTTTGTTGCTCTAAGTGCGTAAAATAATTCAAGGTTTTTTTTCAATCTATAGAACCTTTTCAAAATTTACACACAGTGGGAAATACACTCAGTGTATTTTTTATCAGTCTGTGGTATGATTTGTAAACCTGCGTACATTGTGCATGTGATAAACAGTACATGTATATTTGTGTGTTCGTTTTCATCGAGTTTTGAGTCAAAATTTCAAGTTTCGGGTCAAAACTGTTTCGATCGAAACTTGAAACTCAATGAAAATGAACACACCGTATTTATTGTGTCTTTTTATTTAACTTGGATATGCTAATTTTTGTACATGTATACTTAAAAGAGTTGAGGAATTGCTCACAAGCCCACTAATTGAACACATGTAATACATGTAGCTAAACAAATAAGTTTTGAGTATCACGCTGGAAAGTCATTATAGATCCCCATCGTTCATTATAGTGAGCTAAAAGAAACATATGTTAATAGTCAGGCGGTGTTCGCTATGTCTTATAAGGCCTTTTCCCACTAGAACAACAATCCCCGGGGTGAACTCGCCCCGGGTCCGCCCCGGGGTGAGACACCCCCCCCCGAGTTTAACCCGGCGTCGATTCACACTTGTTGTTCTGAATCTCGCCCCGGGCGATGTCACCCCGGAGATCGGCACCTCGTCCCTCACTTGAACAACTGAGAACTCGCCCCTGCCCTTTTCCCACTACTGTTCTCGCCCCAGGGAAAGTGTCTCGCCCCGGGGCCAAAATGTTCAACCTGGGGATGGGGGCACAGGGGTGAGACTTGCAAGTGGGATTCGGGATTTATTTTCACCCCGGCATTGCCCCGGGGCCACCCCCGAGATTTTGTCTAGTCAGAAAAGGCCTATAAATGTATAAACTTTCATACAGGCCTGTAGTGCAATTCATCCTACTGGTTGCCATACTGTACATTTTAATGACACTTTTTCTGTTTGTTCCAAAATAAACTAATAATAATAACTTAGATTATGGAATTTTACAGTACGTGTATACATGTAAGTTGTGCCAAATTTCATTGAAGCAATTAAACAGTGAGAGTATTTTGCTCCGCAAACAGAAAGATAACATAAACCAAAGTCCAAGAGTGGCCATATGGTAAAGCCAAAAGGTACAGTATCTACATCCATTCATACCGGGTATTGATAATAACATGCATTAAGGGGCCATCCGTAAAGTACGTATGCATGGAGGGGGGAGGGGTTAGACCCAATGCGTACACCCAACTTCAAAGAATATGGGTGACGTCACAAATTTTGCATACAGGGGGGAGGGTCTAAAAAGTCAGTATTTCGTGTCATTGCATGACCAGCAGGAATAAAAATACCCAATAGACCACTGGACTGAATTCCAGTAATTGCCGTGTTCCTATAGTGATTGTAGTAGGGGCAGTCCAGCGCTTACATGTATTTTCTTTTTCAATTTAATCAGCAAATGCATATATTTTGTTGCCTCTGGTATTGTATATAGGCCTACTGCTGGTGGTTTGCTAAACATATGAGCCACAGGCCCTGTGGTCATCAGTACATGTAGATTTTGACCCAAAATTCAATTTAACTGGTTTGTTTAATGTTTGTAATTATTTAATTTTGTTAATTGAACAAGTTTATCATGTTGCATTTTGACTGGGTAAAAGTAAAGCCACAAGATACAACTTCAGAAGCTAAAGAAATCAATGAGTATTAGCGCATCAAACTATTTTTTTTATCTGTCACGGATGTACCTCAAATAATGTCTTACTTAACTAGTAAAAACACTGCTTGTTCGTCATATTCAGATTATAAAAGAAATTATGCAGGCTTGAATAAATAGCCCTTTTATTATGGAAAGACTCGCTTATTTCCTGTAGTTTTCCACCTACACACATTTTACAAGGCCGATGTACAACATGTAGGCCTACACCTTATCCCATATCATACACTAAACAAAGCCTGCATAATCTAATTTCATGTGGAAATGTACACATGTATGTATGTATACCTACAGCGCGCAAATCCTTCTCCAACCATCATCATAATGAAGATGAACAAAAAATTCCTCGTTCTCTGCGCAGCAGACAAACACTGTTCATTATTTACACAATACACACAAAAATACGTCATCAGGCCTGCTGCTTGTCGAACCATGGAGCTAACTCACAAAAAAATGGCACGTGCCTAGAGTGGGCTAGTCCTTTGTCGTACGAGTCTAGCTTTGTCATTTAAATCAATTCTGTTGGGAGGGATTTTGATTGAGCTCTGATACACATCTGCTGGCCAACAAAAGAAACTTAGCAAGATCTGTAGTTTAGCAGTAAATTTGTGCAGTTACTGTGGTATGTAGGGGGACCCTGTACTGCTGGTAACAAAGGACTGTGTAATGTGTACTGTACATGTATGTGTGTATTGTGATGGGCTTTCCCAGTGAATTAATTGCTTACATGTATTTGCATAAGTAGTGGACACCTAATCCCCTTTTGATGTGGCAGACAGGGTATTGAGTGTGGAAGGATGCTATTTTTTTCCTGGTACATGTAGTATATGGAGCCCATAATAAACAAGGCCAGACAAAGGAAACAACATTGGAATAAACTGTTGTCATGCCTTGCCATGTGTGGTACTCATTAGTGTTGCTGGCTGTCCATCAGTACACTCCTGCCACCCACAACTTGCTGAGGCTATCTGATTGTGCAAGTATATGTACATGTGACCCGCCTAGAGATTTTTAATTACGCAGCATAGTGGTGTGGTGCCTGTACTGTGTATTGATGTCATTGCGATAGCCACCAGCAATAGCCACAACTGGGCATCAGTCTGTGTACTGATTTAGCGTTAGTCTAATCCAGCAGGGTCATACGGAGCTGAGGTGTGTGGAATTATACAAGGCAAAGCATTGTGTCTCAGGATTGACCTCAAGATGATGTGAAGACTGAGGCAGGAAGTCCAGCTGTGAAGCACTGCTAGAGTAGAGAGCCTTGGCCAATAGTGTATTACAGTCCAAACCACACATGGATCACATTAGCAGGGCAGAGATTTGATGAACAACGGCAACTGCACGCACATTCCGATTCTCTGAGAACAAGGCTCTGGAATAGTGCCCATACTGCCTACTGACTGTGGCCTGTCTCAAGTTCACCCAGTGATGTGATGCATAGCAGCTATAACAACATAACACTGTATGGTATTCATTGATGGCGAATGACGAACTAGTGCTTTGTCTGGCTTAAATCCTGACTCGTAATTTGTGATTTTCATGCCGTGTATGACATTAACGAGACAGTGTGCTTTTGTCTGTTGATTAACGAACACTCCAAGCCGTGTGTTGTTGGGCTTAGGGATTATTCCGTCCGAGCAATTTTGAACAAATCTCATCTCAGAGTCATGATGAAAGACTTCAAATCATCGGCCATGGTGGCTGCAGCAGCAGCAGCAGCCGCAGCAGCAGCATCAATGCCGCATAACAAAGCCGCCGCTGCAGCCAAGATGTTTAATAATCACGTCAATCATGCGGCGTTGGGGACTGGACACATGATGGCACCGCTTATGATGATGCATAATCCGTTGCTGCAGATGCTTGCGCTCAAGAATGACTTAGCAGCTAAGGTAATGAAAATTGCTCATTTAGAAAGATTGTCACCTCCAGAATTTGATTGTGTATTATTGGGTCCTACTAATTACCGTCAACGGCCGTCAACTGCCGCCACCGGCCATTTTTTAATGAGAAATTAGTTAATTCTAGCACAAGGACAAAGAATGTCCGCATTTAAGATGTAAAATCTGCCTTAAAATAAAAGAATAGTCTAACTTTTCTCGCGAGGTTGCTTTGTGCTGCGCGGTGGCAGCCATATTGCTTTTGGCTGTGTGTGCGCGTATGTACATACATGTACAGGTGTATGTACAAAACACTTAACACAATGATATTTGCATAAAAATACCCCTAGAATGCATTAGTGGTGTCGGCTGATATATCGTATTCAAAATGGCCACCGAGTACGGCTGAACAAAATAAGCTAAAGCACCTCCTTGTTTTCGGTTTCTTTTTGGCTACAATTTCTTTCTTTTTCTGGCGGGGCGGCCGTCAGAACAGCCTGTGACAGCCTGGACGCGGCCGATGAATGCTGGGGACAGCCGATGACGACCATTGACGGTTATTGGTATGACCGGTAAACAAGCAAACAAAAACAAGGCCAAATTGGGATTTGTACCTGAGCTTATTAATCCAGCATGTTTATTTTTTTGTCAGTCAGTTTATTGTGAGTAAAGCTACATGTACACGGTTTATTTACAACATTGATACTTGATACACAACCAGATTCTGCAGATGGTTTTACTTGGACATGTGGCTATTGTTTTTTTAAAATTAGAAACACAGTGATCAGTCCATCACTCGAGCTTGTGTTTTTCCAGCTTTTATTCAAAATAATCGATGGAAATAAAATCTTAAAATTGACTGTGGTACATTGTTTGTAGATGTACCATGTTGAAAATATCTGTTTTGGGAGAAAGTGTGGTTCTGAAGAAATATCTATAAGGAACACTGAATCTTTTTGGTCCCCTAATTTCAGGAAGTATTTTTGTGCTTGTGACAAAATCAATTTAAACATTATCCTGACCGTTCACATTTATAATTAAATTAGGTGTTAAAAAATGCATGCATGTGTATGACATGTAATTCTGTTCTGTCATGCCTGTATACTATAAAAACAACACTTTCCTACCAACAGGAATGCGAGTGTGTGCCGTAAATTAACTAATGGCTCCTTGTTCATAAAATATGAAATCTAATCCACCACCAGTAATACAAGTGTCACGACATGGGAAAGTGCATGCCTTGTGTCTTTGTATGGTCTGCTTGGTAATTTCATTGCTGTGTCGTCCATGTGCACATGCAGAGTATGCTTCTAGTAGAGAACATGCATGTGTAATACGGTGAAGAATTGGCGTTCATTGTGATGAACTGGCTTGCCTTAGTGCTCTCAACATGGCGGACAGATGGCCGGCAGTGCCTGCGGGGAGTAATGTCAAATCAGATGTGTGGATTAATAACGAGAGGGGAGAGAGAGAGAGAGTGCCATACCAGGATAAATTGCCGTGCGACTAGTTTTCCAGGTTATGATTTAATTATCTAAAAAAGGCAAAAAGCCACGGTCTAACAAAGGAGTGGCTTCTTCAAAATAGCGAGAAGTGGTGCTTTTCAAATTGAAACATATTTTATGAATGATTGTCCCATGATATTGAGTGAAAATTAATGGAAAGAAAATATTGATCGTCAGTCACGAAATAAGTATACATGTTGTCATGAGCCAACCTCGCTGAAACATGTTTCCTTTAGTACATGATCTGGGTTAATATTTATTTGCTGAACGAGCGTATTGGCAGTTGGAACTGTGTCAAGTAAATGACAAGAGAAACTTGATAAAGACTGTGGATGAAGACTGTTTTTAGGTCACCTTTTTTACGTCAGACCCAGTTTGTTTGAAATTATCTTGGTTTTGTTGTCTGGCTGCTCTCAACAGCAGCTTGACTGTTTGGTTTCTCAGTGGACTGTATTGCATTTTTTGCAAGAATATTCCTGCCAAAAAAGCTTTAATGCGAAAGTGATGTGTGTGCTGACGCTGAACAGAATTTGTTTGCCAAATATTGATGTAAAATGTATACATAATAAACAGAATGCAATTCTGAAAATTTGGCTTTTATACATTCCGGAGGCGTTTTTAACAGCACAATACCGAAATACGTATGGCAGCGTCGGTATGCTGCACTAGAAACGGCTTGTTGAACGACTGCATCCCAAAACGTACAATCAAACACGGCTACTGTAGGCAACGCAGTTTGCAAAGCACTACGGCTGCACGCTTAATGCAAAGATTCTGACAATTAAATTGCAAATATTAAAACTGCTAACTCAACCGGTCGAAGAATAAACACTTTGAAATTCTTCTGGACACGCTGAATGTTGAATTCTTATGAAGCAAAATATTGACTTGAAAAAATAGGCCGTAGTCACAATTTATCCATCCACCATCTTGGTATGGAAAACAAACCACGTTCGAGTTGGGATTGTTGGGGATGCAATACATGTTGGGAATACCGTGCGTTCAACGTTTTCGGTATGCAATACCGGCGTACGTATTGTGCTATTGAACGCGCCCCTGATAAAACATACAATGTATGGTATTTCAAGTATTTCAAGACATCGCAAAACAAAGATGGACTGTTTAATTGCAATGCAAATTCTCTACTAAATCTATTTTTTTAAAATGGTACAATATGGAATCATAATGGAACTGAAACTACATACCGGTAGGCCTATATCTATTGTTATTAAGCTGTATAAATTGCTCGGCCCGAATAAGTTACATTTTTCTCAGCCCAAGTCATACCATGTATGCAGCTGCATGTATACAGTATTTAGTAATAAATTTGAGGGCATTGCCTGCTATTTTTAGGATCCTTAATGATGTTGATAGTCTGCAACATGAAAATTCTACCTCAGCTGGAAACATGATGTACCAAATCAGCTTAATTTGCCTTCCCAGTTTGCAGCAGTTTCAGAGTTGTTATTCAGACATACAAGAAACTTGATGGGGTTTCTCAAGAACTCAAATGTCAAGGAAAATTAAGGAAGCGTAAATGTTAAATCTGTTGAGAGAAATGTATTCTTGGTTTGATACTTTGAGTTGGTTGAGTTTTGGGGCACAATAAACGACCTTTGAACCATGTTCTTTACTTCTGGGACTCATTAACACAGGGTGCCGGTGGACATTCCCATATTTAATGTTAACATGGACAATTATTTGCCAGCGTTAGCCATTGTTAATGAGAATTATTGGTTAATTAACGCTCTGCTGGACTAGGTCCAAATGGCAACCTGTAGCAAGTTAACCGAGGTACCGGTATTACATAATGCCAAGATTTGTTGTAGGAATGCAACAGTTAACTTAGGTTATCTTGGGGTTAAATCTTTTGATTAGGCCTACTGGGTAACCTCCGAGTTAAAACTGGAAAAGGCCTTGCATACGTGTACATAGTGTAGATGCTTCATCTTGTATTCACAGCAAGCCTTTAGGCCTACTGTTTCATAACAGGCAGTTTCTGGGCCATCTAATTCTTGACTTTTAACCTTTTGGTTAACTTTGGAGAGAAATGACTCCACAGCAACAACAAGCCATTTATCCCACAAGAAATATTAGAGCCGCTATTAAGTTTGCAAAAGTTGCAAAACATTTTTGTGGTTTGCCCCCTCAGTGTTTTCTTAATAAAAACCTACATTATGCTTTTTGAAATGTTATCAGAAGTTAGTCATGAATTCTTTTTTGAATAGAAATAGTTTTATGGGGTTAATACATGTAGGACATTTATTTATTCACCACATCCAACAGGGTTACAGCGGAAGGACCGCCAATTACAAGAATGGGATCAATTAACATAGATATTCGAATAACTATCAACTTCTAAGTTGAATTAGAAACGGCCAGAGACACTAGGGAATCCCTCCCCTTGCTCTTCACGAAAGAATGCTCTGGGATCTTTAAAGTGCGTTACCGAAACCTAACACACTGGACCAACGGCTTTACATCCTTTCCGAAGGACGAAACAAGTGTGATTAAGTGCCTTGGTCAAGAACACAAGTGCCACAACCCGTCACCGCCCGGAATCGAACCCACATTCTAGTACTGGCACAGGAACTTGAGTTCGACGCAGGGTGGTACATGTACCTGCATTTTTTATCTCTTATGAATACTGATCATATTTTATGGTAAAGTTAACAAAACACACTGGCTACAGGTGCAACATGTACTTTTTATTAGTATGCGATGTTTCGTTTTGATAGTTTGTGCAGGTTTGTGGGATAAATTTATTACCCCGTACATGTATATTGTGCAAAATCACACACAATGTACCTGCAAGTATTTTGGACCATGTTTTACTGCAGTTTACACTGTACACATGTACCCCACCAACGTGAACCAACTCCCTATTCCATTGTTCTACATGTACTAATGCTGTAAATGCAAGCCATAATTATATTGAATCTACATGTACAGTAATTTGCAGATTTATGCTGGTACATTTACATGTACCGGTATCTGTTGCAATCACAAAAATCACAATTAACTTTGGCTATTTCTGTTGCCTGCCATGTTATGTATAAAGCATGTTATATATTGACAATTTTCACCTTGAATTTTATTTTACATTTGAATATAAAAATGGGATAATTTGCTCAGTTTACCAAAGTGATCTCCAAGAATGAGATATTGCTAATTTATTTTATTCCATAACTTCCTATCAGAGGATTTCTTTTGTGATGTCATACATTGGGATACATGTACAGTGTACCTACATGTATCCCATTTGACCCCCAGTGAAAACTTAAAGTTGTGTACCATGTACTATAGACCGTATCGAATAGCCGCCATTTCGTGGGCCAGTTTCTTTGTTCCTTGAGGACATGCATGGTTGCACATATTGTGCTTCCATTGTTGAACGGTTTAAGTAACAAAAGGGGCCCCACGGAATGGCGGCTATTGAATACGGTCTATAACTTGTATAATCTTGAATATTGATGACTTCAGACCGGTGGATTGTTGCACATGCACACACTAATGGGAATTGTCTATAGATGCAAACATATCATGGAAATCTTTTAAGCAAAAACCCCCCAAAAATACACGAAGCACTGTCCTGGGCCCAATTTCATAAAGCTGTTTAGCAAAAAGTTTTGCTTAATCAAAAATTTGTTTGCTTTATAAAAATAGTTTAATAGTCAAAATTGTATGCCAACTTGTGTTTTCAGTAAGAATAGCACAACACCAGTCAACTGTAAACACATCACATACGATTTCGACTGCTAACCCACTTTATTAAAGCAAGCCAATTTTGAATTAAGCAATTTTTTATGCTAAACAGCTTTATGAAATTGGCCCCTGTACATTAAGCAAAGTACACATTGTGTGGCTGCTAAGGTTTTTATTTACAATTTGCCAACTGGGACCGTGTTATCCCATACAAATTTGCAGAATACAGCACCGAGTTCATGCCTTCAGATTTTGGCGTCGAGGGCCAATTTGTGAAAGTGCTTCTTTTGTTGGCAGTCTTGGTCATGAAATCCCCATCTCTCACTTCTCTGGAGTAATCTCAGTGTTCCTCTAGCATAGCCCCAGGGCCTCGAACACGAAGCAGTCAAGTTTAATAAAAGCCACAGATCATCATCATAGTTTGAAGAGCACTGGCCAATTTCTTAATTAAAGTTTAGGATATAAATGTGCGTATGTCAAGCACGAATAATTTTTCTGAGGAGCATTTGGGCTCAAAGAGGTGCCAAAAGTGCAATTGATGAGGTCGAGTGATCTGTACGTGCTTCTAGATCCACAGAATATGAAGAGTTTAATACTGCCCTTTTGTTGATAATGGAGAAAATTAACCGTGCTGGGGATGTGTAGGTCATTAGACTAGAAATGTGATCTTTTCATCGGAACTGTGAAAAACAGAAAACGGCCAACTAATAACTTTAAAGTGGGGACATTTTGATTGGCGCTGCAGCATGTCTGGTGGGGATCATACTTTCCCCAGATTTCAGCGTCAAATTTCAGCGAAGTGTCCATGTACACGTCATTTCTTAAGGCCTTTCCGCATTGGACTTTTTTTGGGAAAACTTACCGTGAAGATGGGTACTTTTCCCTGGGAAGTTTTTCACTCAGTAACTTTTCCCGAGTCCAGCGGTTACTTTTCCTGGCCAACTTCTGCCCAGGAAAATTGACCAGGGAACTTTTCCCGAGACTGTAATGCACCTATCAATTGTTCCCCCCGCGCCCTCACCACTCCCCTACACCCCCCCCCCACCCCCCCCCCCCCACCCCCCCCCCCCCCCCCTACCCCCCCCCCCCCCCCTACCCCCCCCCCCCCCCCACCCCACTTCCACCCCTACCCCTACACCCCACCCCCTCCCACCCCTCCCCCCATATACACATAATTTCTTAGCCATGTCTACATTTAATAGAAAATGGAAGAGACATCCTATTATAGTGTATGCTGTCTGTGTATGGATGAACTAATAACTTTGGAGTAGGGACATTTTGATTGGAACTGCTGGCATGGCTGTGACGAGGACATCAAATGATATCTTATTTGTTCAGGTATTGTAAATCCCTGAGATGTACACATGTTTTATTGTGTTTGTATTGTTATGTGTGGAGTTTCCTACACTGTACTGGTACATCACAGTTCATCCACCCCGTAAACTTGCACTTTTGTCAATCATAGTTGACAAGGTGTGGAAATTTCACCCCTAAAAAAGTGCAGTAATTGGGAATCTGAGAACTCAAAGTTGGAATTCAGGTCATCAGAACTTTGTGTGAACTACAGACACCTACACCTACATACCAGAGGCATAAAATGAGTGGGAAGGGGCCTTGGAGAATAGAATGGCACATCTGTTGAGGATTTGTCAGTACTTTGTGAAGAGTGTGGTCTAGATTCAGCATGATTAATTTTTAGACAACAGAAAGTCAGGGGAAAATAAAGTTCTTCCAAAGTAAAATAGTGACATTTTGCTTCTTACGTCTGCCTTGTTTGCAGGAGGTCGTGGGTTCGTGTCCCACCTGGGCACGCTATGAAGTTGTTCATAGTGTCTTGGGAAAGCCCTAAGTATGCAGTGTTAAATAATTAAGTTAGGTAAGGGCAAAACAAACCCTAATTAACATTTTGCCTCCTACATTGTGCGTTAAAAAGAAACAATCTTACTTTGTCTTAGAGCTCTGTTAACTACCCTTTGTGATTTCTAAGGGGGTACAGACACCCTTCTTGCAATCAATACTGTACCTCACGTAATGTAATGTAATGTAAATAATTCACACTGAGCTTGGACCCAGATTTATTTATAACCTGGTCCATACATTTTGTTTGACTTTTCAGGAATGTGTGTAAGGAATGTGATGAGCCTCTGTAGATGGTGCCAGATATGCCATCTGGTGTGTGTGGCTCTAACATGGAACCCAATCACATTGTGCAGCCATGCACCAAACAACATTGATCGCCCTGCAGTGTACAATCAAATGAATGCAAGCACTCCTTTTATCAGATATATGTGGAGATTACACCATCTGTAATTACCTCCCCAGATTTTGCAAAACAACAGGCGATGCGTAACACATTTGTGATCTGCTGCAACAAAATGTGGAATATCCCTGGGAACTTTTGGCTTTTTGAGATACATGTACATACATGTACCGGTACATGTACAAAAAGACTGATTCATGGGTCGATGCCAAATTTATGGTATCCAATTTATGTGCTACATGTAATACTGAACCTGTCATACATGTAGTAATTAGCATATTCACTGTGCACTCACATAAGCAATACACACATTGTTTTTGGCTCAGTACCCACATACATTTTTAGAACTTTGTGCATTTTGAATATAGAATTAACCAATCCATGGTGCACTTTATGTTACAGTGCTATTTTTGACAGCCAATCTGTGTATAAATAAGACTACACGTATGTACATACATGTACATGTACGGTAGGCCGACGGCATGCATTTACATAAAATACATTATGACATTAAATCCAGTCTGATTATTCAAGGCTGGTCACATTAAAACAGGTATAGTGCCATACATGTACATGTACCATACCTATCCAGCATAGGGCAGAGCCAGCGTATATCCCCCTGTTTGCAGGCCCAGGAAATCTTTTTTACTTTTTAGTTGAAATAGTGTGATCATACATCAAGATAAGGCCCACAGTATGCTTCAGATTGCAGGAAAATGCCTTAAATATTTCATAATTTTATGGGGAGCATGCCCCCAGGGCTATAGTGCTGGCATGCCTTTGGCAGCCCAGGTACATTTTGCCCCCCTGTTTAGCAGTTTCTGGACCACTGGCCTTTACATTCTAGATGTAGGGTAAAACCTGGTTTATATATGTACGTAGTTGTACATGACGTTATTATGTCAATGTAATGTACATGTACACGGTGTAATAGCATTCACTGTATCTGTCACGGTACATGTACTCCGTTATGTTACATTTCCCGACCTCACGCTAGTCAAATTTCAGGGGAAACACTGCAGTATACATGTATCTACATGTACATCTATTTGCATACTGTTGACGATTGGTTCAGATCCAGGCATTTCAAATTGGCTTGTTCTGTACACACCCATATGAGTGCAAGTCTCTGCTGATTTCAAACAGGTTTAGAACTTCATCAGATCATTTGAATCCCGTCCAGTCCTTGAATTTCATCCAGTCCTTGGTTGTCTGTCTGTGTTTTTGCTTCTCTCTTGAGATCCATTTGTCATGGACTTTAGGTTTTGACATTTAGGAAAATCTGAGGTTTGTGAAATTTACGAGCTTTCTTGATATTGTGTGAGCTTCATGAAATGTCTACTAAGGGGATAGGTCATGCTGCCTTGCTGGCCTCAGTGTGTAGGCCTAATGCAGGCCTCGAAATTTAGACTTTTTAGGGCAGCACTTTGGCCTAAAAATTGTCTGTTATTTTGAGGCAGCAAGGCCAGTTCGCAGGGCACTTAGGCCACTTTGCTGGTGCTCTACCGGTACAGGAAAGATGATAAAGGCATTGCAGCCACACTGGCCCCAAAAACATACATGTAAGAGGAGCTTTAGGGCCAGTTTGTTTAAGCACAGTGGCCACTGGCCTCCGTTGCCTTTGTACATTTCGAGGCCTGCCAATGGGGCATCAGGGCCGACTCGGCAGAGCATGAGGCTTTTGGCTTTTGGAAAATTGTGGAGCAATAAGGTAAAAATGATGCAACAAAGCATTGTTGACGTCCCCAAAATTGTACATGTACTTTGTATACTGCATAACTTTCCCCTTGGCAACTTCTTTATTTATTTATTCATTTTTTATTTTAAAAAGTGAATTATTCAAAAGCTAATAAACTGCAACTGGAGAAAATTACCTGTTTTCTTCAAATTTGTTTTTAAGGTGAGTCCCGACAATGTGTGTGTTATTACACAGTTGTGCGGGCTGTTTATCAAGTTGCCGTATCTTTGGGGAATATCGTTCTTACGTAGGCAAGGAATTACAAAAGACTCCTCTCTGCAAACCAACATGTATAGTGGATATTTATTCTGAGTTGTAAGTACGGTACATCTGGGATTGCTCAGTGTGCTTCCGTTCGTCAGTTAATCCAGGAACTGGATTAACAAAAAGGGAGAAATATTCAAGCTTACCTCCTTCTTTACTATCCTGGTTTTTTCTTTAATTCTCGGGCTTGAAAAAAAAGGTTAATTTGTTCTGTAAGCAAAGGAAATGCGACACAACATTAACATTTTAACAAATGCCACATAGGTCCTACATTGTACAGTAGGCCTAAAATGTTCATGTTCTTTAGGCCTGTTTACACTAGATTCGCCTATGCTGAATCGAACTCCGCAATTTCCAAAAAGGCGAGTTGAAGCCGGGTAAGTGCTGAGTGTAAATGCAAAATGTTGATTGAAAAAGGTGAATCAGACCCAGCTTGAACCCCGCAATTGTCAAGGTTTCTGTTGTAGTGTAAACGCTACCCGAATACAGATTTGGCAATTTGAACGTTGTTGGGGTGGACCCTGTGCAGTGCCTGGCATGTGGTAGATTTAGGCCTAACTGATGAATCCAGCGCCGGTCCTGCAACACAAAACAGCCCACACATGCGCTGCGGTCACAATTAGCAGTGACTTTGTCAGTTTGTAAGTTAAGTGAGTTGAAGACGAATCAAGGTGTAGTGGAAACGCGGCAAATGTTCAGTTTTACAGTTGCAATATAAATGCCAGATCTGTATCCACCTTTGTCGTTTCGTGTGTAAAGACACTGTTTGTGTCACTCCCCCTTGTCATATCTTTTCATCATCATCTGGGTCAACCCCAAGGTTACCATCCTCCCAGAGCAGGTGGCTCTATCTTGTACATCCACTTTACTCTCTCTTCTCATCCTAAAAATCAGTTGGTGTTGACTCTTGCCGAGGTCAGGAAGCCAGATCACCTCATGCCTGACTGATGGCCCAAGCATGTACACTCTCTTCCTGTTAGACTCACACGATCCAGACCAGCTGGCCCCTTGCTGGCCTTCTATTGCGTATTGTACATATGCATATTGCTGGAGAGAAGACTAGCATGCAAATTGATAGGTTGGATCTTTATGGTACACAAATCATCGATGAAAGCGATCAAGCATTGTACCTAGTGTCTTCCATAGATTGATGTGTGATTTCAAGCCTCATGCAGTGAATTTGTACAGCAGGTTTTGCTCAGTGCTCACAGAAATGGGTTTGTGTCAGCTTCCTGTTAGTCTTTTCACAGGCATACTCTATAGACCAATTGAGAATGCCAATTGTGAATGCCATGGCAGCCTCATTTGAGAGGCTATGCCCTCAGTGGTCAGATGGATACTCACTTTAAATCGCAGATTATTCTGTAAATAAGGGGTCCGAAAGGGGACAAAGTCTCAAATGTTTTTAAACAGGAACACTGAAGTGTTTGGAACCCTAATTAATGGAAGGAGAGGGGGCGGGGGCAGGACTTCGGGGAGGGGGTGGGAACAAGAGAGTGAAAGCAGTCCGTGATTCCCTTCAATCCATGATTCTGGATCATGTAAACAATCTGCAGACAATCTTGGTCAAAAAGAGCCTGTCCTCTATAGCATGTACTTGTCCCAACTTGGATATGGTGTGAACGCAGGCTAGATGGGGAGTATATTATATAAACAAGATGAGGAAATGAATGCAGCCCGCATGGTCTGCCATGATACCAATAATGTTTGGATTCAAAGAAACTTATTTGTGTTGCTGAAATTGATGTTTATGTTACATTAATTCCCTATTTTGATGCTTTCTGGGTTTTCTGTTTAATACACTATATACTGTATGGTGGCTGGAAATGTTTTTCTTTTCTGTTTGCCTCGTTGGTCGGCTGGCTTCCATATCTACAGATTACAGTACTAGTGGAGCCAGGATGTGGGCAGCAGCATTTTAACTCAAAGTAAAAAAAAAAGGTGGGGCTATTTCTTTTCTGAAACAAAGGGAAAAAGACAAGAAAATTACACAGTTGAACCAATAACTGAACCAATAAATAACCTGGCTGTTTTTGATAAATATGATATCGTTTGAACTGCAAAAGACTAGGCAAATAATGCACCTGTCAATTGTAATCCCGGCCCCGGGAGACCCGGGACTAGCGGGGACTGGGCCGGGGATGTCCAAGTGGCCCAGCGTGACACTCCCGCTACGTCCCCGCTACGTGCCCGGCCCTGCGGGGTACTTGATTTTGTACATCTCCAGCTATACCCCGGCCCCGGTATGCGGGGTATTATTGTACAACCCCCGCACGATCCCGGCCCCGACATGCAGGGCATTTAGTACAACCCCCGCACAATCCCGGCCCCGACATGCGGGGCATTTTGGACAACCCCCGCGCGGTCCCGGCCCTAACTTGCGGGGCATAACAGTACAACGCAAAGTCCCCGCTATTGTCCCGGTGGGGCGGGGCAGCAAATTTGTACAACCCCGGCTATGTCCCCGCTATTGTCCCGGTAGAGCGGGGCAACACAATTGTACAACCCCGGCTATGTCCCCGCTATAGCGGGGCAACACAATTGTACAACCCCGGCTATGTCCCCGCTATTGTCCCGGTATAGCGGGGCAACAAATTGTACAACCCCGGCCAAGTCCCCGCTATTGTCCCGGCTAGCGGGGCACGATTTTTTGGACATCCCCGGCCATGTCCCCGCTACTTTCTCCAAAGTCCCGGGGCCCCCGGGGCCGGGATTACAATTGACAGGTGCATAAAGCCGTAGGACAACACATCTAAAGGTTTTAATTAATAAATGTTTTAATCACAGTTCCCTCCCCATAGCATTGTTTGCTTACTGATGTGTTATACTCTGGCAAATCAGATTTTAATTAAATTTTTTTTCAGGAATACTGTTGTTTATTTAACCTTTTTAAAATGGTAATCTCTTTATATGTTATATATTTGCAGGGCTCACCAAGCTCACTCGTTTATTTAAAATCACTTGAATTTTTGAAATTCTGGTTGACAAATATTTCATTTTATTTTGAAACACCCTAGGTACATGTACATGTACATGTGCATACACATTGTACAGTACATGTATGTATGCCTGAAGAAAAACAAATTGTACTCTTCAATCCGCTGCTAAAACATTACATCTTATTTTTTCTATACAAAATGCGATTTGGATGTGTGGAGTGAAGTGAATTGTATTAAAATGCAGTGACCTGCACAAAATGCCCTATATTGACCTATGCATCAATATCAGAGGGGAAACACTTTGATTTGTTTTTGCACACCAGGGGCGGATTGCAATAAAATCGACTTAGCCACTGGTCTGAGACGCGTTAGCAAGCTATGCCTATAGACCGGTCTTAACTGCATATTGCAATCCGTCCCTGCTGAGGCCAATACAATTCCCTGTGATATTGCTGTCAGTATACCATGTGGTGTGCTTTATGGCATTCCAAAGCTTTTCCCATCATGAACTTTACAAATTTTGGTATTTGCGATGCTTATTTTTTTCTATTAAAAGATAAAAGGGTAGGCCTACAATTCTGTCTGTACAGTACATGTACCGGTAGTTCATATTCCGGAATTAAGGCAGATATCTTTTATGAAAATACAATGAAATGATTAAGCTTTATTAAAAAAGATAATAACAAACTTAATTGAGAGCCAAAATGGAAAGTAAATGTAAAGGTCGTGTTTGTAATTACAACCTGGAGTGCCCATCTCTCTTTCATTAGCGAGGGGGCCAGACTCCTCTTTCAAGTTTGCTGTGGGGGGTTCGCCATTCCACCCACACAGCGAGTCTGTTTACCTTCCCAGTATGATGCTGGTACCCATTTATACACCTGGGTTGAGAGAAGCAACTCATGGCAAAGTGCCTTGCACAAGAGCACACACACCATGGAAGGGATTCGAACCCACGACCTGTGGATTTATGTACCAAAGCCTTGGATTCAGCATGCTACACCACTCGGCCATAGTGCCCCAAATGAAAAATAGCAAAGAGGAAACAATGTGGACTCAATGGAACACCATCTTAACCACATCTTCGCTGTACAACTGCAATGATTTCAGGTTCTGTGTTTTATTGACCAGATATTGTTTAATTACATGGGTGTCTTCAGGACAGTGCTATAATTGTACAAAATGACCTCTAGTGTAACACCTCATGCTGGTTTGCCTGAAGAAATATAATGAAATATGGCAAGAAATATAAATTGAGGATTCCAAGATAATTACTTCATTTATACTGCAGATTATCTTTCCTTGGACCTGCATTGGAGTAAGTGTTAAGTACCCAGTTGGAGGTGCAAAAAGAGCCCTTTGTAAACGTTGTTTGAAACACCTTGTTGGGAAGGCCAGTTGATTGAATTTTAAATATTAGTGATTTAATATTTTCCATAATGGGTTTTGGCAGCTTGCACTATAAGAGCAAAAAAAAACCCAACAACTACACACACACAAAAAAAAAAAGAAACCTGAAATATTTACAGCAAAAGGGCACTTCTATTAGAAGATCAAACTCAAAGGGTGCTTGGTCCAGGGGCAATTTAACCTATGGTACTGTAGCTGAAAAATCTGGTATTACAAGTTTGTACCTTTAGTATCTTGTAACTGATGTGCTTAATTGAGCATAAAGTTTGGTGCTCAGCACCTTTGCAAACTAAAAGCCTCTACTTTACCATACAAGCCACTAAGTAATAAGCCACTGTACCATAGTGCAGCCCTGGAGACAAGATGAATTGAAAATGCCATAAAGCCGTGATGTCACCATGGCAATCTTGGCATCATTGAAAACCTTTTTAAAATATGTACCGATACAAGTGCATAAATTTGCTCCAGTGTACACTACGTGTACATCGATGTTTGCTTTAAGCCAGTTAACAGAGTGCAGATGAAGATGGAAATCCATCAATAAATACATGCAACTGTGTGAAACAATGGGCTTTTGCTTCTTTCTGAGGATAATCAGACAATGTAAATTATACATGTACATGTATAATAAATGACCATTGAGCATTGTATGCACTAAGCTTTTGTGGATCCCATGATACTCATTATAGTGTTGTTTGCATGGGAAGAAATAAACCGTAGGCTATGAAGGCAAATAACATTGGTTAAATTTAACGCAGAGTTTCCTTTCACACTTCAAATTTTAACATGGAGAAGCACTGACCTGGGTCATCTCTTACACGGCTCAAAACATTTCAAGACTCGAAATAACGTGGCAATTTTTGGAATTTGTTATCTTATCATTAAAGGCAGAGGCTCGTCAGCAATACGCGCGCGCCAAACTTGTGCCACGAAATACGCAGCTCCATGCCTTTGCTACGGAGCTGCTTATTTCAATGCATGAATTTGGCGCGCGCGCATTGCTGACGAGTCTGTGCCTTTTACTGTGTACTACAGTAATCTGACACCTACATGTATCAGAATTTGAACGTGACTACGAGTTTTTGGCTCAAAAACAATTTTTAAAATCTTATTATTAACTATCTTATAAATATGATAATTAATCTGCTTCTCAGGAAATTTGTTTTGTTATAAACACAAACATGGGAAATTTTTAATTGAAAAAAAAATTGTCTGACCTGCGGTTAAAGCATGCTTATGGACACAGTTTTTCATTGTTTTATCGGGACGTACATGTACATGTAGATGAGGTACTGAGCTAAAGTACATGTACATCTTTAGTGATGCATGGGGATAGTTCCATTTCCAATTCTGTTTACGCATTAGGAAGGTTTCTTCAATTTTGAGACAGTGTTTGAAGGAAAACATTGATGCCTTAATTGCCAGAAAAGCTCTACACTGGAGACACCCAATATGTACATGTAATTATCTAGCCATCCTTGCTCAAAATAATATTCTCCTTTCCCACTGTGAAGCCTGAGCAAGCATAGACCCAGGAGTTTGCTCGTTAAAATTCTTGCAAGCAGCCAGAATTGGCAGTCACTGGCCAGGAGAGGGGGCTATTCACAATCACTGGTAACTTTCCCTGACTGCCATGGGTCATTAGCATCAGAAGTTTGAGTGAGTGGCCTGCATACATGTATGTACATGTACCATACTTAGGTATTTGCCTACTTAAATGTATGCACATGTGCCATGGGCATCACATGGGGGGAGGGTTGGAAGGTGGGGTGCAGGGGAGCGCCTATTTGACCCCTCCTAAAAAGAGCAAGGAGGAACAAATTTAAAATGTGACTGGTTCTGCAAAAATTTGACAAAGAGCGTGATCCAATTCCATCCCTCACGTGTAAGGGACGGAAATCAAGAGACAAATGCCTTTCCTTAGTCAACAAATGAAAACTAAAGTAAACCTGTTTGTTTACCTTCTACTGATGTTAATACACACACCCAGTTTATCACATGTTGAAATTGACTTTACAATTTTATGCGGAGGTTGTTTGTATGAGTGAGGGACAGATAATCAATAAAATTGACAAAAAGGCATTTTTTTAAACATGCATTCTCAACTATTTCTTGAAAATGTGATGGCACAGTGTGCCCAGTCAAATTTATTCTGTTAATTTTTGTAATATGATTGTAAAATATGGACATTTCTTTATAGATCGAGATATTATTTCATTAATTTAAGAAATTTTAAAATCTTCATTTAGTTTTGGATTACGCTCCAAACTTACAGATCTCTTGTTTAGAAAACACTTTAGTTTTCTCACATTAATTGGAAATAGAGAAAAGAAAGTGGATAATAGTATACTAGACCAAGACTATGTGGACGCATTTGTCATCAAGTACAGTACACTGCTTTATATATTGAATTTAAATTAATGCAAGCAATATTTTTTAAATTTCAGCATAAGGAAAACTTTATTGAGTGCCACATAAACATTTAATTCAGTTTACGTAGTTAAATTTTATAGGATAATTTAAATAAACATCTTTTAATTACTTTTTCTATTGTCTGTACATCTTCTATGCTTTGCTGAAATGGTTACAAGTTGTCATATCCCCAGAGCCCATATTCAGTACAAATATCAAACTTTAATTTAATCCCATGATGATCCTTTGTATTTATAAGGGAAATGTTATTCACACAATAGTAATTGTATTGCCCTTGGACTTTATTTATACTTTTTTTACGGAGACAGGCTGGAAAGCAAGGTGACAATACTTCAGTATTTAAGGACACTACATGTACGTACATGCATTATACGTAACGGTACGTATGCATAATGCATGCATGTCCTAGGAATATGTAAAACAGTACGTACATGTACATGTACTCGTAGAGCTACAAGCGTACCACCTGTATTTACATTGTACATTTATAGATTTTTGGGCTCATCAAATAATTAATACAAAGCACAGACACGTTATTGATTTTTAGTGAACTATTTCGGCTGTGATTTGGGAATTAGAAAAAATCTTGCAGTACCTCTACACCTGGTATCCTATAGGCTTGGAATAGTGGGATAAGTGTGTGCATCATAACTGGATTAATCATTCTCTATGGACTGCTCTGGAGACTTCATTTAAATTGGGATGAATCATAACGGCCATCTGCATATATGACAAGTACATGAATCTGTTATCAGTGGAGTCAATATGCTTGGAGAGGGGGATCTGCAGTGGTGAGGTTGAGTGTACCATTCTCATGCCTGCCGAACCGTCTCATTGCTAATGATATTAAGGCATTAAGATGCAAGGAAACATACTGAGATGCTGGGGCAAAGTCCATGCTTCGGGATAAGCAGAAATTGGACTGTGCACTCCCCCAGTCTTTGTACTGGCTTGAATTTATGCTTTGAATGGATGCGGTTTTTAAGATGTTGTGTTTCTGCATCTCGTCAAATTTCTTGCTATAAATTGGTTTTTATGGCTCTGTAGACGTTGGTGCTGTCATGCCTGAAACGTGATACCGCTGTCCTTCAACATATGGTTGGAAACGGAGCAGACCTACTGCATTGTAAATTGATTTAGAAGCCGCCTGTGAAAAACTTGATAGATAATTGTTAATTTTCTTAAGTGGCTGACATAGAACACACTTGTAAAAATGCTCATATTTGGGTCACTGGAGTCCACGCACAGTAGATGTATGTGAATGGATCGCGTTGCATACATGTAGATTGGTCTAGTCTGCTCAGAAACGAGGCACCCAGGGACGATTGCAGCTAATGATTCCGGAACCAGATATACAAACTGCCGAATCTTGAGTCTGTTGTAATTCGTGAGACAACACATCAACAGTCACTGACGAGATGGCACTAGCTCCGACCACAGGTCTAGTTCCCAGGCCCTTTGTTATGCCATCTGCATGCATCAACAAGCCGTTATCTCTGCTCCTTCAAGTAAGAATGTCGTTAGCTATTGCGTGTATTCTGGTATTGTTGATTTTTCCTTTTCAGTAAGGAGTAGGATTGCATGCTTCAGGACCTTCTAATGTTGGTGGTGAGTTTTATTGCAAGTGTAGAACTAAATACATGTATTTAAGATTTAAACCTTTATACATGTACGTGTGCACATGTACATCTATGTACTTTATATATTGTAAAATGAAGGGGGTGTATACATGTAGTTGACAGATGTCGTGCTTAGGGGTCTTTCATAAAGTACATACAGTGTATGCACGAAATGCCAACTTTTTAGACTAGTACTGTGTGTATACTGAGCAGCGATTTTATAATTTGTTAATTATAATATTTCTTTTGTAATTAAGTTGAAATATTCACATAACAGCTTCATTATGCATGGCTGCATAAAGCTTCTTTGTGCTGAAACTTCCTACTCTTAGATTGACTGCAATTTTCAACCAAAAAGTGTTTCTTTTGTTGCTCAGTGTGAACATGTATGTACATACATGCGCTTGTTCTCCCAAACAATCGTGGACGTTTTAGGGAGGTCTAACAAAGAGAACAATATCGTCCGCGATTGGCAAGCGAACGTCCGCGATTCGCTCCTGTACAAAACCAACGAGAGTAAGGAAAAATAGACTATGTCCAAACAAAAGAGGAACAAAGGGATGTCCGCGATTGTATGTGGATTCGCACCTCATTGTACATGTACTGTATTTTGGTACAGTGTCTAACAAAGGGTTACACTGGCATTTTCATATGGTCTTTCTACAATGCAACTAATTATGGGACATGATCTTTTTAATTACAAATGCAATCAGCTGTGGAACAAGTGTATGTGTACTGGCAAGATTTACAGAATTAAGTTGAGCTGCCCTCCAGTGTAACTGTAATTAACACTAATTCTCCAAAATCAACTGATTATTTTTTATCCTTTTTTGGATATTGGAGGGTTGGAGTTAATTGAAATCATAAGCCATAGAGAAATAATGACCCACGTACATTGTATACATGTACACGAGAGGAAAGTCAGTGTTGCTGGCTTTGACTATTATTTGAAGGGACATCGTTGTCAGAAGAGCTCTAGCATTTACTGTTCCGACGTTTTTAAAGCACTGTGGTTCAGGTTTGTGAATTTTTTGATTATTTAAAATATTATATTTCCAAAAGTGGTGAATTATTGGGTATTTCGAACGTGAAATTGAAGGTATTTCTGGTGCCTCATTTAAACAGAAATTTGTAAAGGTTTGTGTGTATACTGCAGCGCATCGCAGGGTGCTTTATTTGTGTACGAGTTAAACTGCATGACTCAAAATAGCTTCTTCCGGCACTTGTAAACGGTGTAAGGGCCGACACTCTGGCATTTTATAGTTTGGCCAAATCAGTAGAAACATGTCGGGCAACAAAAACCGGTTCATGTGTTGGTTGTGGAGACCTTTTCATCCTTTTGTTCCCTATTATACCCGAGTCTCCACAGGGTACCGTGTATAAGAACTGTAGCACTGGACTAGCATATGCTTTCTTTAAAGCGGGCCTCCCACTGTGCGATTTTGGCCACGAATTAGGTACGATTAGCTGCAATTTGGTACGATTGCGTATAGAGTCTAAAATCTATACACAATCTACCTAATCGTACCTAATTCGTGGCCAAAATCGCACAGTGGGAAGGCCCGCTTAAAGGGGACAAACATGATGTTTTGTCAGTAAGGGATGATGACGCCTGTCTGTTTGTTCCTGTGTCGCTCACAATTTTTTACTCCTCATGTCTGCCTGACCCATTTCACTTGTCTCCCTTCCGCACGCATCAGACAACCAACTCAAACAAGCGCTGTACAAAAACAAATCTTGACTTCATGTCTGGATGCATGCTCTGCGAATTGTGAAGCATACAGCTTCGTACTGCTAGAGGTCCCTGTGTGCTTAAATGAATCTAGCGTCATTGCACAGCTGAATAACCAAAGCCACTGAATGCCTGACTCTGTGAGGTGATGGTTAAAATTAGTATTTTTACCTGGACAGAGCCTTTAACACGTTGACTGCCGAGCATAGTTTCACAGGGCGTTCCCACAGAGGACATTCCCATTTTCTACGAGTACATGTAATACTCGCAGTGGCAGAATCCGGTACACCTGTTGCTACAAGTATGTACTCATACCGTAGTCGGCATTCAACGTGTTATTGTTAAGAGATACATGTACATCTAATTGGCAAGATACATGTGCAGTAAACTCTCATTATAACGCTCCTTAGTCGTACATATCCAGAGAGCGCATTAACCAGTGCATGAACATGCAGATGTATTTGTGGGAAGGAGTGTTTTGTTTTAATGACTCGGATAGAATTAAACATGGATTTTGTTAATCTAAAGACTAACACCGTGTTTACACTCGAATCGGCAAAGGTGGATACAGATCCAGCATTTTTATTGCGACCACAAAACTGAACATTTGCCGCGTTTACACTACACCCCAAATCGTTTCAACTCGCTTCAGAAACCGCAAAAGTCACCACTAAATGTAACTGCAGCGCATGCGTGAGCTGTTAGGTGTTGCTGCACTAGTGCCAGATTGGTCGATTAAATCTACTACACTGCGGGCACCGCCCCAAGGACACTCAAATTGCCGAATCTGTATTCGGGTAGCGTTTACACTACAAGCGACCTTGACGATTGCAGGGTTCAACCCTACCCCAAAGGTGACTTGAAAAAGGCGAATCAGACCCGGGTCTGATCCGCCTTTTTCAATTCACCTTTTGCGTTTACACTTAGTGCCTACCCGGCTTCAACTCCTCTTTTTGGAAATTGCGGAGTTCGATTCGGCAAAGGCGAATCGAGTGTAGAACGGGGTGTAACATGGCTGTTCTGCTGTTTTATTTTGTGGAAAGGAGTGTTTTGTTTGCATTTTAGTGACTCAGATATAGTGAACCGTCCAATTAATGGTGACAGCAGGTCCTTAGGTCTGCAAATTTGTTTGTATCTGGCAAACTCCAACTGGCCATAATAAGCAAAAAGATAGTAAATCAACGCAGGACTAGCTGTAATACACCATACACATTGCAGTACTAAAACGGCTCAGTGTATATTTCATCCCTCAGACAGGATGGCGGTAGTTTTGATAGAATCAGCGAATAATCATTCTTCGGTCTGAGCCTGTGTCATCAAGAATGCTTCATAAAATGACCAGGATGACTTACGAGTATGGCGCCTGGTCTTTTATAGGCAGCTTAAATGTGGGCTGCATTTGTTTTGTTGCAGACATGAGAATACCAGATAAAACCAAGTTTAGACATTTTCGTTTTTGTGCAGTAAGCATTAAGAGGAAGTGCTAATTAAACAGAATACCGTACATGTAGGCTGTGTGGTAGCCATTTTTTTCAGGAAATGGACTGTGACTCACTGCAGTTCTGAAGGTTATAGCTTGTCATAAAATGTTACTTAGTTTAACCATTTCACAAATTAGACCTTTTCTTCCACCATTTTTAGTTTTTGCAAATAGGTTTCCAGTGAAAACTTCTGTCAAATTCTTTTTACATCAAAGTTTTGGCCCACTGCTTTAATACATCTGTTTATTTACAATTAGTTGGTGTACATGTACCAGTACCATTACAAGTACATACTGTACATGTCTGCATGCCTTCTTTTTTTTGCTTCCTAGTTTTGTACGATAGTTTGTTTGAGTTTGCTGTGAAACAACAGCAAAGTGAATCCATCAATGTATATGATATTGAACTTTAAAGAAATACTGGCACCAGTAGGCCTATTACACCGCAGTTTTCAGATACCCAGTGATATGCATACATGCACATCAGGAATTTAAAGCTGATGTGTTATTAAATATTTATAGCTCTGTTTAAATGCCCTACTACGAAGACTGATAAAAAAGGAACTTTATGACAGGGAATTTAAAAAAAAACATTTACACATGGCCAGGTATGCAAAAATGGTCCCAGCCCAGTTTCCTGATTTCGCCACATGGTTATTTGCATAAATGGTACATAAACTTTAAAGGTGCATAAATCGTTATGGCCCAATAAAAAAAGTCCCAAAATGTTTTGGTACCGTATAAAGGTGTCTGAATAACCTGTAAACATGCATGTTGGTCTTTAGTTGCATTCAGCTGATTCAATCTGTAGAAAATGTTTTACAGGGTTTATGTATGTAAGACAGAAATTTATAGATATTAAAGCAGTACTAATTGGAAAAGATTTTACTGCCCAGCCCCCGCCCCCTCCCCTCCTCTTCGCCCCCCTCCCCTCCTCTTCGCCCCCCTCCCCTCCTCTTCGCCCCCCTCCCCTCCTCTTCGCCCCCTCCCCTCCTCTTCGCCCCCCTCCCCTCCTCTTCGCCCCCCTCCCCTCCTCTTTTCCCCCCTCCCCTCCTCTTCGCCCCCCTCCCCTCCTCTTCGCCCCCCTCCCCTCCTCTTCGCCCCCCCTCCCCTCCTCTTCGCCCCCCTCCCCTCCTCTTCGCCCCCCTCCCCTCCTCTTCGCCCCCCTCCCCTCCTCTTCGCCCCCTCCCCTCCTCTTCGCCCCCCTCCCCTCCTCTTCGCCCCCCTCCCCTCCTCTTCGCCCCCCTCCCCTCCTCTTCGCCCCCCTCCCCTCCTCTTCGCCCCCCTCCCCTCCTCTTCGCCCCCCCTCCCCTCCTCTTCGCCCCCCTCCCCTCCTCTTCGCCCCCCTCCCCTCCTCTTCGCCCCCTTCTCCCTCTCTCCCTTATCATGTACTCTCACCAGAATACTATCTCTTGGAATTGACAAATGCTGCCAATGTATGTACATGTATGTGTCATTGAAATATTTATTACAAAGCAAAACACTGAATAATGGACTAACGTGTTGTTTTTCTTTTCTCTCCTCTTCTTATATTTGTCTATCAACGTTTTCCTGCTTTGTGTTGGACTGTGCCTGTCTGCCCAACCTTGACTTTTGTGGTCATACTCCAGGTAAGTTTTGAATGTTCAAACTGAGTACAGTATGTGTTACATTGTTGAGTGTTTAAAGGCAGAGGCTCGTCAATGCGCGCATGAGGCCAGATTTATGCCATGAAATATGCAGCTCAATAGCAAAGGCCTCACGCACGCATTGACGAGCCTCTGCCTTTAAATTTCGGGGGGAAATGCTGTACCTTGTGGTTATCCTTGTATTCTAGGAAGGATCCATGTTGCATTTTCACTGTCATGACTAGACTCTGGGGTTTATGTGAGGTTGACTGCAAGAACTTGAAAACGAGGAACTTTATAGAGTTTTTTCTCACCCCATGCCAGCACTGTGTGAACCAGGATGTTTTGGCCCAGGTTGCCCCTGGTGTGAAACTGGCAGGGATAAATTCGACAGGGATTAAACATAATAAATTCTTCAATTGCTTGTCATGTATTTGACCTGTGTTGCAGCTCTGCAAGTGTTGAACTTTGCTTTAAAGTGTGAAATAGCACACATTTATGGAAGAGTGAAGATGCCCCATGCTGTGCATAGATTTGATAGTGCCCATGAGACCAAATAGTGGTGCAAGGCTGTGGTCATTTTATGCCCATATATGGCATGCTTTCCTGCTTTTCTTTTTGGGAGTGGTATTTTCAGTACACCATTTATGGTGCTAGTTGTTTAATGGATATTTGTCCATGAGGTCAAGGGCCTGTGTAACATTTATGGTGGTTCAGTGAAATGTTGTCAATCCTACTATATCGAGCAACAAAAGAAATGATGAAATTTTCTACTTTTTGATTAAATTTTTTTTTTAATCTGACAGTGAGAGTTTTCAGCATACAAGAAGCTTTATGCAGTCATGCATAACGAGGCTATCATGTGAACATTTTTCTATGTCAACTTACAGATAATTACGAAAGAAATGTTGAAATGTTGATTAAACTGAAAATTTGCGTTTCTGTAGTTAGTCGGTATAAAATTTAAAAAATTGCAACTTTTACAGAACTGAGGAAAACACCTTGAGGAAGTAACCTCTCAATTTGTGTCTGCGTTATAACCATAGTTAATTATTTTGTTGTACTGGTACTTTTGCCAGAATTGTTGAGTTTGCTGAATTTGACAATCTCACTATTTATGCTAACAATCCGAAGCCGCTTTCCTAAAATAAATGCAGTCTATTATCATAGTGTCAACGAAGAAGAAGGCAATCTCCCCTGCAAGAGTGCAAGACCTGACAGAAGGAATTCTGAAGAAATATACAGTGTTTACATAAGAATCCAAACAAAACTTTTTTTTAATTTCATTTGCCAGGAAAGGATGTTGATTGATTAAGTTTACATACCGAGACAGCCAGCTGTGGCATTGTATACAGACTTTTAATGAGACTACCAAAGAAAGCATGGAGCAGGTATTAGACTGTAGCAGTGAAGGGTATGTGCTTGGGGAGCAGGCAGACCAGTCCATATATGGGAATTTAGTAGGGATGGCGCTTGTGATGTATGACACAGATAGAGTAGCATGTATTTTAAAATGCGAAGACTGTCAATTTATGACAAGGGAAGGCCCTCTCAATGTAGTAGTAATGAAATACGATGCTTTCCCATTTGCATTTATTTTCCGTTCGGAATTTACTGAGGTACATGTAGTCTACATGAAGGTTTCCGCAGCCTGTGTACACGTATACATGTACGTACATGTACATGTACGTAAATGCATATGCTTATGTGGCCTGTTTGAAATGGAAGCGTGATTATCGTCAAAATATTCTTTAAAAGTTGTAAACTCACTTAAGGACCTACATGTAGTTGCATCGCACTGAATTTTAATCAGTGGAAGCTTTATATGCGCATTGCGTGTAAAAAGCCCTTTTCACAAAATGTTTACATGATACAAAGATTGTTAACAAAAAAGTTTCCAGTTTTATTTTAAATATTAACTGAGTTTTGCTCATCTAAATGTAGTTTACAGTGTTTGGTCGCAGTATAAATTTTGAATCGTTGTCCAACTTTTTTATTTGTGGTTTATGTGAACAATTATAATTGCTCTAGTTCTGGCTGGTTCTATACAGTGCTACGTACAATGTATATGCACTTGTACATGTAGGTCCTATTGACCATCTCACAGACGGCATCTTCGTAGGAAAAATGCTACTGCGTATTAAACGGCATTAAGTACGCGCACGCACACCCTGGAAAATGTTCCAAACACGCACGCATGTTGCTCAAAATTTGTTCGAAATACGGCGCAACCGATGCGCGTCACAAAAAATTACTCTTAAAATCCTGATGGACGTGACACTTTGTAGGAAGTGACGTCATTTGAAAGTGATCAATAGTCAAGTCGATCACAAGTCCATTATCAGTATCCCAAGTCCCTGGGTCTTAATTCATGTCACAATCTTCCACAAATCAAGTTCAAATGAACTGCAACAAAGTCATTCCTGTGTGTGCATGCATCTAGTGTTGCTTAGACTTGAACAGAATTGTGATCATATCATCTCTGGACCTGTGATGGATTTAAAGCCCTCATTCCTGCGTAATTATGATATGTGCACACAGAATGTTGCCTAACAATCTGGTAGCTCTAAATCTATGATTTCATCACTCTGTCATGTGGTTTTATGTTGACTCTTTGGCATAGACCCTTCCTGTCTAGTTTATATAAATATATCGTATTTTTGCATCAGGTGACTCACAGTCGTGATACTGTCAGCAATGGACTTGTGGGGTCACCGATATTGTAAAAAAGTTTGGGCTATCGACCAATTACCAGCTTGGCATTTGTGAGGGTTGGGTTTTGATGAGGCATGTTAATCCTGTGGAATTATCCTGTGGAATTATCCAGTCCTGCAAAGTTGCAATCATATTGTTCGTTAAATACACTGTGTGAAGGTACATGTACTATGTTTATGTGAAAATTCTTCTCAAACTTGGCCACTGTAAGTATAAAAGGCCATCCAAAGAGTTATATTTTTTAAGACCCCCTTCCTCCTCCCCCCGCCCCCCTCCCCATTCCTAAAAAAATACTTATCAAGATTTTACAGTGCATGTAAAGTCCTATGCAGTCTTCGACCGCTCCCCCCTCCGCCTCCGCCTCCACCTCCCCCTCCCCCCCACCTTCCTCCTCCCCCACCGTCCTGCTCTTTGTGGAACCGTGAACATGTTGACAAGTTTGGACTGCCCCCTCGGTAAGTTGAACACTATTGATCCCTTCAGTAGACATTGTGTACAGTGTTACCCCTCCTGTCTGTTATTTGATCTGTTGGACATTTGAGGCTTCATCATCTTGAGATGGTTTTACCGAAGGACCAATGAGAGTCCAGAGAAGTCGTGCATCACATTCTAGGCTGGACTTGTTCCAACAGCCATTGGGCACTCAGCCAAGCAACCAACAGTGCGACTGATGAGGCATGCTGGCTGTATCTGTTGTTGGTATATGGAGCTGGCACAGCATGGATCCAAATAAGATTACATACTTAGAATCTTAGCATTGAACATCAACATAAGGCTGTACGTGCAGGGACTGGTGCTTGTCACTTTCATTTTGTGAGGGTGATTGTGCAAGACTTTCAGCTTTATCAATTGGTGTCATTTCTCTAGAACTTGAGCATCGACCCCGTTACGGACAATCTGATCTTTGGACGCTTTAGGAAGGAAAACCTGTGTTGAGATTGGCATTCCTCACATTGTTTTGTGCTTATGAAGTACTCCATTTTGAATCTTCAATCCTTCCATAACATCTTGGGATCAACTTCCTGTATGCAGAAGAAAACAGCTGGTGATTCATGCCAATCAAATTCACACCCAAGTTTTTTTTTAGACACACTGCACATACACTGTGACCCCTTACCTGTGGTGAATGTTTCACTGAGATATTTTGGGATATTTCTTGGAGGAAATTCCAACTGTGTCAGCTGAGGACGTGTGGTGAGATTGCGCTTGTTACTTCTTGAAAGCTTGTCAACACTAAGTTTTAGTATCATCTTTGTTTCAACAACAGGTATGGTATTTTACAATAAAAACAGTTTTCATACTTCGTGCATTTTTAACTAAATGTTCATGACTGTACCTCTGACCTCATATTTTCTCTCTTTTGCTTGAAACATGTTTACTAATAATGCAAATTAATCAATTAAGTTAAAAGTGGTAAAATTTGTTTTAGAAATACACTACAAACTACAGTGCTTGAATTGTTAAGGCTAATGAAACTCGATGTTATGTTTCCCGTAACCCGCCCGCGTTTGGATTTTTCGGCCGCGTTTGAGATGCCAAAATCCTAAAACAATTCATTATTTTGTATTTTCCCAAATATATCAAGTTTTTAATTTTTTTCTCCTGCCATTTTGGTTGGATTTTTAAAATCAGCGCTCGAATTTCACATTGCTCATTCTCGTCCTCCCGCCAAAAAAAATTTTAACGTCATTTTCTTCCCCCAAAAAAATATACCCCAGTATAGCGAGTACGTACTAGTATTAAGCGCGGCTGGCCGCCGGCACGTGAACAGTGATCACAATAAATTCCTGGAGAAGACAGCGCTGCCATTTTTTTGCATGTTCCCGGTGTGCAAAACCCTGCACGTACGTACGCGCAAGCCCGGCGCGCTGCTGTACAAACACAACTGTCCACTCCATCGTAGTTATTAGATCGGTGGTTTTCAGCTGCGAGTGCTAGCCTAGAACTACACAAACTACAAATGGGCGATTGTATTTATCGTTAGCGAGCGGCGCGGACCACAAATGGGCCATCGTACGTGACTGCGGCTAGCTTTATACTACTGTCGACGCATCAGGATCGTAAATCGCACATGTCGCATCGTTTGTCGTGTTTTGGAGAGATCTCAAGAAGGTTAAATCATGCGAGACAGATAAAATGTTTGTGTCAGTGAAGATACAGGAAGGGGGTGTAACCAAGATGCCATGGACTATCACGACTGTGTCTCAAACGTGCACTTTGGTGCAGTTATTTGAGTCAATTGTTGAACTCGGTAACGACAGTGTAATTTAAATCATCATGTTGTACCAATATCTGTCTATGTTGGATCTTCACAACAGTCCTACATGTCCAAAGCAGCTGTTGATCCGGGGGTCAGACATGTCGACCGTTGAAACAACTCGACTTGAGACAAGTCGACCGTTGAGACAACTCGACCGTTGAGACAACTCGAAAGACAAGTCGACCGTTGAGACAAGTCGACTGTTGAGACAAGTAAAAGGGGGGAGGTGATGGTGCTTACCCATTCAGTGACACGGCCGTTCTGGTCGACATGTTTTTATTGTTTGAAAATAAAATGTTATTTTAATTTCAAAATTTAAGTGTGTCCGCTGAGTTGTCTCAGCGGTCGACTTGTCTCGAGTCGAGTTGTCTCAACGGTGGAGATGTCTCAACGGTCGAGTTGTCTCAACGGTCGACTTGTCTGACATCCGTTGATCCTACATGTCCAAAGCAGCTGTTGACCTGGCCAAATGCTTGGCTCACGAAATTTGTCAAGTTTTTGGCAATTTTGTGTGCTTTGAAGTACAAACAACTGAAGAGATATGTAACCGTTACTTTTAGTAACACCTGGTTTCACAACAACTTGTGTATTTATAGTGCATTAAAAACCATACCTCCTGTTGATGGGAATGTAAGTTAAATAAAGGTAGAAAAGCATGGTTTGCAATTCCCTTTTGAAATGTGTGGACTGTTATAAATGTGTTTTGTTATTTAAATATATCTTGATCCTTAAATAAATCATAAATACCTGGGAAATGGTGAAGGATACTTTAATAAATACAAATTTGTGTCTAAATTGATCAGGGTTATGTTTTAACACACTATCAGAGGGTATAGAGCGCGCTAAGTTTTGATCAAAAAGCCGTTACTTTGCAAATAATGAAATGCTGAAAAATAATGAATAATGAATAATGAAATAGTTGCCTCATTTGGGCTTGACAAAAATGTTACAGGAAACATAACATCGAGTTTCATTAGCCTAAGCTTCGGTCATTTGTAAACTTTTTCAACAAAATTTTGCCTGAGATTTTTTCTCCCACGATTGGAAATTCATTGGCTTTGAATTAGAGTTCAGATATGATTTGGGATTCTGATAAATCATACCAATGTTGTACCATAAGCTCAGAATGTTTATAGATTTGAAATGTCAAGCTGCATGGGTTATGATATATAGATCACAGGTCACATGACCAAGAATGTTGGAGTTTACTGGATGTAAGAACAGCCTGGGTGTGGAAAAGGTAGGTGTGGAAATACTGCAGTTTACAATGTACATTTCTTTTGAATTACAGAAATCATTGCATCCTTTTGCTGCAATCTGTGTGCACATTGAATATTTTTCCTGACAAGAGTAAATTATCTATGGTAGTGCTGTTCACTGTCCACGCTTTAATTTTTTCACACATACATGTACATGTAGTACCTTTTAGTGTGACATTGATTTTCACTGCCAAATACCTCACCTGGTACGCGTCGTAGGTGGGGTAGGGGAAGGGGGGAAAATTAATAGGTACATAATTATTACTAAAAACTCTCTCTACAAATTTGAATAGCTTCTTGCCCTTGATTTTAAACAGAAGCTCCACCTAGCAAGCATTCTGAGTTTAATCAGTTCATATATTTGCTTAATGCCTGCAAATATGTTGAATTGTCACCAAAACCAAACAGTGTTATCATTCACGTTGTTGACATGGAGCCCATTACATTGAGGATTTGTACACTGTTTAGTTGATAGACAGCTAACTATCATATACAGTCAACAACTCTGGTTTAATCACTGATCTGTATTAGATCAGTGAGTTTTGTGTCAATATTTTGTTTACTGCTTGGCTTGTTGTAGGGAAGTGCTTTGCTGCCCTCTGTTGTTTGGATTGTCAAATATCTGTATTACTTGGATACAGTCGACCTACTGTGCATCATCTTGGGTGTAGCTATGGCTGCTTTCGAGCGCTCGTCCCTGGTGCTCCCAGGTGGTGGAAACGTTACGTCACACACATGCTTACACACGCTTTCGGGCGAGCACCATGGAGCACCATAGAGCACCTGGTGCCGCGCTCGAAAGCAGCCTATGTTGTAGGACTGTAGGCCAATACAAATCAAGGCCTATTTATTCATCCAATTTACAATGTATGCTGATAATTATCCCCACTCTAAATCCAATGTCCTGTAAAAATGAATGGACTACATGTACATTGTTTTAACCCCTTTGTTATTGGGAATGTCCACAGATTTCTATTAACAGCAAGATAAGAAACGACTGTGTTATTGAATGGTACATGTACATTACCGTAACTGGTTTCAGGCGGTTTGGAATGAGTGTGCATGTAGCGCGTTTTGTGTTCGAACATAACACGCGCGATCATCACAAACATTGAGAAAGTGCGCATGCGGAAGGTTTTACGTGTAATTCAATGGAGAAGTGCCCTAAACCATGCAAATGAGGTGCCCGAAATTATGCAAATGAAGGTGCCCAAAACTATGCAAATGAAGGTGCCCAAAACTATTATAATAAGAAGGTGCGGTTATGCGCGTCCTGGTTCCGTTTCTGTTCTAGTTTTTAATGTTCTGGGGGAATTTCATATCAAGCCATAGCTGATTCAGTATCTAACTGGCTACATGCAGCTGCTTTCTGTGCTGTGAGAAACTCTACCGCGATATCAAATTGCTGTACAGATGGCAAGAACTATCGAATGTTGGTAAACTGATACTACTGACATGGGTGGTACCACAACTGTACTTGCATGAGTGGTTCTGGTATAAGAAGTATCCTAATGTGTTTTCCAATACGGCTCCCACTCCATAGGGATTCATAAATGGTGCAAGTTTCAAACATTACCCTCCCTCATGAACATTTCAATAGACCTGATACATAATGACATCATAGTTTGGATACACGTGTGCTTTTCTATGGCCCTACACCATCTGGAACCCTGAGACTTCCACATAGAATTTTGTGCATGTAAACAAACAATGTCATAATATGTTTCAGGTCTATTGAATACCTGGAAGAAAGGTCCATGTAGAAATGCACTAAATTGGGGATCGGACTCTTAGATAAATGGTTCCCTGCCAACTCGTCCCTCAAATTTGCATAGGATCAAATTTGCCCAGGGTTTGGTTTGTGTGAAACAAACATTACACAGTAGGTCTACAGTAAGCCTACAGTAAGCCTACATGTAATACCTTGCCAAAGGCTACATAAATTGAACATGCCTGATTGAAACACATTTCATCAAGCAGAAAATGCGCAAATAACGGAAGAAACTTTATAGATTTCCAGTTTTGGGTCCCAACAGCTATCATAACAGCTCTGTCTGGGTCGCCATCAATTCAAGATGGCTGCCATTTTTGCAGTGATCTGTGACTAACCCGAATGGAGCAGTTGATGTGTGTACACCAGATAGGCCTACATGTGTATTCGTTGGCAGAGTCGTGACGTCACATTACGGGCGCTGTAACTACCGGTATAGTTATTGGTTCACGCTCACGTTTTACATCCATTGTGTTTGCGCACAGTGTGTTTTACTATTATTCTTTTAGAAGAAAATATTAAAAAATATAAGGACAATAATGACTTGCAATGGTTTGCTCATACCTACTCTCACAGCGATACGCTATCCTGCCTACTTATTTTGTGATGGTTGTAACAGAAAAACTCAACAGAAAATGTTCTCCTTGTGGCTCCTGTGCAAAACGAATGGAGAAACGCGTTGCCATGCAACTTGCAAGTATCTTGAACCATTGTCAAAGAAGTGAACGCATCCACGTGGAAATTGACGCCACACTCTGCCAGCGTATTGCTTCTAAAGGAATTGTGTTGATAATGGACATCTTTCTTCAGTGTCATGCAGAAAATGGGACATTTACATGTACATTGTAAAAAGGTATTGGTAAGGTCTCCGCAACATCCCTAAATGAAGGTACTACAGAAATCAACAGGGAGGTCTTTGTGTACTACATGTATGTACTTGGGCCTCGAAATTCATTGTCAAAAGGGCACGGCAATTTTCTCTTAGTAAAGGGCACCTGAATGAGGAAATGGAAAATTTGTGTTGGAACTTTTTAAGGGCAACACGGCAAAAGCATAGGGCACCGATGGCAATTTGGGTGGTGCTGTGGGTTATTTCAAGGCCTGTGTATATACTAACATGTGTGAAACCAGTTTGTTTAGGGTAAAAGGTGAAAGGTCACTTCCCATGTAATAGGAACCCTACAGTGGCAGACTGGCCATGAGAACCAAATCACATCTGCACCCCTTGGGTATAGTGCACACCCAAGTTCTAAAAGCTAGTTCCAAGGTATTTCAAAATTTGGGATTACAGAGTGAATGTGTTTTGCTGTTAAAGCATTTTTCCAGGTGATATCTCACATACATTCAGTACAATGTGTATGGCTATGTTCCTGTTAATAATTGAGGCTTTCATCAGTTGTCCAATAGCACTGTAGAACCTTCTAAGAAGAACCTTGTTTGGACGAAAGAAATTCTAAACACGTTGGAGCCAATGTGTGATTTATTTCTCCATATTCCCGCATTACCAAAGAACTCTTTCTCTGGCCTCAAGGAGAGTACACATGGAAATTAGAAGTGAGAAATTACACGCTGGAAAGTAAGTCGCGAGAGAAAGCGAGCTGACAAGGCCTAGATTTATGACGGTATTTGGCAGGAAAATGCGGGTCGCGCAAATGGACAGCGACAGATAGAACACGGGGAAAATCAGTGACGTTGATGAAAGGAGCGATCACTAGCATCCATCAGGATACATTGAGGAATGGAGCTTGCGTCGCGGTTGATGATATAGGTTATCAAGCTGACATAAAATTATAATCAGCAGATGAGTTGACCAGTCTTCGGTATCAGTGGATGAACGATGTACCACGTTGTGTGTGTGGTGCATGATGGGAATACAGTAGGCTGGCTTGTCCAGGGACACCAAGCAGGATCAAAGGTAAACCACTAAACAGAATGAGAAATCTTCAAATGTAATTTGTTTGCCCTTTTACAATGTGCTAAGCACTATGGTAAGCGATCCCTTGCTCATGGAATTCACATAAAAAATACATCAGTAACTGCACCTTCAAAACAAGTAACCTTTGACAAACATAATAGACTGTACCGGATTTGCTCAGGTTCGCAGGGGCCCTAGTGGAAACAGTTTTAGTTACTACGGTAGTAACTCTTTAAGCACATCCTGGGTAAATAAATGGAATACATAAAATGAGAGCAACAATCAAACACTTTAAGGCATTGTCATGGTAACTGTTACCGTGAAAATGCTCTTATAATGACCTAGAGAGCTACATGTAGCGTGTCGTAGGATGCAGAATATGTCATGTCATGTCATGTCATGTCATGTCATAGGATGCAGATTATGTCATGTCATGTCATGTCATAGGATGACACTACATATACATGTAGCTCGCTGGATCATTATAAGGAGGGTTTTTTTTTCATGGTAACTTACGTTACATGTAATAGTACAAAATATGAAAATATCTTTCTAAGCAATGTCCACTTTCTATGGGAGGGACGCAGTTCCGCAAACAAAATCATCTCGTATTGTGACAGTATTGACTCCGTTACTCCATCTAGCTTGGGAAAAAAGGTTGTCCTTGGCAGAGATCTTTAATTGTACATGTATCCTCAGTCTTGAGGCTCCTATAATTTAATTTTAGATTGTGATATGCATTTGTGTAGTCCAGCCAGCGGATGGAGCGGTCACGCTCTGTAAGTGTCTTGCTGCTTCAGTCTTTTGTCTGTGCACAATGACAAGTCGCCATGCAGTCTTGGATAGTAGTGTGCCATTCGTCTTAATCAAAAGGTCGACAGTCTCAAATCCATATTTCTTTTCTTATGCACAGTGGTTCGCTTTGATATGAACTTGGTCAATTTCTCTCGGACATATCCAGTCCACTGTCATGTGCAAGCACTGAATAACCTTGTTTTTAAGAGGGATATGTCTTGATAAATATCTCAAAATTTACTTTTTCAATCCTTGAAATCTTGAATACCATCCCTGAAAGTGAAAAAGAGATTGTTGTAATAATAATAATACTCGCTGTTGTCTCACGATGTGGCCAACAAGAGGATAATGTTGTTCATTTATTCTTAAATAATTTTTTAAATTTTTTATAGTAGAAATATTGCAAAATGTGGCCCAGTTAATACAGTTAAAGTCAGAAGTATAAATACAAGTGTTAAAACTGGTGTGCTTGCACCATTTTTGTAACAGTCTTTACTAAAATAGCTTGCACACCTTGCAATGGTTTGGGTAGTCATGTTTACCATTTTGGGTGATGATGGTACTGGTTTACATGTATTTATACTTCTGACTTCCACTGTACATGTACATGTACGTAGGCGATCTAAAATGGAAACAAAAAACACAGACTAAAAACAGGCTGGAGTATCTATGACCTAAACAGCCTTGTTAACAGGCATCATTTGCCTAAACCCGATACGATTAAGTTAAGACGCAAGACCCCTCCAGCGTGATGTACTCAGCACATGATAATGTGGTCGATATGATTTGGTTAAATATTTACTTCTGGTCGGCTACACCAGAATTTCAAATTTGCACACTGTATTCGGCCGGCCGGGCGCTGTGCATAAGTATGCGCCAACTCTTTAGACCCAGCAAACGGATCGGACCGCGTGGCACCACATGCAGGCTGTGTCCCCTCAGAGACATGTAATACAATTAACCCATCAATAAGTCCTTTTGCTATTCAAATGAGGTAACAGTTGGCACTGGATCTGGGTGTACACAGTCTACGAAGCCAGGAGAGAGAGAGAGAGAGAGACCATACGCATTGCTGGTGTTGGACCAGACAATTTTCATTCTTTTCAGTGGCTGTTTGTGTTATGTGACACCGAAGGGGCAGACTGCTGATACATGAGACCATTTACAGGCATTGTGGTGGTGTTAAGTTTTGACCATTAGCCGAGATTTGTTACACAGTAGAAGTGTACAGCAGTAGAAGTTACAGTTCAAACGCAAGCGGGGCAGTGCACTGGAAGTGGCTACACACAAGTCCCACGGAATTTGGCGGTTTCAGACACAACCTGGTGTCGGTTCTGTTTGAATAACAATGGATATTCTTCTACCACGGACTGATATAAACTGAGATTTTCATCTTTCACTTTAGCAGGACTATATGGTTATTCTTCCTGTTTTCCCAGTATGCGTACCTGTCTATATCCCCTTCAATCTCATGTGTACATTTGTTGAAAGAGACTCCTTTTTCTGTCAAATTCCTGAGACTGTAAGGGATACGTACTTAGTGCTCCAGATTTTCACAATTGTCTGAACAGAGGGGACTGCACTTGTGTGAAATGTTTACAACATGCACTGGTCTTAGAAATTTAATTTTCAGGAAATAAGATGCACGCACGGCTTTGACAGTGCAGATGACAGCGCAGATAACAGCTGGAGAAACCTGGTATTGTGCTCCGTACGGGAATGCACGACTTCATTTCTGGATTTTAAAATGGCAGTAGAAACTGGTAAAATCTGATCTCAATTGCCAAAGGACAAAATACCTCCTCAGATTTTACATCAGTGTCATCGGACGTAAACATTCATAACCTAAGAATGTAACAGTTTTTCTTCGGTGACATTTTTCAAGACAACTAATCCAGCGTAGTAATCAGAAACGGCGCATTGCTGGACACGCGTAATTTGTAACGGATATCCCGGCGGAGAGAAACGGCATAAAAACTGCTCAGTTGGGAAATCTCTGCCAATGACCAGGGACGCCGAGCTCGTCAATTACATGTTGCAGCGACACTTTGATAGCATCGTGGCACCAGTACACGTCTTACTCATCCATTGATGTGACTATTGCCGCTCCAACACCAAGGACTAGTCTTCTCTTCAATATGATGATGAATGCCCCTCCCCATCCTATGTCTCAGCAGTTTCCCCCTCCACAGTTTACGCAAGTCCCACCTCCAAACTCCCACATTGTACTGTGTGCGCATTGTCCTCCCAATGGACTCAACAATGGGGTCTTCCAACCCGTGTTTGGCACTCAGCAGCAGATGCAGAAGGCATTGGTAATATCATCTTTGTTATTTGGTTTTTATTGGCAATCTGTGTACACTGCCTCAGTTTATTGTTGTTTCCTCGTTAAACCTTGGTGGTACCATAGGTACATGTACATGTATGTGGCATTATGTACATTATCAAGACATTTATCAAGATTAATACATGTACATTATCAGTTGATTATCAAGATTAACATTTTGCACTTTCACAAAACCAGTGTGAATTTGTACATATCTAAAACTTGAGTGCAACGCGGCCACTTCGACTTTATTATACATGTACATGTATGTACATTGTACTACGTAGATCACGTTTAGTTGAGGTACTTGTAGATGCAAATCTGTTAGTTTTTCTTCACCCATTCACATCAAAACAGATGACAGTGTGTTCTTTCAAATCATAATTTAAAACACAAAGGTAAAGTTTTCCATTATCTCTCCGTGTTTCTTAACTTTTTTTACACAAACCTTCCCATCAGAGAGTTTCTAACTGGACACTTTTTCTCAAGCGTTCATAATTGTGATACTGGTTAAACAATCTACCTTTTAGTTCAACGAAATGAAAAATGAATGTTTATTTGCCATTTCCTTTTTCCTACATTGCAAAAACTTGGAAGTGAACTGGTAAAGCATACTAGTAATTACCCGCGGTGCCGTCATTTTGTACCATAGTCCTGAATCAAGTTACAGTATTGCTACAATTTCCTTGGGAGCACGTTGTGTAGATTTTAATGTACCAAGAAAGGAGAATTATTGAAGGACGTACTCCAAAAGACTGTTTGTTTGAGTCATTGTGGGGGGCTAAATTTGATACGGGCTTGAAATTGATCAGGGCTTTATTGGCTTGCATATTGCTGCTTCTTAAACACACTTGAAATACAGTATTGTCCTGCAGTTTACATGTAGGCATGTAAATGGATATACTTGTAATGTCTCTGTTGCCTAATCTGAATTGTATATAATTTAAATTAGACGTTTTTCAGGAGAAAATATGAAAATTGGGCTAGACCACAGGGCTACATGGAGCAATTCAACGACCAAAGGTATTTGAGCATCTACAATTTTAAGCTTGTCCAACGAAAACGCTCGGCCGCGTTACTCCGAAGATTGCAGTACTGTATGTATGTTATTTTTAATTTCTGTTGACTTTGAAATTTATTACTAAGTTTATTTAACAACGACAATCTTAGAAAGATATAAATTTTAAGATACAAAAATTACGAGGAAGTCAGACCAGACTATATGTTTAACTTCATCTCAGTCATCCAATATTTGGGGGGTGAGTGGGGGAGGGTGGGGGCTGGGACAGCAGCAATGAAGCTTTTGCCTTGATTTGCCATTGTCCTTGGCAAAATTATGAAATTTGTCATGCAAAATTATGAAATTTGCAGTGCAAGAAGTAATTCATCGAGAAAGCGAAAAGCCTGAAATGCTTGAAGGATGAATTCTGATTGAGTGGTCTGAGGGCATTGCACTACAGTGACCCTTTGATCATCTCAGGCCATTCTGTGCTCCAAGACTTTCTGACTGATCAAAAAGTGGACTCAATAATAACAGCATCTGCATCTTTAAAAGGAAGACCCCTCAGAAATTATCTCAAATTTAGCCCTCGTGCGATGCTTTGAGTGTGTGTAACAAGATTAGGGACTCAGTTCAGTAACTTGTTTAATCTAATTTTTTGGCCCTGGAGTTCAGGCTAGAATGCATTTATGCCGGTCTAATGGTGTTTTTAGCATTTGTTTTCTTGGAGGCTTGTGTTTGCAAACCCTGCCTTCCATATGGTAGACAATTGTGTAACTGTAATGAAAAGAAAAAATATAATACAGAACTTTACATAAATGTCCTGTTATTACTGTGGTACAGTGTAATGTACATGCAGCTTATTACGTTAAAAATACATTAAACATGGGTCTTTCCCCCCCACAGTAAAGACTATATTTTTACACAGATGTTTTTAAATACAAATGCCAATACATACATGTACCGGTACCAGGGTTGTATGGAGTCCATCACAAGCCTTCACAAGTCCACCACAAGTCCCTGGGTCTTAATTCAAGTCACAAGCTATTCAAATGAACTCCAACAAAGGCATTCTTTTGTGCGTGTTCATCCTTTGCTTCTTGTTACTGGACTTGTGTGGGACTTGTCACAGACTTGTGATTTTATTGGCTCTGGACTTGTGAAAGGCTTGTGATGGACTCGACTACAACCTTGATATACACATGTACCGGTACATTGTACACATGTAAGAGTATTTCTTTCAACTGCTTTTTTCAGTCTGTATTTTCAGTCTGTATTTTCAGTCAGTGCTCTGACAGTTCTCTAAAGTGGTAAAGCTTCTGCCAGATATTAAATGTAGCTGAAATTAAACTTATATTATTTGTAACATTGGGCTAATTTGATAAATATCTAAAGGTATTAGACTGTAAGACAATACATGGACAGGGCTCAAATTCCACGACTACAATGACTGCAATTGATCACTCAAATGACGTCACTTCCTACAAATTGCCCCATGCATCAGGATCTTGAGCGTAATGTTTTGTGACGTGCATCGGCTGCGCCATATTTCAATTTTTTTTCAGCAACACGCGCGCGTTTAGAACATTTTCCAGGATATGCGTATGTGTATTTGATGGCATTTAATACGCAATGGCATTTTTCCTATAAAGATGGCATCTGTGAGAGTGGTCAATTACCTTCACGACCCTCTTGTAAAATTGAAAAACTATACTTTCTGAGATTTCGAAGGCATTCTTTACAGTGCCCTCCTGACGTCTAATTCGAGCTCTGCTTGGATATTATGCATTCCAATATTCTGTCATGCCAATATCAAACTGTTGATTAGTGAATGACACGAAGCATTTGGCGGTCCAACAGCACACATTCTGCATATTTTCACACTATGTCAACATGACGGTACCTCTACACCAATATTCAACCATCTATCACATGTATGTAAATATCAGCCACAACGGAAGAGAAATTGATTTCTTTTTTGTGTTGTTAAATAACAGCCGAGATTTGAAATGCAAATTTGTTAAATTGGATTCTTGTAGCATCAATAGGTGTCGGCAAAGACTGGCAAATCCTTCTGCTTGATGGCTTTGATGTTATTTGAACATTTCATTTATCAACAAACTTTCTGTTTATGGTAGCATACATACATGTATACATACATGTAGACTGTATAGCATTTCTGATTTTCGAGATACCAATCATGTACATGTATACTGCCTTTAAGACCATTGTAGGCCATAATGCACCTATCAATTGTTTCCCCCCATCCCTCCGCCCCGCAGAATTCACATTGGATTTTCAATAACTCTTTTTCAAGTGACAAACAAAAAATGATAAAGACCAACAAATGACTTATTTACACATTGCATCACATGCTTTTGCTTATAAATAGACCATATCAAATAGCTGCTATCTTGTAGGGCAGTTGCTTTGTTCCATGAGGTCATGCATACCGGGTATGGTTGTACATTTTGTGCTTAGACATTGTTGACCAATTTAAATGTCAAAGGTTGCCCTACAAGATGGCAGCTATTTGATACGGTCTATGCTTAACTACAGCTGTTCCATGTGAAGCTGAAACAAAATTTAATAGAAATACATGCAGCGTTTTGTTGTGATGAAATAGGATGAAATTAAAACATGAAATGTAGAAGCCTACATGTAATTGCAAACTCAGTCAAGCATGTCTCAAACATCTGTTTTTAATATAACTGGATAATTTGTTTTATGTACGCACTTTCTTGCTTTTGTTGTCTTCAAGTAGCACGGTTTCTCTCATGTTTTAAGATTTTAGAAACCACTGGGATTGTGTGTTTTTACAACACCAAACTCTGAAAAATACCTACATAATACATTGCAGTCTTTTATGTGATTGGAAAACTTTTAAAAACAGGATCAACAGCATTACATAACTAAAGAATAAAGTAAATAAACTGCCTTGTAGAAATTTCAGCCATATACAGGCGCGGATCCAGAGGGGGGGTTTTGGGGTCAAACCCCCCCCCCCCCCCCTGCTCCGACACAAAAAAATATAATGTAATGCATTTTTTGCGTGTCCGCCTGTCCGAAACAAGCAGACATAAAAATATGATAGGCAAAACCCCTCCCTGGTGGCAAAACCCCCTCCTGGAAAAATTCCTGGATCCGCCCCTGATATAGATACAGTAATACCTGAAAAATCCATGCATGGTTTTTGTGTTGAATAAATGGTAAAACAAAATTGTCTGCAGACAATTTTTATTCAAAAGCACATTCAGTTGGCAATTACGTCCACAAAGGTACATTGTACCATTTTACCCGGGGAAAAATCATTTGCTGTTTGTTACCATTGCTATCAACACTCATAGTCTGTTTTTTCTTGTCAACTCAGTAAGTAAATTTTTGGATAACTCATGTGTTGGCTTTCAATCCTTTTATAATGCACATAAAAGCTCCCTCAATCATTTCAATGTACCTTTAAGACATCAAGGTTCTCCAGCTTTTTGAGTTAGGTATGGTAGTGGGAAGAATATTCAAAATACCCAAGGCTGATATTGGCAGAAGGATATTTATGAGGTATATTAACGGACTTTGTGCTGTTCATTTCGGTACATGATTTATGCCCCAGATGGTCAGACTGCTGATGCTAATTACCATGCAAATTGGATCTGTTCTAATGGTCTGTGAGGAAACCAAATGGAGTTTGTGCATACAGTATTAGAAATCATTATATTAGGACCATAAGAGTCGGAGATTTGTGGACCTTGTTGTTTTTTGTCGTTAAATTTCTGACACAACTGGCAAGAGCTTGAAATGGCCCAGCGTTGTTTCACACTTCAGAAGTTTGTTTTGCTGAATAATTTAGGAAGTTGTATTTAATTTATTGGCTCGTGGAGTGAAAATGTGCATGCGTGAAGCTTGGAAACTTCCAGGAATATATACATGAATATGCAACAAAAACATGTACTATACACTCGAATTCTTATACTTGAAACAATTTCAAGCATCTATATTTACATATGTAACATTTCATGGGATTTACCTATATTTATTCCTACTATGGCGGAGCGGTCTAGTGGATCGTATTCAAAACTTGGGTTAATTCCAAAGGTAGTGGGTTCAAATCCCAGTCCGGCCCATCCATGGTGCGTGTACCCTTGAGCAAGGTACTTTGTCACGCATTGCTTCTCTCCACCCAATGGTAAAATGGGTACCTGGTGCTTGCACTGGGGAAGGAAACTGCAGACCCAAGCAGTAGTCGGCTCTATCGCCGGGTAGACTATTAAAAAAATGCAGGCTCAAAAGCCAAGGAGTCGGGAGAAGAGCGCCCGCATCAGAAAAGGGCAGAAACCGCGCATGCCCTTTCCTTTTTTTTTATTCCTAACTTCATAATGACGCTAAGCTCTTTTTTTCCAACACTGTCAATAAAACTGTGTCCAAATTTTTTTCTGTTTTGAGGGAAAATTCAAATTTTACTAGAATATTTCTTGTCTTGACGACAGTGAGTCTGCCAATTTATTATAATATAATTTACGAAACTCAAAACTGGTCCGAGTATTGTATTACAAAAATGTATATTCTTTCATAACAAGAAAAGTCGTCCAACTGGTTAACACTTTGTATGATAGCATGGTACATGTAATATTAGCAAGTGACAAGACCATATGATTAATAAGCCATAAGGTAGTTTGTCAGAATTGGGGAGCAGGCCATGCAACACTGGCTGCACGCGACGGATGTCACACTCTGCCACGGACCGTAAACGCAAGTGTGTCGCCTTTGTCTAATAGATCTTCCTCTAGTTCCCATTCTATTCCTTGCCGCTTTACGCTACACACATGACTGCTTTGTGCCCGCTGAATATTGCTTCTTAAGACGTGCACCCACACTGATCTCACCTCAAATGTGACGTGGAAAGCCGACTGGAAACCAGCGCTAATGCCACACCATCCTAGATTGGCGGGATAATACGAGTCTGCCTGTAGAATTGTTTTGGACTTTGGGGCAAACCGATAAAAAGCCCGTAAGAGGATTTGCAGTTATCGACATGGCAGCACCAAAGGTATCAATTGACTTTGCAGCAAATTTTGTTTTCGGTCAGATGGATCTTAAGTCAGGTTGAAAAAATGCAATTTTTGTAATGTGTTGAATTGGCACAGCGGAGTAGAAAAATCCTTGGAAGTTGGATGGGCAGCAATGCCTGGTTAAGTGAGGTTGATTTGTACATTGAAGCAGAAATTAAATCTTTATCAACTTTGTGAGAAAGCCATGTGTGCAATTTAGCAAGGTGACCGGAATTAGGACACAGTTCTTGGATGTCAGCATCTATGGTACTTTAGAATAAAAAGTACACCCTTACATCAAAAGGTTGTCTAACCTGAGAAATCAAGTGTTGTACAATGTAACCTTTAACTTTCAGTGTTAGGAAACTTTTGTCACTCATCACATAGTGAATGCCTTGAGGTTTTTTGGATGTCTGAGTCTGATTGCTTGATGCAGTATAAATGCTGTGGCTACCAGAGCAGCCAACTCTCCCTGATTTTATTTGGGAAATGCTACAATCTAACTGCTGATAGGGTTGTGGGCGCGCGGGGTTGCCACCTAGTTGAAGCGAAATGGTTCTGGTGATTTCCTGATGGCAGCGGTGATAATGGCAGCGGTGATAATGGCAGGAGCGCTATATAAGTATCCACCATTATTATTATTATTTTGGAACATATTTGCTGGAAAAAATGGCTGATTTTGTGACTCATTAAAAAACAACCAGTCCTGGGTTGTCATTTAACAATCTCGGGGATTTCGAGATGCATCTACATGTAAAGTCGGGAGCTCAACCTATTTTTCGGGTGTCTTCTCAAAAATCAAGGAGGGTTGGCACCCCTGACAGGATAGTAATTTTAATGTACCTTGCTAGAAAATGTGAAGCTGGTATTGCACGTTCATCTGCATCGGGTTGCTACAGGCATCACCACGCCCCACGAAACCCGATGGAGATACTATCTCTGACCAATATTCTCCACTTAGTGCTTCAGGCAACGCACTGATCTACATCATCAACTAAAATTTATTACGACTCCGCTTGGAGAAATGAAATCCAAGGTACTTGACATCTGTTGTTAATCATTCAGAATGTCCGATCGAAATGTTGAAGACTAGTCGAGGAATGCGAGCATCTTGGGATTGAAGACGGCTGTAAGGAGGGAGGATTGAAGACGGCTGTAAGGAGGGAGGATTGACTTGGGATTTCTAAATTGTTTTGCAGGACAAACGTACCGGTAGTTGGTCTGCAGTGGACTAATTTTTGTGAAAAATTCTCACGAGTCACTGTTAACATTCCATCGTGGTCGTCCGCACTTGGATTTATTTTCGGCCCATTGAATGTCCTTTGTCACATTAAACTTGGATAAAGCGTGACGCTTCATCATTCAGGTCCATACAGAAGTTACATGACTACAACGTGTGTTCTACCGTGGTTACATTGCAGTGCCTGTCCGCATGGCACAACGTATTTCTTCCACGACCCAGCTCACCCTGTAAAACTTACTGTGAAAGAGCATAAAACTTACAATCGACAGTTGACACTTTACAATTTCAGGTGTTTTTCAGCCGTCTGTATTGGAGTAATTATGTTAAAACTTACAGAGATCTAGGGACACAGCTTTGGAAGACACGGTATAGATAGTATTCGAACACGTGCGAATACGCCATTTTGTAAGTCAAATAATTGTGGAAGTGATGTGCGTGCGCGTTGCGTGTGTCTCTGGTGGGCGTAGCGCGGTTTAGTTCACCAATGGGAGCCTTCGTACAGAGCGTTACGCGTGCTATAGACACACGCGGCGCGCGCGCGCATTGCTTCCGCAGTGGCGCGGCGTTGTTTGACACACGACATGACGTCATGAGAAAGCTATCAATAAGCAGTATGTTACAATGGCTCTTTATCTTCCTTGTTCACAGCAGCATCCGATGCCAATGATGGCAGGTCAACATCAACTTCCCGGGCAGATCCCAGGCCAAATCCCAGGCCAAATCCCAGGCCAGATGCCGACTGGCCCTTACCAACAGCCACAGTTTGTCCAGAATGGCCTAGAAGCCTACCAGCAACCTGCACCCCAGATGCAGTCACCGTACACAGCCACCGTTGTGCCACAGCCAGCCGACGTACCCGCAGTATACACACAACCTCAGGAGGGTCCCGGCCCGCAGCCCGTCTACAGCCAACCTCAACCCACGGAAGGCGGCGCGGCCGTCGGGTTTGTGCAGGGCCCACCGCCTGTCAGCGGGGAGCAAGCAAGTGCCACGCCTACATTCAGCCAGGTATTGACGAACCCTTACGTAAGAATGTTTCAACTTTTCTTTTTATGTACATGATATACAAAAGAAATGTGAATTTTCTTGTTTCGGAGAAAAATTCGCGTGGCTGCATAAAGTTATGTGCTGAAAATTCCCACTCCCTGATTGACTGCAGTTTTCTTTCCAATCAAAAAAGGGAAAATTGTTCACATTTCTTTTGTTCCTCAGTATACTTCATACTTCATACTTCATCCTTCATCCATTGTTTAATTCATTTATTGAAAAATAGGGCTAGGGCCTAAGTTGCTACATGTACATGTGTAACATATGAAGACAAAATGGGCTACCAATGTAGAGCAAGTTCGATTCACAACCATATTTAACCATAGTTCGACTATTTCCAACCGAACGCAGTCTAGTCAACGATGGTTAGTCGTTTCTGGTCGACCATTTGGAACCAGCCCACAGGGCACGGTTGCACTGGTCACTGGTAGCCATCGGGTATTGAGTTGATGCAGCTTTTTGCACGGAACCAACTGACTAACCAAATGCATTCGGACTTGCATGTTAATCCACCTCTATGTGTGTTGCCAGAATGACGTTCGACCAGTGATTGACTCTAATGGTGAATCAAACTTGCTCGTAGATTGCTAACTTAAATGTAGCCTCCCAATGGTTTTTGTTTGTCTCTACCTTGTGGTCTCATTTTAAAACAAAAGCATTAGACGTCAAGGATTCACATGTAGCGCACATCTGTTAAGGTGTTGCAGTCAATCCAGCCCCATGTGCGTTATAAGTTTAGCACCTTTTGTTCTGGTGTGATCAGCCTTTGTCTCATTGCAGCATCTGGTATACATTTCTCATTACACAGAATGAGTTGATAGAATCCATCCCCAATGTAACACCCAATTAACGCCTCCATAGTGCAGCTACACTGTACCATTCTGGAAGGGATGTGGGTTAATGGTCGTTTCTCATTAGAGAATCAGGCGACTGCCATTGATACATGTATGAGTCATACATGTACAGTATGACAAACAAAGAGATACATCTCGAAACATGGGCAGATTGCTTACCGGTACGCGCACAGGGACTAATCAAACACATCAGCTTTCACTACCCTCACAGGTACCCATTTTCTCCTGGGTGGAGAGAGGCAATTCATGGCAAAGTGCCTTGCCCAAGGTCACACGCACAAAGGACACGGGCAGACCCGGATTCGAACCCATGACCTGCAGAACTAACCAAGATATTGAGTTCGGATCACTAGACCACTCGGCCATGATGCCCGAGCAATTCAAATTTGTCAAAAAGGGATGTGATACCCATATTTCAAGAGAGTACCCTGCAAAACCCTCAGAGAAATTGAACTAAAACTTGGGATTTCTTCAATTGGTACCACGAGGTATTTTTGAACAAAGTTTCAGCAAAATCTGAGAGTTGTCATGTGCATGGGTGGCTGAGATGACACGGAATGTCTGCTCATTTTCCTGTTCTATTTATTTTGTCCTGTTAATATTTTGGTGAAATGATGCTCACTGCAGCTTATTCAAAGGAAGTCTTCCATCATATAAGATCATCACACTCGGGGGAGCACTTCAGATGTCAGTATTTTTAGTCGCATCTAACAAAGTTAATTCCAAGTTCCTCTTCCCCCAACCCTCTCCCGTCGTTATTGGAATAAACTGCATCCATTTCCTGCCACACAAACTGTACCGGATTTTCATGTAGGCGTACGCCACACATTTTTGTTAATCTCATTGATGGGAATTGAGTTTCAAAATGTCAACTGAGCTGTGCTAAAAGCAGTGTAACTTCAGTTCAACCGAAAATAGTTGATGTTTTCACAGTAGGAAAAGTTTTCATGGAAGTGGGAAAAGTTTTCACGCCTTGTAAAATCAAAATAATCAAGTTGCAAAATTGTAAAAATTGTGAAATAAATTCACTCTTTCCATGTTAACTTGCAATAGACTGTATTCCTGAACGCATGAGGGTGCTCAATAGGGGGTAATTTAGGGGAAAATGGGGAAAAAGTTGCGTACACGGAGAGCGGGACCCTGGCGAGGGCACAGATTTCAATTAAAAGTAAACATTTGGAATGCGTGCGCGCGTAGCATGTTTGTGTTCATACATAACGTGCGATGGTGCGATACACTTAAATATGACCAAACCTTATCGGTATTTGAACTCGAGACCACTGACTCACTGGGCAGATGCTCTACCAGCTGAGCTAAAAGGCACAGTGCTATGCAAATCCAATGTGGATTCAACACAATTAAATGTAGTCACTCACCGAAGGTTTACTGATACATGCGTGTCAAGTCATGGTCTTTTTGTGTATTTTCCCAAATACAAGTATTCTGAGATCTACCTGTATCATAATGTGTACATGTAACCCCCCTTTAAATAGCCAATTACTTGAACCATTTAATTCAAGCTTTTCAACAAGGGGGTTCACCGTCTCAATATTTCCGTCTTCGGCCAGACGCTGTAGGGGTTTTAACAGAGGAAGTGATCCGATGACGTGGGTCGAGAGATGAATAAGGCTTACCCCGCGATAGCCGACTGCAGTCTTAATGTGTGCTGATTCCTGCCTTGTGAAATTCTGTTTTATGCAACTTGGGGAGATTTGCATAATTAACCCTATTTTATGCTCAAGCGTCTCTAATCACCATGTGGTTTGCTCATGTTCAGTGTGAGTACGTTTTGTCCTGATGTCATTTGTTTTTATCTCAATCTTTTCTTGAAATTATCAAATGACCATCATGAATCAAAACAGGTTAAATGAAACTGGAATTGTTTAAAAACGTTATTCTCCGTCCCTTTCTGTCATACCATTTCTTTCCTTATTATGTTTTGGACAAGACAACTTAAAGGTACATACATGTAGATGTATACCAGGGTTGTAGTCGAGTCCATCACAAGTCCTTACAAGCCTTCACAAGTCCTCCACAAGTCCCCGGGTCTTATTTCAAGTCACAAGCTATTCAAATGAACTCCAACAAAGGCATTCTTTTGTGCGTGTTCATCCTTTGCTTCTTGTTACTACTGGACTTGTGACAGGCTTGTGCGTGACTTGTCAAGGACTTGCGATTTTGATCGGCTCTGGACTTGTGATAGACTTGACTACAACCCTGGTGTATACATACATTGTATGTACAGTAAAATCTGGTTGATTCAAACGGAGTTAAACATGGTAAATGATGCTGTATTGAAAGCAATTGATTTTTGGTTTCAATTAAACAGTTTTTGATTTATCCAAATTTGATTTGCATGTATAAAAATAAAACATTGTTCCTGTTTTATGGGACTATTTTTTACCCTCCTATAAATCGGCCAATCTGCTGCAGCATAGACCTTTAACCGTATAGATTCAGCTACAGGGGGCAGTTTTTCCCCCTGTAGTCTTACGGTACGGTGTAGTCCTACGGTACGGTGTAGTTGAGAATGAAATTGATTATTGAGCAATGTGTTTTCCAAGCTGAAGCATCAGTAGTTTAGTCTAGTACTAAGAGGATGAACTGAACCCAGGCATTCCCTCCAGGTGTTTGGACTGAGTACAGAGCATGTCAAAGTGCATTCCACTCTTCGCTTCAAACGTGTTTTATTTCTAAACACTCGGAGACCCAGGGGTGGATTGCAGTAAAGAAAAATAAGATGTCTTGGCTCTTAAGACATCATAGATTACTTGTGTCTTGCAGTCAAAATGTATGTGCCATACAACTTGTGTCTTGGGACACATAAAACTTAAGACACAATTCATTTATTACAACATTCATTTTTGACATGCGATGTGTCTCAGACTTAAGACAGTTATGTTGCAATCCTGCCCAGAATCTTTGTGTTTTGTTTCAAAGGCTGATTTGAAGGGTTTACATGTATGTAAATAGAATGATTCAAGAGCCACACACATTTCATTTTTGTAGCAATCAGGCACCACTTCAAATATTTCATCCGTGCCTAAATATTTTGCAGACAAATTTGGTGTCCACTTTTCAATTTCCCAACAAATTGTTGTGCAATGATGTGCCTGTCCATGGTACAGTGTCTTGACTCTCGCTGGCTCCATTCAAGTTCCCCTGCGATATTAATTTGTGATGGCCGTAATACAAGACTCCTCAAGATCGTGGCAACTGTTTCAACAAGACACAAGACAAGACGATTACATTTAATCAGAGATGCATGGCATCTCCACATGGCAGTACTTAATAACTCCATCTTGCAACCAGGCCTCAGCGATCTCCTGTCTCCTTCGGACCACGGAATGAGCCGCACACATCTGCATTTGCTTCCCTTCAAAAGGCCAACCAGCACCAAATCCACCATTATTATCCCCACGATGATGATGATGATGAGAAAAAATTGAAGAGAGTCCGTCCGAAACTCGATAGGGTTTTACCCTTTAAGATAAGAGTCTGTGTATGTGTGTTTACTGGTATGAGGCAGTCGGGAGTGATAACGCGGAAGACAGTCGACATTATGACTGCTTCAGGAGCCGGGGTGACATCGGGTCTGTGGCAAGAGTCTGGCCTGAATATTGTCATCTTTCCTCCACCGCCGGCGCTACTGGAGAACAGAGAAGAGATGATGCCTATGGTACATGTATGTGGTTCTTATAGTTATCTGGAATTTTAAGTCGTTTGTATTGTGTGTTATTAGTGAGGTTTCGGTCACACGATTCGACTACTTTTAGTGAATTTTGCGTTCATACTTGTGGTATTTTTACACAAATCTTTGTAGTATGAATAAGGGATAATTTCTTTTTAAGGATTATGACCCAGGGACTGCCGGGGTGAATGAATTCAATACAAGTGTGGACAAATGTCCATATGAGTTTAGGAAATATGGATGCAGTAAAAAGCAACTTGGCTCCACCGGGATTCGAACCACGGACCTTCTGCTTAACGCGCAGACGCCTTACCAATTGAGCTATGAAGCCAACTGGTGGTCTCGAATCACGGTAGTGCTGTTGTTCTTCACTGATTAGGATTGGCTATCACGTGAGCTTACATGTAGCAAGCTTAGTGTAGTTTTGTTGTCAACACTGACGGCAACGCTTCTGTACCTTGGTTAAAAACAAACGGTTAAAGGTAAAGATTTGGGGATTTAACTAAACGTAGTTGTAATCACTAACCGTTCATACTGAAACCTCACTAGTACCAGTACTTGCTACAACTTACATACTTGTATACGTTAAAGGACGCATGAAATAGGATTTTTATTACATTATGTGTGTTTTACACATTTCGATCAATTTCAGAAAATTTGATAGTGTTTTGGTGTAATTGCAAGATTTATATTTTTATGCTAATGATTTCCATATTCATGAGCAAAGCTTTGATGTCATCTCAGGACAACGGAGGAATTCTCCAAAAGTGTACAAAAGTTGGTGTAATTTACAGTGGCTTCTTGATATCATGAACTGTATCAGTTTACTGAGTTCGTTTAGTATGTCATTTGCAACAATCCTCACAAGTTTGTTTGGGTCAAAAATTGATCAGCGGGCTACTGTTAGTGTTACTGTTTGAAATGTAATGTTCTTTCTTTGTTTTTTCAACTCATCTGTCAAGAAAATTTTGAAGTAGAGAAAAGGTCGTTTCTTTCTGAAATATAAACAAATTTAAGTTTGCCTATTTGTCTGCAGCAGTTTGATCCTTTGATTTGTGTATAAAAACAGCTGGTTGATAATTTTCACTTCACTAAACCTTTAAGAATTTATTCAAGGTCTGTGACAAAATCAATTCAAGGGCAGATTTGTTTATGTGTACAGGTGAGCCGCTGGGGTAGCTTCCTGGCCGGAAATAGACATTTCTGGAGAACCTGTGAGCAGCGCACCACAGTGAAAGAGTTAAACTACATGTGTGTTGTTTGTGCTTGGGGTCCATTTTATTTTGATGAATACATTTCAATGAAATATTTGAGTGAAATATAGAATTTCCTCCGGTTATCAAAAGTATTAGATTTTAAATGAGATATTGGTCAAAAGAATTTAAAAGTAGGAAGTTATGGAACAAAAAGGTGTAATTTCTTAAACTTTCATGGCATGTCAATGTTTCGAAGTCATTTGTGTTTGGCCCATAACTTCTGTCGGTGGATCTGACAGTGGATCGTACTTGTATACATGTACGATACATGTAATCAGCGACATCGCCAGACTTTTCAAAGTGTGGGTTTGGGGGGAGGGGGGGGGGGGGAGGGATGACCAAGTGGTGGCACAGCACATTGGAAGGGGGAGCAAAGCAGCTTACACATATACCGGTAGTTGTGCACACCAAGTCTCATTTGGGGGGGACACGGCACTTTTTCAAGGGGGCACGTGCTCCCCCAGGCCAAACAGCAAACTTCACCAAACCGTGTTTGCTGGTGTTTGGACTTGCAGCTACATGTATTGGCAAACAGCTGTTTGGTCATGTTTTATATCTGAACCAATCAGGAATCAGTTTCAATGTGATTAGAGTCAGCCAATCGTGATCACGTGACCGTAGAGACACAGAAAAACTTCAGCAAACATATCTGTTTGGTGATGCATGTATTTGCAAACATTTTGTTTTCAAGTGTTTCGTCAGATGAAAATTCCACCTGATGAAAGCACATTAAGGACTAAATTGTTTCAGACCCATTCCGTTGTCTTAGTAACTCTGTGGGTGATGATTAAATAAGACCAATTAGACATAGGCAAACGTTGTTATTACCCAAAGAATTCTGCCTTTATCATTGAAATTGTTGTGATGCCAACCTTTCATACATGTCATTCAAGATAACAAACTTGTCTTATCCGGAGGCTGCATGCCATTCCTATTTTGCACATACACGTAATAGACCTTTCATTTCCAAGCTGCGAAAACTATTTCAAGGTTGAAGTTGCCGAGAATATACATCCGTATTACTTTATGTCTTAGAAGATCAAGTAAAACCCCCAGATGGGAATCATCATTAAAGCTACGAAAATATCAGAAGTCATCTGTTTGGTTCATCTCGTGTGCACTGCCGATATTAATTTTTGTATTTGATACCACAAGATCAGTTGTAGTGTAGCCAGATGGTGTTCTCTTTGAAGCGGTCATCCCCTGCTGCACATGGTTAACAGTCCTTGCCAGCAAGATACCAGGGAGAAACTTATAATTGTCCTCAGTAGGTGGAATTTCCGGATATTAAAAAATTGTCATCTTGGGTCCAGCAGTGTGGTGACTGATACGTGGTGAATTCGGGCCATGGCACTTGAAACCCTGTGTATTCTCTGTGATATGAAAAGCTATCGTTCAGAGTCGAGGGCTTCCTTAAGGGGATGGAGGGTGACAATGAGCATGTACCGTGTCGATTAATAACGGATTCTGTCAGTCGTGAATTCGTAATAAAAAGGGGCCGTGTGTTACGTAGCAGCCTTGTTATTGGCAGTGGCAGGTTGAAGCGTGGCCTATTAATAGGTACACACTTTCTTGACCAAATTATGTTTTGTGACGCTCCTATGGTTTTTGATATAGACAATGTGCACTCGGACGTCACAGCAAACCAAAACATTCTTGGCGTTATGCGCATGCATCATGTTTTGCATAAATTTGGTTTAGGAATGAGGTCGCATGTCAAATCGTCTTTGAGTTATATGTGACCTTTGGCGGCATTACCAAACAAAATTTATGCAAAACAAGATGCGTGCGCATAACAACGTCACATTTTCAACAGAGGGTGGTTTAGATATAAACAAAAACCACATCGTCTATACTGGTACATGCTTGGTACATGTACGTACATGTAGTCCTCTGTGTAGGCTTGTACACGTACTGTAGTGTTCCTACTCCTACCAGTGCAAAGAAAAAGTACATACCTTGTTCAAAAACCATGTACAAAAACCTTTCAACAGGAAAAACTGATCGAAACAGTTCGTGTAGTAGTTTGTATGCACTGTGTTTTTTGGTCATGCAGGTACTGGTTGTACATGTACTGGTAGTGTACTCGAAAACTCCAGATGCCATTTGGTAAACTGATATGCTATACCTGTAGAATTGAGTATAAATGTTTATAGTTTGTGTTGCCTTGCTCTCCATACAAAACCACATGTCAAGCTAATATAATGGCTGTACCACTCAAACTGCATATCATTTTCAGGGCAGGTCATTAAAAGATATGATGGGGAACTATCAACATTCGTCTTCAAAGCTGTGTCCCAGACCTGGAAACAGAATTTCAATGCCATTACCGGTCAGGCACTAACAGGCATGTAGGCCTAATGGTCTGTATGCCTTTGGATGGCACACGCACTAGCGCAGTCTAATCATTTGACATAATTCATTGTGTGTGACTGCGTAAGGTGTATAGAAGATCTTAGCCTAACTTTAGTCACTGCTGTACTGGATATCCATTCCACTTAGACTCACGGAAGATACTACGTACATGTACACTGTATACCAGTCTGATTTTTTTCATTTGATATGACTGTAAAGCATTGTAAGGATGCATTATGTTCTCAACGTGAAATGGTGCTAGAATGGTGAAGAATGGTAAGTGGTAAAAACCAAGACAACACCAAATGATTCTGTCTACTGAAATAATAGGGAGTTTTAGACTGCCACTGGGAGCGCGTGTGGTCTAGTGGGTATGAAGCGGGACTCCCAATCAGAGGTTGGGGGTTCGAGCCCCACTTCGACCAACGTGTCTGTGTCCCTGGGCAAGGCACTTAATCCCAGTTGCCTCGTCAACCCAAGCGATATATGGGAAGCTGTTAAGGGGAATGCCACAATCTAACTGCTGATAGGGTTGTGCGCCTGACCAGCAGCCACCTAGTTGAAGCGAAATGGTTCTGGTGATTCCCTGATGGCAGCGGTAATAATGGTAACAGCGCCTTGAACACCCTGCAGGTTGGATATGTGCGCTATACAAATCTAATCATTATTATTATTATTATTATTATTACACTGACTATGTGGAGTGCGAGGTGATGATGTCTATGTTAAGTCTTTGCGTCAAGTCAGCTCGCTTGTCCACTGCCATAATCAAGAACACGGCGACTGTGCGGTTTTGGCCTTCTCGATTGTGGCAGTAGACGAGATAGACGAATTGACGCAAACGAAAAGCCACAACATCGACACCATCACGTCGCAGTCCACATACTACTAGTCAACATGAAAAACTCCTAATGATGCATTTAACATTTGTCTGTAAAGTGGAGGGTTGTACATGAAGGCCTGTGTGCATTGGTCACTACACGTAATATGTTTTGTGACATTACACCTGCTTTATCATAATGGATTGTAAATTAATTACTGATTGAATGATTGTTGTGTCTTAATGTTACCGTAAGTTGTAAGTTGTGGTTACTTTCCTTGAGGTACATGTACACACTGTAGGTAAAGTAAAAGTAGTCTTCATTTCTTGTTGAGCAACCATCTACGTATCATACATGTACTGTACATAAAAAACAACTCAAACCATTTGCTTTTTCACTTTTAAAAAGACTTAGACTTGATTGGAAAACTTTTTAAAACTGCAGATTTTTGTGTTGAATGAATGGTAACAAAATTTTAAAGCACCTTCGGTTGGCAATTTCTCCCACAGAGGTACCATTTTACACGAAAAAAAAAAGGCATGTGAGGTTTGTTATCATTGCTATCAACACTTTTAGTCGGATTTTTCTTCTAAAATTTTGAATTTGCAAAACTGCAAATGTTGTATTGGCTTTGAAGCTTATAACTAAAAATCTATTCCTGTCTTTTTTTTGCCTGTTTCAGGGAGAACAACCACAGACGTCACAAGCGCCCCCATCGGGTGAAGTTGGCCAGGTCGCCGTACCAGTGTTACCAGCCCCTAAACCTGGCGAGTCGCCAAAGAGGCTTCATGTCTCTAATATCCCATTCAGGTTTAGGGATCCTGACTTGAGGGTTCTCTTTGGGGTAAGATTTACAAACAAATTTAAATTCATATTTTCTGTGCTCGATTTGTGTGTAAAAAAGTATATCAGGGCGACACGCTCAATAGGGCGACATTTTGGTGTCGCCCTAATATTTTTTTGTTTTTTAAAACCATTTTTGTCAGGTCAAAAACCATTTTTTTTAAATCGAGAACCATTTTTATTAGGTCTAGAACTGTCTCTCTTAGGTCTGGAAGCATTTTTGGAAGCTTTGGGTAAAAAAATAAGGTGTCATTTTGAGTGATTCTTGCCGAAATTTCGGTGGTCCCCGGGGAGAGACTTCCCGAAATGTCACCCTATTGCTGCATCCAGAGTTCTTACAATTTAAAGAAGAATTACATGTAGTTAATAACTTTAGCCAAAAAAAAATCCATGTATTATGGAAATGAAGTGTACAAAATTAAGAATCTAATAATATACAACCAAAGTTTGTCATTTTTTTGTTATTCATTAGAATAGGGTTTTGTGTATGCATTTTACATGTTTCCCTCTTTTCCCCTTTCTGTCTCAGCCCTCTGGTCCAATCATTGATGTAGAGATTATCTTCAATGAGCGGGGGTCAAAGGTGAGTCTATTGTGTTCCAGTCATGTGACCCCGGTCCTTTCAGTCATGTGACTCCTTTCCCCGTCTCTCGCATGCTATGTGATATAAATCCCTTTTATTTTTGGGTTTGCCTCACTTGAGTTTTGTACAGTAATTCAACCAGCTACTACTTTTTGAGTTTATTCGACAAGTTTATTTGACTGATGCATGTGTTTTGCATATTAAGAGAAAACCGTAGTGTGCCTGTGCAGCATGTGGTGTGACATGTTAAATAATCCACTGCTTCGCTGGAAAACTGTTCCCTCGACTTCTCCCATAAGAAAGCTTGATCTATTAATCTGGGCTTGGCTATGATTTCTGTCGGTGCCATTAAGACGGTACTTTTCACTGTTTGTTTTTGTGTAGTAGACTAAAAATGTTGATTTGGAATCGCTTTCCTTTTTCCGATGTAGCTTATCAGCACTGTATCTTTAATGATTTTCTTGAAATATATTTTTAAAACTTCATGGTTTTAAGTCCCGCTCAAACACACTATACGTTTTAAATGTAGATCAAGGGAAAAGCATTGAACATGCAGTGCTGATACACTTAATATGGTAAAGGGCAAGTATTCTTGATTAACATTCATGCATACTGCAAGTGATATCATGTTGGATCGAAAACGTTTCTCATTTCTCATGGTAGAAAGAACTGAAAAGTGAAGCCAAAAAAGGGAAATGAAATGTGTAAATGGGAACAAAATAATTTTAAAAGGAATCTTTGTATTGAAGAGAAGTTGCACGATGTACAGTCATGTAAGGTGTATGCAAGTAAAGATTGATACAGAATGTTAAGAAATCATTCATAGCAAAATCTCATTGGTGGTTATTTGTTATGTTGGCCACTGTTTCTACTGTACTGGCCATTATAGACTCTTTGCACCGGCGGCCATGACAGTGAGCAGGTTTTCATATTTAACCAATGTGAAAATACATACATGAAGATCCACAAAGTGCCTACTCGTGCATGATACACAGTGACAATGTGACTGCCACCTGTCATGGCCGCTTGTGCAAAAGGTCCATAGTGGCCAGGAAAATTGTATAAACAGACATGTAGACTTATTGACCCTATTTTGGGAGTCAAATAATGCTGAGTCATTGTGGAAACGATGTGCGTGCGCATTGTGTGTGTCTCTGGTCTCTGGCGTAACGCGGTTTAATTCACCAATGGAAGCCTTAGTATAGCGCGTTACGCGCGCTATGTACACACACAACGCGCACGCACATTGCTTCCACAATGATGCGGCATTATTTGACTCCCAAAATGACGTCATTGGCACAAACTCAATACAGGCCACATGCATACTGCAAGTTCGGCTTTTAGCCCACATTGGAAGCAGTAGAACAATAAGAACATGTTAAAAAATGTTACCTTTTGGTTGTAAGGAGAAGACGAAGGAACAGTTTGTCCAGAAGTATGTCTCGGATTGAAAGAAGTTAAAAGATATTGGATATTTGATGCATTTTGGATGTGCATGAAAAACTTGTTCCTGATTTCTGCTTGCTGTTGATTTTTGTCTTTAACTACCCAGTTGAATAACACAGCTTTTATGTGGGATGAGGACTTAGCCGATTTAGGCATTAGGCAAGATCAAAGTTCTGTTATGCACCTATCAATTGTTTCCCCCCAACCCTCCCCCAGGCTACCCCACCTAAGAGGTGGGGATTGTTACTTTGAGTGACAAAATCCCCACCCCTGGGGCGAAATTTATGAAACAAAATCCCCACCCAGAGGGGTACAAAACAAGCAAGTTTGCTCCTATATGCCCTGACAATCTCATTTCTGTGTGTCAAAACTCCCCACCCTGGGGCATAAAAAACGTGACCAAGTCCCCACCTAAGAGGTGGGAGGGGGAAACATTTGATAGGTGCATTACCCTTGTAGTCACTGTTAGAGTCATTGCCGAAAAATAATACCAGACACCCCCAAAAACATATTCACAGAAGTTGCAAGCAGAAGTTGCAAGCAGAAGTTGCAAGCAGAAATTGCAAGGAGAAATTGCAAGCACAGCGTGATTGTACATACATTTGTACAGAAACGTCGTCAGTGTTGCCTTCAGTAATAGAAACCACCAGGATAATGATTGCATGAGACAATGGCATTAGCAACTTTCTGTTTAAAATGTTCCCGACACACCAGATTTAGCACATTGCATTGAACGGTAAAAAAGGATTGTTTTACACCCGCCTTTTTTGAACAAGAACCATAATTGTTCTTGACTCGGCACGCTGAACGAAATGGCACCTGTTGGCTTGAATTCAGCCATGTACAACATTCATTTGTCCCAACAAATTAAAATTTTCTTGCGAGTTTCAAGAGATTAATTGCGGCACATGACACAGTGACAACTAGGGAGGAGTCCTTTGGTCTTGCCGAGCCAAAAGACAGATTGTCTGGCCGGCCAGTTGACAACTAATAATGCTAATTTGCAGAGAACTGAACTGCAATCTGGTACTTCATGTACCGGAGAGTGTGATATTGATAAACAAAGCAGTTGAATGATACAAAAACTCCCACATTAATAATTGACATGAAAGGAGAGAAACATAGGTTTATAATCCATCATTTGCGGCTGTTTTCATTACTAAAATGTCATCCTAAGACACCTGTAATATTAGCACTGCAGCATTTTTTCATTTGCGAAAAGAACTTTTTGACAGTCACTGAAATTCACTTTCAATTCCATTGATTTCACAACAAATGTTTCTTCAAGTTTCCTTAGATGTGTCATGCCAGAAAACTTTAAATGAAATCATTTATTAATTAGGGATTAAAAGTGGGTTTGACCAGTCTTAAACATACGTTTACAACCGGCTAGGGGCCTGGACGCTGATAATGGCCCGAGCTGCCCGGCCAAAGCTATTATCAGCATCCAGGCTAAGACTGGCCAGGCTAAGCCGGTTAAGACTGGCCAAACGCACTTTTAATCCCATTCATAAATACCTTTTTGTGTAAATCAGTAAAACTCACCAAAATTAGCCTTCAGGTAATTTTGCCATGTTTTGCATTTTTCCTTCATCGCGTTGTTCATTTAAACTGCTTGCTGTGCGTCAAGTTGTTTGTTCGATCGTGCGCGTAATGCAGGCGTGTTGGATGCGCACGCAACACGACCGGGTAGATTTTGTCACAGTGCATATTTTTGCTTTCGGGAGCGTGCAGTTTCTGTGTGGATGTACATGTTCCATACACGCTGACTAGAGTACAAACACGAGTCAGCCGGCCGGTCATTATCACTGGTCTTTATCGTCCGTTTAAAACTGGCTACGCGACGTGCTCTCGGCCAATAGGGATGCGTAAACTGTCTAAGGTATTTATGAATTTTGCTTATTTGGAAACTTTTCTGCCTTCTGCCCTCATAAAAATCAATTAAAATTCAATGTCTTGTGAATTTCACAAAAGTTAAATCTCTACAAACAAAGGTCATACAAAGACCAAACTCCCTTCTTCAGTTCAAGGCACCTGAAAATTTGTTAAAAATCGGGGGAAAAACTAGGAAACATTTTGGTTTGAAGAGAAACTACTGGTGTTGCATGTTGACAAAAACTGGGAGAACTGCCGCACATTCAGCATGGGTGTGTTCTTGTGCATTATTGTACGAATTTGATATTTTTTTGGACTGCGATTGCATTGTGTGTGACTATTGGTGGAAAATTAATTTGAATTTTGTGCACTTTTGTTCCTTTTCATTAACTTGAGGTGACCGCATCTCCATCATTGTATATTTTCCGGAAAAGATAAAAGTTATAAATTAGTCATAAATACATATGCACATATAGGCGTATATTTTTCTTTTAAAACTCTATATTATACTACAGGGTAGGAATTTCGTTACCGAAGGGGCACTGCCATTTTTGTGTTTAGAAAGGGCACTTCCATTGGAAAATCAAAATGTCTATGAGAGTATCGCAAAAGGGCACCAAGGCAAGACCAAGGGCAACAGAGGCAATGGCCTCCGTGAAATTCCCACACTGATACTACTCTTTAATGAACCATAAAAACTACATGTAGGCCTATGCCTAAATTATTACCTTAATTCTTTTTAAGTTAGGCCATGATTTTGTAGCTCTACTTCCTTTTACATTAAACAATATTTAGGGTACGTGGTAAACACTTTTTAATGTTATTTTCTTTTAGCCAAAAATATTATGGTAGGATGATGGATAGTATTCTTGTCTCCCTCTTCCACCTTATAACAGTTAACATGCAGATTTTAAAAGTACATAGATGTAAAAATCTTTAATGAGGGGTAAAACAGAGGTGAAAATACATAAACATTTGGCTTCAGGAAGGTACAATGGGTTTTTATAATTTTGTTTATTGATTTGGAATAAAAAGATGTATGGTAGGTTCAGCATGATTTTCTAGTTTGGAGTCGGAATTAGGAAACAATTATGCAAGTTCATTTACTTGTATTTATTGTAATTTACAAGTGATAAATTCACCATTTCGTATGGGTTTCACTTTTGGGGAAATAAATCGGATAGATCATAAAAAGTAATTATACGCATCTCACTATATTCTGTCATAAGCCATTATTATGCTAAAATGTGTTCAGGGTACATGTATGTGGACAGTTTATTCAAAGGTTAATGTTTTGGTATTTTCTACGAGTATGAGCCTACAAGTGCCTTTTTAAGGAGCAGGGTGACCAAGTTACCTATGAGAACAGTGTGGATAGTGGACTAGCATTTTAGAACTACGTCTTAGAAAGATCTCACTGAATAAGTAGGGACAAACATGTAGGTTTTTAAAAATAGTTTTTTTCTTTTTTTTCTTCTACCGGTAGCTACCACCTTGAGTTGTGATTAAAAATTAAATAAATAATTAAACAAAAGTGAAAATTAAACTTTAAATTATCAGGAGTGCGGTTATCCTCGATATATTGAAAATGCACATTCACAATCTGCAAGCAGTCTTTCTTTATGGTCAATTGTAACATTAATCAATCTGCTGTGCAACCTTTTTCATATTGACTATTCCGGTCAGTATAAGAGCATGGACTGATAAACCTGTGAAAATGACAGTAGTATTTTTCCGTTGGAATGATAGATGTTGAATTCAATGTTTACCTCTTCCCTTCCCAAAGTACTGTGATTTGTTATTACGTGTATATATTATATCAGGATGACACATTCTGATGGTAATTTATTGTGCAAAACCTTCGCATTTTTGTGGGCACTCCTTTCATTAGAAATGTTATTTCTATATTTGGTTGAAAATGCTGCAATAAAGCACCATATTCATGTGTTTGCCAATCATTGTTAGAGTTGCCCACCGAAAGCACACATTTTGAGAGCAAAATATTCCATCACATGCATTATTTATCATCATTGTGCATGTGCATCTGCTTCCTAATTTATGCACCGTGACCTTTACCCTTGCAGATAATGAACCCCGTCATGGCTGCTTTTCTACGTTAGAGTGTGTCTTCAAATGTTGCAACACTAGTAGATGTGTTGAAAAACGAAAATTTCTTCTTTTTTTCACTACAAAAAAAAGAAACAAAACTGTCTTTTCTCGCTATACTTTAAACTAGAATTGCCCCAAGATAACAGAAATTTGAAACCAAGACATTTAAGGCTAAGCATTGCATTCCTTTTTAAGTTCTTGGTATTCAATTTCCCTTACTGCGTGTTTGCACTGATCCCAAGTAGGGGGCGAACACTGAGCTCGGGATCAGCTCCGGATCACAAGCTGTTTGTAATTGCTCTCGGGACCAAAATTTGCGTTCGATCATATCCTGAGAATTGGTCCCCCAATCAAGAAGGATCACCCCCCCCCCCCTCCCCTTTCTGCATATGGAATCAGTTTGTGGTTAAACAAGTAATTAATATATACCACATCTGGTGCACAGATAAAGCAAGAAAGCATGCAAAAGTCAAGGAGCTTGACTTGTGTGCGTGATACATGTATACAAATGTACAAAATACGCTACAGTGCGTGACACCAGTGGCATGCGCCCTTGTGCTGCACCCTGAATCAGTGACCAAATGTAAACGCAGCTCTTCCAGATTGTTTTACAAAAGGTCACCGTGTTCTTATCAGGGGATCAGTCTTGATCCTGAGCTCAGGACCAATGTAAACACAACGTGGGGGTGGAGATTTACAATAACTAAAAAAAGTTAGAGCCCCAGGTTTTTAGTAGTTATAGAGAAAATTGCAATTTCCTCACATTTTAAATTGTCGGATGTCAAGAACATATACAACCTGGCTTGGCTCGGCTTAGGCTAGATTCACCCTGAGCCTTTTCGTAAGTAAATTTGAATTGCGACGCCTTGAGAAAAAGCGGTGTGGAATTTGGAGTGAAACGATGCACAGAAGTTGATTCTGTGGATTTCATTGTTGTTTCTCTCCACATTCCCCACACGCTGCTTTTCCTCAAACATCTCAAAGAGACACACGCAAAAAGGCTGAGTGTGAATTCACCCCTGTCCATTACGCACATATGATAATAAGATTCCTCTCGTGTAAAAATCCCTTCCTAGTGTGACGAACTATTCTTGATGGTATGCATCAGATGCACACCAGAAGCACACTTACATAAATGGCAGCCATGACGGGGACCACCTTCCACCAAACCCATTGATTGCATTCATTGTGTCTATTGCTTGATCTCTTCTCTTTTTATCCACAGCAGCTGACACCAACTTACTCCAGCTTGCCTATAGAGACTTTGCACCGGCGGCCATGACAGGGGGCATGTTTTCACATTTAAATGACAGTGAATCCACAAAGTGCCTATGTGACTGTCCCCTGTCATGGCCTCCCGTGCAAAGGGTCTATATACACTCTCTCATCACCACCACTTTTCACCATCACTGATAAAAAGCAGATTGCTTGTGGCAATTTGAAAAGTTTATTTTCATGTTATCTAGCCTTGGATAAATGTTTACACATTACAGGAGCGATAAATCCCAAGGGGCTTGGAGCATTATATTTTATTGGTCTGAACATCTGACACCCTGTTTACACTTGATCCCGAGCTCGGGATCGAACACCGAGCTCGGGATCAGCCCCGGATCACAACTGAGTGTAAACGCTCTCGGAACCAAATTGGCCCCGGATCAGACCCCGAGATTTTGGTATCGCGTTGGCGGAGGGTTCGATCCCGAGCTCGGGATCAGTTTGCGGTTAGATAAGCAATTAATCTTTACCACAACCTGCCACATCCGCTCCACAGCCGTAGCGGGGGAAAAGCCCGCGAAATTCAAGTGGCCTTGTACACTGTACATGCACAACCCATGCATACATTGATCAGTACATGCACACACAGAGCATGACCTTTGACTGCAACTTCTGGCACCGCGCTCGAGACCAACTACAGAATGTAAACGCGGCACTCGGGATCATTGCGGTTAACACTGACGCATTCTTATCAGGGGACCAATCTTGATCCCGAGCTCGGGACCAGTGTAAACACGGTGTGAAATTCACCTCTTTCCCCAAAGAGTGATCATTTTTTGCTCATCTAAAAGTCTTCACAGTTATTTTTTTGTGGGAAAAGTCTACTAAAATATATTCAGAGGAGGACAAACTTGCCATGTACGGTAAATATTTATACAAATTTTTGTCGGACCAAATTCTAAAAATACGGTGGTGATGAATAAGTGTAATTGGCATAATCTTGATTGTTAAAGTGCAGCATTTTTTATTCATATCTTTTGCTTTTCATCATGTAGACAGTAACACAAATTGCTACAATCTAGATTCATGTAGCTGTTTGCAACCAGACATGATTCCACTGCCTGTGTTGACTACTTGTATTTAACTTTCAGCCACTTAAACCTCCTCTTAAGACCCTGATTGATGCATTAAACATAAATGTTATGCAACTTGGCTGTGCAAGTTACCCACATCACTTGGGCTATCCTTACAACTGATCTTTCCATCCTTCATTCACGAGCCAAGCATGCATGCTTCATTCACAGATTACCTCACTATGCAGGTCCCAAAATCGTTCCCAAGTTGGGAAAAGTCCCATGTATTGTCCACTGCCCTTGTCTGCCTATTTTGTCATTTCACAAAAGATTGATTTTTTTTTATCGAATTATAAAATGTCATCAACTTATTAAATGTTGAACTCAGTTCTTCATATTATAGATGCAGAATGAAACAGTGAAACTTTTAACTGAAGTTAAGGTCATTGCATTAAAAAATGGGGGGAGGGCAGTCGCCAGTGGCTTTCAAAACTTTAAAATTTCCTCTTAAAAAATAAAGAACCATGTCCGTCAGAATCTTGGTTTATTGCTTACAAGTGTAAGATGGGATTTTAAAAAAAAAAGAGTACATGTCTATCAAGGATACACAAGTGCACAAGCAGTTGTGTACATAGTTCCTGCATGTACATTGTACATTTATGTAAATATTGTCTTTCTGACAGTGTCTCCATAAATTTCCTGCACTAAAACCCAGGGAGTACTGTTTAGGACAATTTTTTGGCAGACGAAGGGCGTGGACATTATTGCCACATCAGCCTGTTTTATATGTTTACTATCCTTAAGTTCACCATGGCAACATCAGTGACCGAAAAGCAAATAAAGCGGAATAATTTTGTCCTGGAAAATACACAACTTCTTTGTACATTTTATCTTTTCCTTTATCTATTTTTTTAAATATTGAAAACAGTTTTAGTGAAACACTATTGTTTCAATTTAACCACATATTCGTGACCCAAGGATTTAACAAATTTGAGTAATCACTGCTGCTAAACTCAATTTGAATGAGTTCAGCTTTCAATTTGATTGATCAAACTTGGAATGAGAGAAAAAAAGGGCTATATCGGGATTTGAACCCGAGACCTCTGACTCAATGGGCAGATGCTCGACCAGCTGAGCTATAAGGCACAGTTGGTATACTACTAATTCTTCTTTCTACCATGCAACAGCATGGTAGCGCAACTGGGCAAAGTAATTTGATTGATGTACATGGGTGTTCCTGATTGCCTGTTAGTCTAAATTGAATGCGATCTTTGGCTAATTGAAGGATGTTAAATTGCATTGGGAACTCTCTTAAATGATATGACTCGGAATCAAATTTTGTTGGTAATTTGTTGAAAATGACGAATAGGAAAACATGTACGTCCTGAATAGTGAATGGTCACTTGGAAATTGGACAGTGACAGTAGGATAGGATTAAGTTCATATTAGTGTTTAGATCCTAATTTCAGATTCAGTATGAAAAAGGCAGTTTTCTTAAGAGTTTTTTCAATAGCATTTTGAAATGTCTTTCCCTGTGCATCATAATACTTCCTAAATTTGGTAGGGTACATGCTGAATCTGAATGACGAAAGAAAAATAAATTGCACAGTTAAGTAACTTATACTTGGATCGTTTAAATATTCGCATGCATTTACTTAAATTTGGTCAAATTTGTCACTGAAAATGTTGCCATGGTGTGGGTGTTTTTTGGGGGTAAAACTTTCCTGTCTTCTTCAACATTAACAATTTTTCTCTGGCCTGAAGAATGAGTATCCACAAATAAAAAGAATGAGGCTGACAGTCATTGTGCTTTCTTTCATCCTAACAATTTCAAGTCCCTTTGAAAGAACCAATCGGTATTTTTAATATTCACCCCCTCTATAAGCCCCACCCCTATTTTCTGCCTGCATACATCCTGGCCCAATGCACGATTCTCTCTCAGTAACAGCAATCCTGTTGCACACTTTATCATCAGCAATTGATATGAATGTCATTAAAAAAAAAACCAAACCAACTACAAAAACATCAACCAGAAAAAAACCTATGCTCTCTCCTGTACTGTGCATGATTTTTATAATGTGTTGCATGTCTTGTTTTTATTTACTTCCCATGCATGCAGGGATTCGGTTTTGTAACTTTCCAAAATAGTTCCGACGCCGACAGGGCACGAGAGAAATTGAACGGCTCTATTGTTGAGGGGCGAAAAATTGAGGTGCATGTTGTTTCGTAAGATTTATCCTCTTTAGAAAGTATAAACACACACAGATTGTGTATATTTTTGTTGTTTTTTTACAAAGGCTGGTCTGTATCGCTTTTTTTCTATTGGCAGTATGAATGGCGGGGTGTTTGGTTGGTGTGATGTATTTTGCATGGATCAACTATCTTGAAGTGCTTCTTGTGAAAATATGTCACGCTAACCATAGCCACACAGCCTTGTATCTATCACCACGATGACAATGATTGCGAAAACTGAGTGCTGAAGTCTGTTGTCTAAAACTATCACTCATTGGTCAAAAGCACTTTCAAACATGGCAACAGCCAATCAGAAGTTTCCTGAACATGGCAACAGCCAATCAGACATTTCCTGAACATGGCAACAGCCAATCAAATGTTGCCTCAATATGGCATCAGCCAATCCAAAATTGCCTAAACTTAGCAACAGCCAATCAAAAGTTGCCTTAACATGGCAACAGCCAATCAAAAGTTGCCTAAGTTTATACTAGCAATGTTAACATCCATCAATAATGTGCTACTTTTCCTCTCGAGTATGATTAATATTAAAAGTCACGTCCTAAACTTTGAAAAATGTACTTGAAATAGATTTTGAAATCTTGGCATTTTGCATAGTAAATTTTTCAGAAAATGAAAGAATTGTATTTTGATTAGCAAGTATTAGCAAAGATTGAGTGCAAACAGACTTCAGTACCGACTGTTTTCCACTATTTGTTGACTCTTTTTATCCCACTTCCTGTCACTTCTTACTGCCAGTCCAAATCTTCAACCCTCTACCACCATGATTTGCATTTATGTTCTGTTCCCTGCCAGAGGTTGATAATTGATGCCAATTGCTAGAGCCGCACTCGCTCAAAATAGCGGCCAATCGGTTTGGCAGCCCGATTTGATCCGGCTAACGTTAACGGTTGGCCCCTCAGTAGGTGTGGGTAAGTGGACACAAAGAAAAACTTCGTCCCTTTCCGTACGCCTACGTCGTGCATCTGATGCAGGGCGATCTTTTTTTAAAAAGAAATTGCTTAGCAATAGGCACTTGCCCAGGTAACAATACAAAACCCTGTCTGTTCCATAAACCCCCAATACTGCACCCTCCTCGTCCCAGTCACCGACTGCCTCAAAATCTAGGGCAAGTTCGATTGACGACTATAGTTAACCATGGTTTGACTATTTCCAACCGAACGCAGTCCAGTCAACGATGGTTAGTCGTGTCTGGTCGACCATTTGGAACCAGCCCACAAGGCACGGTCGCACTGGTCACTGGTACCCATCAGGCATTATTTTGATGCAGCATTTTGTGTGGAACCAGTTGACTAATCAAAGCGTTTACACTTGAGCTTTAGTGCGCATGCGTCATCGTGTTGCCAGGATATCAATTGACCAGCGGTCAACTCTAGTCGTAAATCGAACTTGCTCCTAGTTGGTGTCTCTTGAAACTGGTGGCTATACGTTTACATCAGAATGCAATGAAATATGTTGGGAAAGAATGCTGAAAAATGTATGTGCATCTCTTAATGAGATAGGAAATGGGTTATGCATTGTGGATGGTTTTAAAGAAATTGCTTGGTGTGCTACATGTCTGTTCATATAGAGTATGTTGACTTTTTTACTTGTTTTGAATATCATATTTTTTGTATGGTTGCTTTGATGAATGAATTAGTGTGGTATAACATTGGTATGATTTTTCCCCAATATCAGAATAAATGATAAATGCATGCAATACATAGATGAACACGGTGATCCATTGGTTGTCAGATTGCACATGTTAAACCAAACTTAAATTGGAAATTGCTTGCCATTTCTCAATGTCACTTTTTAGCACTGTATCTCCAGTGCTTTCCTAAGACACAAGGATAAAAACCCCACTGCATGTTCCAGTAATTATAGGCTGCAAACGATTGTTTTACCATTCATTCAGCACAAAAACCATGCATGGATTTTACAGGTTTTTGAAGTATTACCGCATCTATGTGGCTGAAATGTCTTCAAGGCAGTTTAGCAACATTATGCTGTTGTTACTGGGATTTGTAAAAAAGTTTCCTGCAAACGGGCCTTATTTCCACCAGCTCTGTTCAGGACCATGAAAATGCCAAATTGGTCTTGAGACTCTGGTCTTAACTGCTTTGTTGGGACTGGAACTCTAAGCAACCCTCAAAGTTACATTGAGAAAGGGCAAGTAATACCTGTACATGTACCTGATTAAACCATATAAACCCTGAAAAACAAGTTACAACACCTCTGCAAACCGAACAAAGGAAGGTTTGACAATGCCTGATGGGTTGTTTTGATGCCTGTGTTGGAACTCCCAACAAATGCTTGCCTGTGGAATGGTGGTCTTTAGATGGGAGAGCACAATAAATTTGCAACATAGTTTGGACAAGGCCTAATTTTGATATACTGCTTAGTAGAAAGGCTGCTTAGCAAATTTTTACTTTTAGCCAAAATTGGCAGACTACAAGCCTGCCAATCAGTGACCTAAGATTTTAGCTGGTAACCTTGTTTTTTTTTTTGCAACATCAAGCACAATTTGTTTGTGCTGAGCAGTATTTTTTGCCAAGCGGTGTTATAAGATTTTATTGTTCCTAAATCTACTTAAGAATGTTTTTAACTTTTATGAAAAAGGACCCTGGTTTAGAATGCTGTATTTTTTTTGTAGGTTGTAAGCTAGGTCTAGTATATGAGAAAAAGGTCTGCTCTGTAAAAATTATATGGATTGGGAGAGGAAAAATAATATGATGGCCAAACTGATTTTGTGGCATTCAAGATTGTTTGGAGCAACTTAGAGGGATTACATGTACATATTAGTTACAGGTATATATTAAGAATGTTAGTGGTACAACTCTTGTCCAGAGTTAGGTAGGTTTTCGGGGTTAAACTCGTCTTTAAAAGCATCTTCATTTCTTATTTTTTCCCCAAAAATATTCCACCTTGGAAGGAATAACCTAATATGGTATTTGCTCCCATTGCTTTGAGCACTTTGAGTTAAGAACTCGATTTGGGATTTTTATCAAAGAAACACAGCCTTTAACTCAAATTTACCTTCTTAAGGCTTATTTGGCTTGATTTTGGTGTGCCATTTAGTGCTCGATTGCATGCAAAGCAGTATAGTACATTTTAATATCAGCCATTTTGTAATTTTCCTTGCACTAGTTTCAAGCATGCAATATGTACATTTAATAGCTGCATTTGAGTAGTTTAAACTTGAGGCATTACACTTGGAGAGGAGATGACCCTGTTGATCAACTTTCTATAAAATATCTGAGATGTTTTGGGGGTTTGTTGATATGTGTTGACCTCAAAATATGGGAGAAAACCACCACATCACTGGATCTAACCAAGAGGATAATTTGCAAGATTTTTTGTAGTGAAATGCATCCATATATGAATGACGAATGACTGACATGGCATTAGGTAGATGGTTCTCAGCTAGTATAACCCTTGCTCATCCTCTCAAGATTTCTTGGCCCATTACTTAGGTAATTATTAACCTGTAAGGCCAGTGCCAAGCCTGTGCCAAGCCTGAATGCATGCATCTTGATTAAAACCTGCAACGCTGGACTCCATCATAATTTGCTATTTAAGACCCAAATGACTTTGTTTCATTGAAAAAGGTCCACTACATATTCTGCACCCTGTTTTAAGCTTAACCTTAGCTCTGCTAGATTCAACAGAAAAAGAGAATGGTTCAAATCGGGTCTGTGCATGTAAAAACATTCCACTCAATCTCTAATGCTTTTTAATTCATAAGTGCAGAATAACACCTTCTTACATTGTAGTATTCTCCAGCTGTGTTTACATTGAAGCACCCTTTCTATTGCAAGTACCTGTACAGTTTGAAATTGCAGTATTTGAGCAGATGGATGCAAACTTTTGAGCACGACCGTTAGCTGTTTGCTAAGCACTTGATGCATGTTAGCAACTTAGCACATTTAAGTGGATTGTACACATTGCGTTAATGTGCAGCAAATTGATCAGTTGTTTCCTTTCCTCTTCAAATGGTTAAGATGAGATAGAAGTGATTGGACTGTAAGCGGATTCTTCAGAGTTGGCTTAAGAGTCTTCAACAGGAACCATCATATCATGGCAGGTGCTTGGACTGATGATTTATAGTTTCTAATCAAAGGGTCGTTTTTTTATGTTCTAATTTTTAAAAGCAATTTGCTAAAAATGGGCTTCAAGATAAAAAAAAAAGTACTAAATAGCCACTGGATCCTTTGTAGAGGCTTTTATTAATCAATTCCTAGAACAACATTACTGATCTGAAGATTGTCAGTTAACTACATGAAAGTCATCAATAAATTTGTAAAAACAAAATAATAGGTATTTTTTGAAAATAATTTAAAGATATTGTATGTTATTAGTTTTAAATGTACATGTAAGTAGTTCTATATCTGGGTTGTAGTCGAGTCCATCACAAGTCCAGAGCCGATAAATTCACGAGTCAGTCACAAGTCCAGTAACAAGAAGCAAAGGATGAACACGCACAAAAGAATGACTTTGTTGGAGTTCATTTGAATAGCTTGTGACTTGAATTAATACCCAGGGACTTGTGAAGGCTTGTGATGAACTTGTGATGGACTTGTGATGGACTTGTGATGGACTTGTGATGGACTTGTGATGGACTTGTGATGGACTCGACTACAACCCTATTCTATATACATTTATGTAGTTGCTCAACAGACATGTATCACACCAACCAATTTTAAAACAGGTTTTCATAGCCCATAGTGTATGTGACATAATTTTCAGTTAAAGTTGGAGTCATATTCTGCTGTTCAAAGAAACCAAGGCTATTTGACTGGGATCTGAATGAAAATCCACATCCCACTTCTGCCACCAGTCTGTCAGAGACCGATGAAATGCCCTTTGCCAAACAACAGGGCTGTGTTCCACTTATGCAAATGTTGCCAATGTTTGCCACTGGTTACAGTGCTTTTGTGCACTCATCTATGGAAAGCCGCGTACATATGTACCTGTTGTTGGTTAACGTTGCAAACGTTTGCAATGTTCGTGTGTTTGGAACACAGCCCTTTCTCTTGACAGTCTAGCAATACCATGACCCTGGATTTTGACAGAAGTAGCTCCTCATCCCGGAATCGCAGAACTCTATCCTCTAAATTAATCTTAAAATGTATATTTTTTTAAATGTGGTCATTTGCCATGCATGGTTGGTACATACTTGATGATTGGAGGTATTTCCTTACATGTAGATGCATCCCAGTGGTGTTATAAGGCCTTTTCCCACTAGTCCAGATCTCGGGGGTGGCCCTGGGGCAACGTGGGGGTGAAAATAAGCCTGGTCTCCCACTTGAAATTCTCACCCCCGTGCCACCCCCGACATTGCTCTTTCCCCGGGGCGAGTTCAACCCTGCTCAGGACCAGGTTTAAAAATGTTGGCCCCGGAGCGAGAACGGTAGTGTGAAGCGGGGTTAGTTTGCCCCGGGACGAGCAATGGCGAAGGTCACTTGAAAGTGCGCTAAGTTCGACCATAACATGAACGCGCATCTTTTTACATGATTATATCCATGCTACAGTGCATACGCTGGCATAACGTTTTCAACACGTACGATTCTGGTATTTCATGTCTTTTGAGTTCCATTGCCCAGTATAAACATGTTGTATAAGAAGAAGTCGGCTGAAAGGCAAATCTGGGGATGAGGAAATTTGGAAATTAATTGCCATTTGGGAGGACGACGAAATACAAAAGCAACTAAAACTGGACAGAATGACAAGAAATTCTACTTGATAAGCGCTCGCTTCGGGGAAACGATGGTGCCGATCCCTGGGGTGATATATGTGTGGTTTGAGAAAGACGAGTGTGAAAAGACATGGGGTTAAACTCGGGTGAAAAATCGCAGGGCGGCCCGGGGTGACCCCTTGGCGAGTTCGCCCTGGGGGTTGACGTTCTAGTGGGAAAACGCTTATAGTTGTCAACTATGCTCTGACCATGTATGGTAATTAACCACATTTGTACGAGCGATGAAAATTTGAAAAAACAAAAATCTTTTTTAATAACATGTTTAATTGCACTGGGCAGTTTAGTCGGGGTGCTGTTGAACTTCTGGTTGTAGATGACCATATGAGGAGCATAAATTCCCCAGTGTGGTTTGTCAATAGTGCATTGCTTCAGGGTTCTCGGTAAATACCCCCCAGTGCGTGGTATAGTCCAGTATCTAGTGACCAAATCAATACATTGCCCACACCTCGAGGGCTGTACCATTGTTACAGCGGGGGCCGCGCTTCATGCCAGGATCCAGTGCATGGAATTGGTAGATGCAGATTTTCATCCCATTTTTTGACCCATTTTTAGAAGAAAAAAAATAACTGCCTTCTAATTTTTTTTCTTTAGGCAGACTGACAAGTCATTGTCTTGAACCCAAAAAATATATATTTTCAATCATTCATGAAGGCTGGCTTTTGTATTGTCCTGTTTTATTAAAGAATTTCATTGTATCATTCACAAGATGCTTTTTAATGTCCTCAAAGGAATGTATGGCCAAATCTCTTTCATAAAGATTCATACAAGCAATCTGAATTGATATCAACTCCCCACTATTGCCAAATGAGCACATACAAGGAAGGAAATCAAACTGTTAAAAGTAAATTTAAAAAAAATAAAAAATAAAAAAAATTAAATCTGCTAAAATGTTGCAATGGCGGTTCACTTGCCAGAGGATAAACAAATTGCTATCAAATCTAAAATTGATGAGAAATAAGTAAACTAAATACTTGTATGAGCATCTTCCCCCTAAAGGAACATGGATTTTTAAAAAAAGAAGATTTTACAGAGACAAAACTGTCAAAACGTATTTGCCTTTAAGGATCCCTTATAAAGTTGGGGGGAAAAAATCAATGATAAAAGTATCAGTGAAAAATTCTTTAATCCAATGTGAAAAAAACTAAAAAGTTTCCTTTAAGGTCTCTATGAAAAATCAATTAATTCCATTGTGTGACTCCTCATTGGAACTCAGTCCATGGAGATGACAGTTTATTGCAGTGAAACATTTGTGGGAAAAATTGTGAAAATCAGTTTTAAAAAATTGCAATAAAGCACAATGGGTGAATTACCTGTAAAAATAACTTTTGAGCAGACAACTTATGAGGGCTATGGGATGAAAAACCTATGAAAAATCTGTAAATTGTAAATTTCACGAACAAATGACATTTTATGTCAAAGATGGTTTTGAAAAATGAAGAAGGTTTGGCCATACAGTCCCTGTAATGGACATTAAATTGTATAATCTGTATCTTCAGATGGTCACCGAACATTCAAGCTTCGATTTTGTATTACACTTTTAAAAATTTAGCTAAATTAGAATTTAAACCCTGACTGGGTAAAAGTAGAAAAAAAATGTGTCAAAGAAGAAATGAAGCTTGACTGTTTTGCCCATTTCTGAAAAAAATTATGGATTTTAAGAATGTACTTGTGAACATGTATAAATCATGAATTGAGACCTGTTCAAAATTCTCACCAGACAAGTTAGAAGAAAAAACTACATTGGTGTGTGTTTAAATCAAATTTATTGGGGGGGAAAAAACTCCCCAACCTTATTTGGGCTAGGAGCACAGACATGGTTTCCATTTCAGTCGATAATGAGTAATTTTAAATTCTTCTTCTTTTTCTTTTTTCAAAAATGGCTTTAAAAAGCACATAATTTATCTGGAGGAATCTTGATCAGTGACATGTCATTTTTCCAATATCCCCCATTTTTTCTTTTCTATTTCTTTAAAGTGGCACAACACATACTTCATTAAGATTCATTAAGAATTTGTGTTTAATTTTAAAAATACTCTCATGATTTTGGACGAAAGAAAAAGAGTATGAAAGTGGCAAATCCTTTGTATGTTTTGTGCCACAATGCTGTAACTTTCCAACTTTATACCTTCATCATTTTTCTTCCCATTTATCTTTGGCAAACTGCAGGCAGAGTTCAAAGCAGTCATTTACATTGTACATTCTTGCTCAGATCTTGAACCAATCTTGAACCAATCTCAAGTTGTTTATTCATGTTGAAATTCCAAACAGTTTTCTGAGAACCTGAAACCGCTCAGCTGGCCTTGTTGATAACCGTTCATCCGAAGATGATGACTTGGTGTCATTTTTGTAGGCGGTACAGACACCCTCCTTGCATATTTGACCATATTAAGCAAGGCATCCCTGCTGACAAATGACCCTGAATTCTATCAGAGGTCAGGAAAGCTGTGATATCAGGAATGCTAACGAAATGCCAACACAAAGTCAGGTCATGTTATCGGATGCTGAAAGGCTTACAGTTTAAACCTGAGCACATTGAATTTACGTTGTCCTTCTCAATTTAATATTTGATCTTGATACACATCAAGATTGAAATATCAAAGTATGAGCAAGCTATGTCATTGTCAAAAACATTCCGGAAAAATGGAAATAAAAAAATGATTTCAATTTAAAGAACCATCATCTCCTGCCCTAGATATGTAAATATTTAGATGGGCCAGACATTGATTGATTATGAAAAGTCATCCAGCCGCATTGTAATGAGAGAAACATCTGATGAAATTCCAGAGAAACCTAGAATACCATTTGAAGCTGGCGCGGCACCAGCAGAAATAACGAGACATCTTGAGTTACTTGGACTCTGCCTTCGGTTGCTAGTGATTATAAGGGTGGATTCTCGCTAAGCCTTTTCATGCATAAATTTGAGGCGCGTCACTTTTAGAAAAAGCCATGTGGAATGAATTTTAAAGGTAGTATACATGATTGGTAAACCATTACAAATAGTTTCATCCCCCTGTGTGATTGAAGATATGCATGATTAAAACCAACCTGAGCAAAAATCAGCTCCGTACTTCGTCTAACTTTTGAGAAGAAAAAAATGGTTTACAGTCACTTCACCCCAAAACCACTTCACCCTAAACCACTTCGCCCTGAACCACTTCGCCCTGAAATGCGAAGTGGCATTTAGGCAAGGTAGTGTTTGGACGAGATGGTTTTGGGTCGAAATGGCCTTTGGGTGAAGTGCTTCAGGGCAAAGTGGTCCAAGGCGAGACGAAAAATAATTGTTTTGCTCATTTCTCAAAGACTATAGCTCTTCAGACAAAACCATTTCAGGGGAAGTTTTCTGCCGTCATCGTGTTTAAATTGTGTTAGTTATGTGTAAATCTGTGAACATTTCTGATTCCTCGAAATACCAATCATGTATTCTACCTTTAAGTAAACTGTGGCACTGAAAAGTGTTTTTGTGATTCTGTGATTTTCTTCGTTTCACTTCAAATTGCCTCTACGCCACTTTTTCTCAAAGTGATGCGCGTCGCATTAACGCACTTAAAAGCTCAGTGTGCATCCACCCGAAGCATGATCATACCACAAAAATAAGATGACGGATCAAAGTCCAACAGTTTCCTGTGTATGTTTGAAGAAATGCAAATTGAATTTTAGTACCCTACATCCCAGTGTTGTCATCTCTGGTGTGAATCAGATGAGGACCATATGTCTATAATCTCATACTTGGTTGATTAATTTACGTGGCGATTAAACACCACACTAAGTGTTGTAAAATATAAAAAGTAACATGAATGTATAGCAGAAATTATGCCTCTGGAAATATGTTGGACGTTGATTATGTGTTTAAATGAAAATGTAATTGTTAATTATATTTGGAATAGCAGCCTTTGATGGTCTTGTGTTAACTAAAATTGTTTCCAAGATTACTTACTTGAAATTGTTCAATCAGAAACAGTCTGAAGCTGTGTACCAAGATGCAATTTAAAAAAAGGGAAAAAAAGAAATGAATAAAACAAAACAAAATCATATGTCTTGGTATTTCAGGGTGGACTTGTCTCTGCATCCAGAACGTCCTATTTTAACTTTGTTTATTTATGAGGACAAAAAGTCCGATTTGACAAGACCATGAGAGGGCGCTATTCACTAAATCACCACTTCTGAGCTTTACTAACTCTTGCACCTTATTTTCCCTCCCTTATCCAGGTAAACAATGCAACAGCACGAGTCATGACGAACAAAGTACCCAAGGCAATCACAGGGAGTGAACTGCTTAGCACTGGTCAGTATACAGCAATAATTAGCATATTGCGTGTAACATTTGCATAATTGCATTTGCATAATGGCATTTGCATAATTGTGGTGCCAAAAATTCTTCACCTTTAAAGGCACAGGCTCGTCAGCAATGCGCGCGCGCCAAATTCGTGCCATGAAATACGCAGCTCCATAGCAAAGGCATAAAGCTGGGTATTTCAAGGCACGAATTTGGCGCACGCGCATTGCTGACGAGCCTGTGCCTTTAAATAGACATACAGTTTAGAAAGTCGCATACTACACTGGTAGTACTTGTTTCTACCTGGTACACGCCGTTGCCTAACAATCGACAGTCTGGTTACTTTATGCCATTCTCTCCTACGGTGAACGCGGTATTGATTCTGTACTTCACACCTGCTACGTGCACCACATAGCAACAAACATTTAGTCTGGTTAAGTAGATATTAAGTGTGCATGTGAAAGGAAGTACGTCACTGATTTTCCCAGCCATTGCATCGAGGGCGCCAGCGCTTGACAGAGGGCGTGCTACACGCGGTACTTACCGGTACATAGCCTATAGGATTAAAACCCCATTTACTAATCTCCTTTTGTGTTCACACAGTGAAGCTACCGATTTTCCCAGCCGGTGCGTTAAGGGCGCCAGCACTAGGCAGAGGACGCGCTACACGCAGTGCGTACACAGCCTATAGGATTAAAACCCCATTTACTAATCTAATTTTGTGTTCACACAGTGGAGCTACCAATTTTCCCAGCCGGTGCTTTGAGGGCGCCAGCGCTAGGCAGAGGGCGGGCCACACGCGGTGCTTACACAGCCTATAGGATCGCTGCTCCACCACCCGTAGCCGGCTACACGACTGCCACGGCTATCTATCCAGAGGCATTCTACCCAGAGAGATATCAGGTATATGCAGTAAGGTTAAGTCTGGGCGGAAAGAATTGAGAGGTTGATCATGGCTTCAGACCTTGTGTGCAAAACATATGAGAGAGGCTGAAAATTTTAAAATCTTAAAAATGTTCTCACTTTTAAATTTGGTTTTTCCGTCAAATCTGCACTTACCGATGCTTCATTTAAAAAAAATGTTTTTGATCAACTTCTCAACTCTTACTGTCCGGGTAATGCATGAGTTGTTTTGGGGATTCAGGATGACCTCGCATGTGCATGTGTGCAATATATGAGACGCTTGGTGGCAGCCAACAAACCAGTCCTTTTCCATTGTCTACGTCATTTTGAGCATGCGCACTTGAGCTCAAACGTGACGTAAAAAATGGAAAAGGACTGGTATGTTAGCTGCCACCACGCGTTTCAAAAGGCTCCCATTTCATAGAACTGCTTAAAGGCACAGGCTCGTCAGCAATGCGCGCGCGCAAAATTCGTGCTACGAAATACGCAGCTCTATAGCAAGGGCATGGAGCTGCGTATTTCAAGGAACGAATTTGGAGAGCGCGCATTGCTGACGAGCCTGTACCTTTTTAAACACAAAAAGAAATTTGCAAAGGCACAAAAAACTCTTGCTTATTACATCAGAGTACCAGTGAAATCCTTAGTGGTGCCTTGATTGTGAATCAGCTCTATAGACCGTATCGAATAGCTGCCATCTTGTAGGGCAATTTCTGTTATTTAACTTAGTCAACAATACAAGCACAAAATGTGCAACCATGCATGTCCTCAAGGAACAAAGAAACTGCCCCACGAAATGGCGACTATTCGATACGGTCTATAGATTGTATCGAATAGTCGCCATCTTGTAGGGCAACTTCTGTTATTTAAATTAGTCAACAATGTAAGCACAAAATGTACAACCATGCATATGATATCCTCAAGGAACAAAGAAACTGCTCCACATACAAGATGACAGCTATTCGATACGGTCTATTGCAAAGGATAGTAACCAAGTTTGTAAACAAAATTCCATTTGGCTACAATAGTGACTGACAGCTGGAACCATAGGCTACTCAGCAACATTTATTTTCAAGGCGCACTTTATCACGTTTACTGCCGACTATGAGTATACTCGTAGTAACAGGTGTACCAGATTCTGCCACTACGAATATACTCGTAGAAAATGGAAAGGCTCTGTGGAAACGCCCTGTGAAACTATGCTCGGCAGTCAATGTGTTTAAACAATTTTCTCTACACTTATTATAAGTGCATGTTTTTTAAAATTAATTTTAAAATAATTAATTTGCATGCAATGCCTTAAAGGCACAGGCTCGTCAACAATGCGCGCGCGCCAAATTCGTGCCACGAAATACGCAGCTCCATGCCTTTGCTATGGAGCTGCGCATTTCGTGGCACGAATTTGGCGCGCGCGCATTGCTGACGAGCCTGTGCCTTTAATTGCTGTACAGCAGGGACAGATCACAGTATGCAGACTAAAATCTGTCTACATGTATCCATACATGGGCTAACGTGGGACTCTCTATTAAAGAGCGGTCTGTGGCCTACTTGAAGTGTTGTAGTCTTAAAGTACAAGACCACAATCTTAGATATAGTGGTATCAATTTGGTAACTTCGGTGAAACAAAACAATGAAAACAGTAATTAGTTATTGATTTGAAGGTTGGGGGGTATGGGGGGGGGGGAGATTGGGGGTGGTATTTGGCAATCTACCTTATTATATTCCGCAGCAGTGTTTTTGCATGCACATTTCTGTTTTATTTTTTATTTTAAAGTCATGTGAATCTCTTTTGTATATGTGTGGTTCTGAAAAGAACCGGTGAGTGTGAACTCAATGTTTCCAACAGTGTGCTTTGTTCGTCTTCAGTGTGCGTCTGTTTGAACAGTGTGCTCTGGTCATCTTCTGTTCGTCTTCTCCTGAAGACGAACAGAGCACACTGTTTGAAACATTGAGTTCACACCCACCGGTTCTTTTCAGAACCATAAAAAAAATATTTAAAAAGAGAGATTTACATCGTGCTACCGCAAACCCATACACAAGTTGATTTCCACCATGCATAACCTTAAGTCTTACTTAAGTTTCAGTTAAATTGTTTTTAATACATAGTTTATGGCCATAAACATAAAAGATTTTAATCCCTTAATTTCAAACAGTGTGTACAGTGTGTACATGTACACCCAGATATTTCCTGCGATGGCTTCACGGAGAACTTGTAAAAGTCTGGCAATTGTTATTATTCTTCTTTATTCGGCCAAGAAGACAATATAAGTTCACCGAGATGGACCTTTTTCCAACATTTCAATCTGGGTGCCCGCCCACCCCTATTTGCCATATTTCAGCCAGATTGTACCCTTAGAGAAGAATTATACCCAAGAAACAAAGGACCTTGTTCTCAACAAGTGAAACTCTTACATTATTGTCATACAAAGAACAAGAAATATTACCCACTGAAAAGCGGATACGAACTTCACAAACAATGACAATTTTAGCGATGCGTTGCACTATGGGCGCTGCCATTTTCTCCGTATACTGGGCAAACAATGACGTTTTTGCGTACAACTTGTTCGTGTATTTCCATAGGAATGCACGAAGGACTTGTACACAAAAACGTCATTCTTTGCCAAGTATTTGGACAAAATGGCACTGCAATGGCCATTCTTTGCTTCTTGGGTATAATTCCCCTTTGAGACATATTTGCATGCATGTTTTGAGTTGGTTTGCAGTGCATTTTGATACTAACGATATATTCTTCCCTCCTCTTCCCCTCTTTACCCATCCTGACGTCTCTCCAAACACCAACACCAACATCTACATGCCCTACCCTAACCTCCTTTCCTGTCACTCTATCCCCTTTCCTGTCCATCTGTCCCATTTCTTCTTCATAGACCGATCTTCTCTTACAGAGCGCTGCTGCAGCTGGTTACGGAGGCTACATCAGCCGGTACGCAGCGACACCGACGGCTTACGCAATTCCCTACGGCAGAGAGTATACCGCAGACCCTTACCATCCAACCATTGGACCCACGGCGGCGGCGTATGGTGTAAGATACCCCTCATTGACAACAAGGGTAAATTCCATGGGATTATCGTTCTTTCTTGGTGGTTGTGTGGATTGAATTCCCTTTTTGGTGTGGTTGGGTTGGTTTTCATTTTTGTTCTTGGTGGTGTTTTTTTGGCATATTTGTTAAAAATGTTTCAGCTTGTATTTTGTTCAGCTTGATAGAGAAGAGAACGTTTAAACACTCTGTTAGCAGAAGGACCAAGTCATGTTCACTTGGATTCATTCTGATTATTTGATTGCAGTTAATGCATTCAACTGTGTAACCCTGCTCTGAAAAAGCTAAAACAAAGGCTTAGCAGGCAGGGGTAGAAATTCCCTCCAAAAATTACCTGCGCCTTGCGCAAGTTGGCATTGGAATTAAAAATTACAAAATACGTACTTACGTTCAGATGACAAGTCGTCAGGATCTGAATCCGATAAAGTAGGCCAACTTGCGCAAAGTGCAAGCTTGTGCTTTGGGTTACTTGCGTTCGTTAACTTTTACTTGCGTTGCGCAATCACTTCAATGGGAATTTCGAGCCCTGCAAAGTAAGCAGCAAAACAAATCTGCTAACAGCTCTTTAAACATCTCTTATTGCTTGGCCAGTCCTAACTATGAATCATGGAAAAGGGCTTTATTTACAAACTTTCTAGACATCATACTTAAAATTATTGTACAGGAATGCATTCCAAATACGCAATCATTACAAACATTTGGAACGTTCACCAACAAAAGGTACCCTGATTTCCATAGAAGAGTGCACAGAAGCACTGTAACTGGTAGCGAACGTTGCCGTACCAGTTGTTTGTCACTTGGGTCTTTCTTGGCTCTAGAGCCTCTTTTGGCTGGACAAGATTATTTTTTTAGTAACTGCTTTGATCTTCTCCCAAAAAAGATGAAATAACTTTAACTAGTTCTCGAAAGATAACTGAAGCACCAAAAGGCTCACAAATAGTCTTACTACATACTTTTCTTAAACCTTCTGTACAAATTTCCCAAGAAACTTACGTAAGGACAGACCAAGATGGCCCACGAGTGTCTGTCCTTGTTACGGGGAATTTGTACAGGGTGGTTCTAGAAAAGTATGTTGCTAGAATTTAATGTTAAAGCCATTCTGGGGCTTAAGTTATCTTTTTAGAGCTTTTGAGAGAAGAAAAAAAGCATTTGCAAGAAAAAATTACTTTGATTGACAAAATAGGCTCAAGACTTGAGAGAGAGCCATTGATGTCCTCGCCAGCATTTTGCCACAAAGCTTACAATTGTTCGTTCGCTGATTTTGTTCTTTTTGTTGCTTTTTGCTCACTTTTTGGCATTATATTTGGTGTTAGTTACTGTTGTACATGTATGTAGGTGTTAAGTATTTATTGTTACACTTCGTGCCTGCTTGAATTGTTAATGTGCCTTTGTTACGTGTTCAAGCATGCTTGCAAGATAACTCCGCAATTTGTTACAGTATGCATTCACTTAAAGGCAGAGGCTCGTCAATGCGCAGGCGAGGCCAAATTCGTACCACGAAATACGCAGCTACATGCCTTTGCTATGGAGCTGCGTATTTCGTGGCATGAATTTGGCCTCACGCGCGCAATGACGAGCCTCTGCCTTTAAGCTTCAGCATTTAAAAAGCTGCTTAAAATGCTGTAATTAACTATTAAAAATTCAAGTTTTTACTCTGATCACAAGATTTTATTGGTCTGTGAGATGCGTGACCACCCCTTATGGCAAGGCTGACTGCACCAGCCTCCCTAAGAGCCACTGAGGCAGGGTGTGCCACCCTACCTGAAGTGCCTCCCTGAGTGACCTCCTGCACTGTGTTGGCCTGCAAGGGGCGCATGGATGCGGTGGTCAGCTCATCATACAGAGATCAATCGAGATGATAACCAAACAAACTTAATTTTGTGAGGGGCATTTTATTACTGTGGAAATCACTTTGTTCAAACATGTCCACTTGGACCTAGAGGAAATCACTGAAGTGGTCTAGCATGATGTGTGCTCTGTGTAATTTGTATAGTTTGAAAAAAAAGTTTATGTAGAATTAACACACTACGCATGAGACCATTTGTCAGCATTTATCAAAAATGTCATTTGAATGGTATTTCCATTCAAGAATAACACACTTGTACATGTTACAGTCTGTCCAATCATATGTCTATAATATGCTAAATCAGTCCAATAATGTGCAAACGTTTTGTTGGAAATGTGCGAGACTGTTCATGCATTTTAATCCTTAGGCTGGATCCGAATTAGTTGTTTTGGCTGTGACTATGGCTGTTGCTATGCTGTTGCTACGGGCGGACAATGTAAGTCCTTAGAAACAGCCACAGCCAAAGCCACAAATTCGGATGCAGCCTCATTCTGACAGTGTGATTTGGAACGCATACGCAACTGGCACCTTTCCAATCAGCAGTTTGCATTCTATAGAACTGATTCAAGGGACAAGACTGAACCATCCTTCCACATGAATAGGGTCTATAGATCGTATCAAATAGCTGCCATCTTCTAGGGCAGTTTCTTTGTACCGTGAGGACATGCATGGCTGCACATTTTGTGCTTACATTGTTGACCAATTTAAATGTCAAAGGTTGCCCTACAAGATGGCAGCTATTTGATATGGTCTGTAGGAGAAACCCATGAAACCAAGCATGGACTGAACCCCCTGTAGTATACTGGCCAGGATGGTATTCGAATCAGGGCCACGGAGGTGGAAATAATCTAATTTCTCTTGTCAAAATAGCTGGTTTAGGATATTAAGTAAATTTATCAAACATTTGTTAAAGAAATGGCACCTGCAAGGGATACATGTGTATTTAGGTGTTTTAAAGTTGTATTCGTAATAGTGCATTTTTAATTTTTACCAAAAAATGTAAATCTAGAAAAACCCACCACCTTCCTACCACCAAGAAACACATAATCTCATAGGATTGACTCTTGTTTCAATTATGAATATTATGACTTCATTTTCTCATTTTCAGTGTACATTTAATGCGTTTTTGAACTAGGTCAGTGCATGAAAAGTCCCTGTATTCCTCAAAGTGCACCAAAACAGTGGTCAAAATCTCCCACCCACGTGGCACCAAAGACTGGTCCAAGGAGAAATTGGGAGACCATTGCATGAATATACGTGCAGTATATAACAAAAACGGAAAGCAAGTTTAATCGGCATTAGAGCCTTTTCATGGCAGCCATCTTGGGATGCAAGTGCTTTGTCACCATGCGTCAGGCATGAGTAGGCACTTTGCTATTCTACAGCATCATTTAAATGAGAAAAACCTGCTAACAAACACCACTGCTGGTGCACGTATGCAAAGGAAACTGCTGAATAGAAAAATGGGATACAGTATGAGAAAGGCCAGAATATCTCAATAGGCCGTATTCCTGAACGCGTGAGGGCGCTAGTCAGGTGATCCGCGCCCATTGTGCGTTATGTTCGAACACAAAACGCGCTACGCGCACACGCCTTCCAAACGTTTATTTTAAATGGAAATCTGTGCGCGCGCCACAGGTCTGCGCGCTCCGCATACGCGACTTTTCCCACGTACGTACGTATGCACGTACCCCCACTTTTCTACTGTCGTCTATGGACATTTTCCCCCAAATCACCTTGTTCAAGCGCCCTCACGCGTTCAAGAATACGGTCTATTCTGATATCTTCATAATGAATTCGTTGTCACAAATGGCAGAGTAACTGTGCATTTTTTGTATACCATTTCAAAGTACATGTATACCCAAGATACAAAAGATCTTGTTAAACAAGTGCAGCTGGTACATTATTGTTATATACAAAGAGCGTGAAATATGATCCATTGAAAAGTGGAACTTCACAAACAATGGCAATTGCAGCAGTGCCTTGTACTATGGGCGCTGCCATTTTGGGAGTACACAGTCGTGCTTATGAATTTTATAACACAATTTGGCTGTTCTCTTCACTGGCTGTTGCAGCAATATAAAAATTGTCAATTTTTAAGAAAAAAAAATCACATCTATCACTTTTATCAGAAACATTTAACATTTGCGTGTCCCTGCATGAGGCACTTTATATTTAATCCATGTTGGGTTTCGTGCTGTTTGTATATTCACCATCATGTTGTTGTGTTGTTTTTTCAATTTGTGCATATTGCCTCTTCGGCTGGTTCATCCCAAAGTCAATCAAATTGAGCAGTTGCAATATTTGCACCTTATTTACATTATGACTAGTGACATTTTCAGGTTCATAAAGGCACAGGCTCGTCAGCAATGCGCGCGCGTCAAATTCGTGCCACGAAATATGCAGCTCTATGCCTTTTCTATGGAGCTGCGTATTTTGTGACATGAATTTGGCGCGCTTGCATTGCCGACGAGCCTGTGTCTTTAATAGACAGGAGTACCAAGAAAAACGTGGCGCTGTGTCCCACTGTTTTGTTGTATTCATCTATTTCAATGAACCTGGAAACGGCTCTGCATGTTTTCTAAGAAGTGTTATTAACCTACACACAAATAATTTCCAAAATGTTCTTTATTTTTCCACCAGCAGGCAGGCATTTATCGAGGAGGCTACGCGCGCTACACGCCGTACTAAACAAGAACACAACAACCATGAACTGTGCTGCCAATTAAGTTATATAGAGAACTCCGAACAACTCTTCTTATTATTTTAAGAATGTTTAAACTGCCTGTAAGTATTTGTAGAACTCTTTTTGTGTGCTGCGTCTCAATGAGGAGTTGCTGAGACAAGTCGCTGCTATGGAATCGATGCGTGTGGTCGTCACATCGAAATATATCAGCCGTCTGCTTGAAAAGCGCTGTGGATCCACTGGAGTTTAAAGCTTTGGTCACGCCTCACCGATTATAGGCGCTCGTCTGCAAAAGTCCAGCTGCTGATTTCACGAAAAAGTGCATAGCTTGCGCAACTTTTGAAAACGGCATATGCCCCATAGCTTGCGTGTAATTATCGCAGGAATGCTGCGCAACTTACGCAATAAAAAGTTGCGCAAGTGGGCTTATGCAGTGCGTAAGGATTCGTGAAATCGGCTGCAGGGGCACGTTCAATAGCACAATACCTATGGCATACTGGCATACCTTCAAGTGTGAAGGTATTGCATACCAGTTTACGTATTGCGCTGTTGAAGGCGCCCCAAGTTGCCAGTCTCTTGTGATATGCATAACACTGGATGCCTTTGTAGTGCACTGGGCAGTATACTCACTGGTCACCTATGACTAGCTCCATGTATATTTTACATTTCAAAAGATCAGGGTACCAGTTTCTCAACTGCATAGTCAAGCCTTAAAACATGACATTGATTGACTTCACAAATTTGAGAATACATACATGTACATACATGTATGTTGTGGAAGTGATTACAGAATATGCTACCGGGAGAAGCCAAATACTCATTGTCAAAAGACAATAACAGTTGAACATGGTATTCGAACATTTTACGTTTGGTGTAGAGGGGGAAAAGGTGCCATCCTTTATGCATAAAGTGATGAAATAATTTGTGACGCGTCGTAACAATTGGAAAGTTACAACTACCAAATAGGTCATCACAACTTTGCGAAGGGTTCTGCCATAGCGCTGCTTACCCACAAATTTCAACGTGTAGCCGTCATAGGTGTTTTGTGAAATGCAAGAATAAAACCCATCGTAAACTTACAAAGGGTTCGGTGAGTTGCGATTGATTTGAGCACTTACGACGTGTCGCAAGTCTTTGTGAAATATACCCCACTTCACATCGGTTGACAAATAAATACAGGGTATATAGCCTTTATTCGGGAAAAATAATCTGTAAAAGCTCTTTATTTTCCGTACTTTTTATGGGCTTGGACAGTGACAAATATAGGGTACCTTATGATAGACGTTCGGCATGTGTAATTGCATTCGGTGTCGTACAGGGTGTACTGATATAAACAACTTCAACTTGCCATGTAATCTTCAAAATTCAGCTCAAAACACATTTTTGGAAGTGTCATGTTTTTTTCTCCATATGACCAGCGGCGTCGCCAGACTTTTCAAAGGAGTGGGGTGGGAGGGGGAGGGTAGCAAAGGGGGAGGGCACAACATGTTTGAAGGGGGCACGCAAAGCAGCTTACACAAACCTCAAGTCTAATTTGGAGGGGGCACAAGGGGAGTACAACACTTTTTTGAAGGGCACGTCGTGTCCAACCCCCCTCCCCCCAACCCCCACCCCCTCCCCCCAACCCCCTCCCTACCAACCCCCACCCCCTCCCCCCACCCCCATCCCCCCACCCCCTCCCCAAAGGCTCCCCTTGGCGGCGCCGCTGCAAATTACCAAATATCTACTGCAGATTTTCATGAACTGTGCAAAATTCACTCATCTCTAAATGGAAAATTGAAAAGACATACATGTATATTATGACTTGTATTGAAACGTGCTTTGTGAGATGCTGGAACTCGGCTGCTAAGTTCTTGCCAAAATGTGGTAGTCACCATGCAGGGTAGTACATATAATTGTTAGTACATATAATTGATATTGCTTAACCAAATATTCAATATGTCCTCAAAGCTCTCCGAAATAAGAAACTCAAGTTCAAGATTTTTGTCTCTGGAGATATATGTGCAGCATTATGAAATGATTCCTACAGTTAGTGAAAAATTAGTATAAACTCTTTGCATGGGCGGCCATGACAGGGGGCAGTCACAATGTCACTGCTGTGCGTCATGCACAGTGTGGGCACTTTCTGGATCTATTGTCACGTCATTTAAATATAAAAACCTGCCCCCTGTCATGGCTGCCAGTGCAAAGGATCTATACAGGAATTTGACACCATAGTATTAAACTGCCTGCTGTTTCAAGGAGGAAAGAATGTAAACAGAATTTTGAAAGCTTGAACAATATTTTGTTTTATGTGAACAATCTGGATGGAGTTGCATTCTTCCATGGTGTAGCAAAAGAGCAGATGGAGGCGTCTTTTTTTGTAAATATTACGACTAGTGCTTCAACTTTTTAGCTAATTTGAAGTTTTAGTGGCAATACTCTGCTAAGTCATAGTTTTAATCAGTATTTCTCTGCCATTTTATTTAAAAGCGGTACAAGACGCAGGTTACACTTTTTAAAAGATTTATGTAACCGAGTTTTGACCCAACTATAAAAATCTTCTCAAAACTCTTTCTGCATGTAGCATTTTTTAGTATAATTCTTTAAGGCAAACCTTTATTTATTCTGACACATTAAGTGCTAAATGTGGTGCTATAATTTCAGGGTTGAACACAAAAAGTAACAAGTTTTTTGGGGGGTGGAAATGTGTGCTAAAGAAAATGTTGACATCATAACATTGGCAGATTGTACCAATTACATGTACATGTAGTTGTAGTTTTTGCAAATTTGAAAATACATGTACATGGATACACATCCTCTTGTTGATTTCTCAATCATCAGAGATGTCTTATTGGTTTGTTTTGTGGGTTTTTCATTAATATTTCCCAAATCAAGACAATCATTGTTTTGGAGTTACTGACTTTTTACATCTGGGGCCAATTTTATGGCAATATTAAGCACGACAATTTGCTTTATTTTGCCAGCTGAAATCGTATGTGATGTGTTTTACTGATATTCTGCTACTGTTTCTAAGAACACAAGAAGAAATACAATTTTGGCCGGTAGCTCATTTTACAAAGCAGATTTTTGTGCTTAACACCGCCATGAAATTGACCCAAGATTTGAAAACTCTCTAGGCTGAAATGCTCTATCTACATGGTATCAACAGTACCACATATAGGGCCTCAAGAACTGCCATAGATGTCACACAAAATGACATAGACACTTAACACTGGCGGCCATGACAGGGGGCAGTCACATTGTCACCATGCATCATGCACGAGTAGGCACTTTGTGGATCTATTGTCACATCATTTAAATATGAAAACCTTCCCCCTGTCATGGCCGCCATTGAAAAGTGTCTATATGGTATTTGTGTTATTAGTTACACTAATAGCTGTAGTCATTTAACTGTGAGTGAAACTGTACACGATTTAATATCCGGCTAAAACGCTTGCCCATAATAACTATATGCTTGTACAGGTATACATGTATGAAACTAACAATTGGTCAGCCCAGTCGTGTTACTTATCTTCCGTCTTCATTATACGCTATTTATTTATTTCTGTAAACAAGTCTATTTTAGCCTTTACCATTGTACAGTTAACATACTCCTTTTGTCTTGAAATGGCGTATTAAAAGAAAAAACCAAGGTGTAAAAAGAAAAAAATGGAAAATAAAAAAAAACACTGGGCCCTTGTTAACAATACATTTATATTTATTGTTCAATATATTGAATTGATTGAATTGTCTATTGTAGCTTGTATAGGACAACTAAACCTTTGAGTGCAATGGTTTACTTTCTTAGTAAGCCAGTCTCCTTTAGTTACGAACTGTCTGTTTATTATCGTTAGATGTCAGTTCTGTCTAATGGTGTAGAAAACCATACATAGTGTGCTATGTACTGCATATACATGAATAAACCCTAACAGAAATGCGGGTTTGCAGTTTTAATACATGTACCATAATTGTTTTTTCTGTTATCTTTAATTTTTAAAACCTGTTTAGCCACCAACTTGTCTCAGTTCTCTTAATTGAAACTGTCTATAGGTTTTGAGAGGTATTAAGGGTTAAATTGTAATTTAAAGGTTATTTTTGGTTGATAGTTATGCAGACGGGGTACATTGTTATTAATAGACCGTATCAAATAGCCGCCATTTCATGGGGCAGTTTCTTTGTTCCTTGAGGACATGCATGGTTGCACATATTGTGCTTCCACTGTTGAACGGTTTAACAAAAGGTGCCCCACAAGATGGCAGCTATTCGATACGGTCTATACAGACAGGATCACTGTATGAACGTAGCCTTACAAGTTTCATTTTGGCTTTGTTTCTTTTTTTTCTGTACTCAATCTCCGAAGTTGGACTTTTTTTTTTAGAGTTTTGTTTATCATGGGTGGTAGTAGCAATCCTGTTCAGTTGACTCAGTCATGGGTAGTAACTTTTTGTTTGTTTGATTCGTTATAAAACATTTCAGTTTCAATTCTATAATTATGCTTGTTGCAGAACCAGATAAAAACATCCATATAAACCCTTTTCACAGGCGGCCATGACAGGGGGCAATCATATTGTCACTGTGCATCATGCACGAGTAGGCACTTTGTGGATCTATTGTCATCATTTAAATATGAAACATACCCCCTGTCATGGCCGCCGGTTAAAAGGGATCTATCAGAGCTGCCTATACCATCCCTGTGGAATACATCAGGAAAACAGGTTCATTCCGTGACTCCAAACACATCTACAAATCCCCAAGGTTGTTAATTGACAATCCGAGAGTGTTTTTATCCATGTCAGGACTCACGAAATTAGTCATTTACCAAATAATCTGTTGCAAAATCCGGGAGGGTTGGCAGCTCTGGTCACCAATATTGTAATGAATTTTGATAAGTTTGAGATAGTTGAACGACCAAATGTGTATTCATTGTAGACAACTTGACACGGTCAAACACCGATTTGATAATTTCTTCATACTCACTTGTATTACTTTACCTTGTAATATATACAAGGTATAAATTGAACTTGCCCAGTCTTTGAAGTTAGTATACATGTTACCTTAAAGACTACTTTATGTGTGCTACTATCATAATAATGCTAACTTGTCGACTGTACATTATTACTGTTCGTAAATTCTTTGTAAATGTGTACCCAGCAAATCTTTTTGCTGAATTTTTAAAAGATGTTTTTTCTCGCCCCAGTGCCATAAGAATTCAATCTGTGGTTTAAATGAATGCTGCTGGCCACACTGTATAGGATTGTAAGTAAATCGCACATGATGCATTTGCACCGTAAGAGCACTTCAAATGCTCCACGTATTTTCTGAATTTGGATGTTGCAGCATTTCAGAGAAGCCCTTTAAAGTAACATATTTTTCAAAAATATGAAAGCCTTGACACTTGTAGACAAATTCATTTTGAACACTGTCATTCTTGTATGGTATGTAGACTTTTTGAAAAAAAACGATATCTTAACCTTTGTGCTGTCATCAACACGCCATATTGAACAAATTAAAAGAATTAAGCCATACAGGTATTGATACCTACTGACATTTTATGTTGTGTTTGTCATTTTCTATGTATTTGAGATGGGGAGGAGGTGAGGGTGAATAGCCTATACGTTCAGCTGCTTAGGCTTAATTGTTACTTTTTGTGAGCACCCCTTCCAATGTGTGCCACCCCTTATCTCCATCCCCCTTCCCCTCCACTTTAAAGATCTGGCGACGCCGATGATGATACTGGTAACAAGACGATGGTCTTGGAGTTCCATATTGGATGTCTGTGGAATTTAGACAGAAAATTGTCACTTGTAATAACATTTGATTGTTCGTTTTCTTTATATAGCGCCCTCTTGTAGGTCTTCGGATACAATTCCATTTGTCATGCGCCTCACCGTTTATCGTACAAAACTGCTGTTAATTTTCCCGTTGATAAAAAAACTGTTCTATTGCCCCAATGTTCGGCGTTGCGGATGATATAAATCATTCCGAAAATGTAAGATTTGTAGGTTGCCGGTTGGCGCTCGCTCACTACACATCAGCCAATCTGTTAACCTATAGCCGCAGGAATGTGGATAAAAATTGTGAATGCAAATTACCGTCTTCGGAAAGAAAATTCCACAGGATGCAATTAACTTTGAATTCGCTGGATAAACCAGAGGTAGCAGATTTTAATCCCGTATATGGCGGCTGGTCTTAACCTAGGACCGACATGTTCGCAGAACTGACAATCACTAGCTCGCTGAAATTCAATTTATGACCGATGCGATCACATCAAAAATTAGCAGAGCTCGGTAATTGGTAAACGTCATTCGCCGCCATGCGTCGGAGTGCAAAGGTTGAGCCCAGGATAGCCAGTCCATAGCTCCATGAGCCAGTCTAATCAGCAACAAATCTACTGTGCACTATTCACGGAATGTCGTCTGTCTAGCACGTGCAAATCTCGCCCAAGCCAATGAAATTGCGTGACATCCTATAATATGAATATTCATAAGGCGTTGAAGAATGTCATTGGTCCTCTTAGATGCTTAGCCGCGTGTGCGCGGGTATTTTGTTGTCGAATATAATGCATCGTTTACAAAAGACACCTTTTGGTAACGAGAAAGCGCGTGTAATGGCGGCAACAGTGTTTAGGTTGCACGACTGCAAAATGGACAACTCATTCTTTGCAAAGATACGCTTCAGGTGTCGCCATATGCTCGGGATTCGCTTCCAAAATTCACGGAAGGCCTGGTGTTCGTAAGAAAATCGGCATTGTGGACAAGATTACTAAGTATCCTGAAATATTATGCATATCTTGAAGTCATGGTTCGCCTCGTTTTTATCGGTACGGTTACCCACAAAAGGTGCTTCGCAAGAAAAACGTGAGCATTAATTGGTAAAACCAATTCAATGGTTGTTGGTTCTGCGTCAATAGACAAGACATACCGATACTCAGAATTCATACTTTTCCGGTGTGGCATTCTTGCCTCAGTGAAATCATTTGTTATATAAATTAAAGACAGTTCCAATTTCCACACTACATCTCGAGAAACCCGCTGTCATAACAAGGACACATGCTGTCTTCTAATTAATTACATTCCAAATCTCGCTATGGTTCAATCATTTCAATGACTGCAGACTGCTGAGCTAGCGGCACGGACGCCTCAGTTGAAATCACGGTGACAAAAAAAAACATGAAATGTGCATTCGTTTTATTCCGAGAATTGCAACGTGAATCACTCCGTAGTTTGAAAAACAGTTGCCGGCTTGAATCTCCAAGGTCATTTTAGAAACACGCTCTGTTTGTAACGCATGAAATGTGCCACACATCTCGATACATTTCACTGATATAGACGCATCACAAGGCATCGTTACTCTGCTACGAATATCCTCCATATTTTGTACATGTTGGTGCGTGTTCGTCAAAAAGCGCATATGCTGTTGGTAGGCCTACATCATCGCTGTAATCTGCTTATCGCTTTACGGCAAAAGAACGGACACCAAAGATTGATGTTTGTGTTGATACGGAGCATCTCGCAAAAGGAGGAACCACGATGTGTGACGACAGCGTGTCAGTACTGGAGAGTGAGCTAAACACCCCGGCCAAAAACTGCTATCGGCTGGTGGTGTTGGGCTCGTCGAAAGTGGGCAAAACATCCATTGTAAAACGGTTCCTGAACGGACAGTTTGAAGAGCAGTACACGCCCACCATTGAGGATTTCCACCGTAAGATTTACAAGATCAAGGGCGAGGTGTATCGGCTGGACATCTTGGACACATCTGGAAATAATCCCTTCCCAGCTATGAGCAGACTGTCCATCTTGACAGGTGAGCACCATCATCTGTTTATACGCCGCAACTTCGTCAACAATCACAATTTGTTGTTAAAGCCCTGTTACATCATTTGCAGTTACCCGAAGTTTTACTTTAAGAGTTGACAAGAACAACCGAACAAAAAGTGTTGATAGCAAAATTGTTGATTTGTTTCCTGCTACATACCTTTGTGCATGGGGGAAATTGCCAACTGAATGTTTTTTTTTTAATTGTCTGCAGACAATTTTTTACTATTAATTCAACACAAAAACCTGGATTTTTCAGGTTTTCTGAAGTACATGTATATTACAGTAACTGCATCTATAATTTTATGTGGCTGAAATGTCTACATCGCAAGGCAGTTTATCAACATTATGCTGTTGTTCCTGTTTTTAAAACTTTTCCAATCTATAATTGTCTTTGATGCGTTCCTAACAAGAAGTTGGAGCTGACCCAACTGTTGATGGGGTAAATATTCTCATATTATTGTTGGGAAAGCCTTTACAATAAGTTAGGACCGTTGGCGTAGTTGGGGCGTAACATAACAACTAACTTGTATCTACACTACTAGACCGTATCGAATAGCCGCCATTTCGTGGGGCAGTTTCTTTGTTCCTGGAGGACATGCATGGTTGCACATATTGTGCTTCCATTGTTGAACTGTTTATAAGTAACAAAAGGTGCCCCACGAAATGGCGGCTATTCGATACGGTCTATAAGTTAGGGATATTGCATGTTGTAAAGTTACAATTGTCTAATCATATATATATACAAAATCATTCAAGCGGAATGCATACCCTCAGTATAATATCTGCATATACACCCCACAATATCCCTGACTTATTGTGAGCAACAAAGAAATCTGAGGGGGTGGGTGTTTTGTTAAGAGGGCACCAGCCCCACCGCTGAGCGACGTTGTCCCCCCCCCCCCCCCTCCCCCTCCCCCCAGCCTTCCCCCCCCCCCCCAGCCTTCCCCCCACCCCCTCCCCCCCCCTCCCCACCCTAGTCTCCCCCTATGGAGAGAACTCTGGCTACGCTGCTGATTGTGAGTAGTGTATAATAAAACATTATGGTGGAGGGACTGTATTTTTTGTATGACCGAGAAACAAAATGTCCGGAAAATGTAACATTAACTCGAAGTATAACAGTATTTGAAAGCAAAGCGTAGACTTTCTCACTAAATGAAGCAACTTTTTGAAATTAAATGTTATTTAGTACGTTACATTCTATATAACAAGATGCGCGCGAGTAAAAATATGTTTTTGTATAAGGACATAATTAACAGCTCTTTGAACACGTTTAAGAGTATCGATGTGTATTGTAGTTGTATGCATGTGTAAATTGCTCGGCAAAAGAACGAATTAATAACCAGTCTGTCATAATATTTTCTCACATATTTCACGTCCGATTCTGAAACGGCCAGGCTCTCATTGACAGTTTATGCTCATCGTGTCCCCGGTGAAATATGGCAGGCCAGTAAGTGACTTGGATTAGTAGATGTTTGTTGTTATGATTCACATGTGATTCTCGGCGATTGAGACGATGAATGAAATAAAATCCCATGTCACAGGCAGTAAAATAGTAATATTTTGACCTACTTTAAGATAATCCTAATTGAGCTGTGGAAGTTATGACATAAAAACTACACAAACAAAGCACACTGTCCAAGACGTTTTGCGTCGCCCTTTGTATCTGATATAACGGACATTTATCGATGAAAGAAAGTCTCCTATGCAAGATAAGAATTGCCTGTGGCAAGTAATAACGGTATGAGAGGTTCTTACATGTATATCGAGGGATTACCATGTTATTTTGTTACAACACAACGTTTTCATACACAGGGGAGACCCGGCTGCGTGAAAGGTACAGCGCAATACTGCGATCGAGGCTTTTAAGAGAGCAGAAGAAAAACATCAGTGGAATATTTCTAGCAAATATTTTAAATACTGCAACGTTATGAAAATAATATATTTTAACATTAAACCCTAACCTAACAACAAATTACTCTTAATTAAACAAAAAGTAATGCTACTACTCGCTGTAATGTTTTTTTTAAATTCCTGGCTTTGGGGATAGTTTGAGTCCCTATAGTTCTAGAAAATCGTCAAATTACATTGTATTGTGGGTGCTTTGAAATTGCATACTACAAATTGTACACGTGTACATATTCTTATATTGTAAATTAAAGGCACAGGCTCGTCAATGCGCGCGTGAGGCCAAATTCAAAAACTTGGCCTCAAGCGCGCATTGACGAGCCTGTGCTTTGACAAAACAGATGTAAAGTTCAACGACATTGCGTTTTCGTGACCAAAATGTTCGCGGCTAAAACTCTCGGATAGTCTTGCTTCATTCGCAACAGTCTCTAGATTCAAAAATAAATTAGTATTGACAACAGTCGCTGGTGAGTAGGCGGTATTTCTATTTTGTTGAATTTCTTGTATCTACAAATGTTAGGTTGGAAAGATTTCCCGAGAGGATCTATGTATCGTAGGCGTTTTTATATTTTGTTATTGACAATCCGTCTTTCACTGAATTCATATCCATAAGAAATGCCAGCGATGTACATTGTGTGCACAAGCTAAATTTAACCAATACCCGCTCTCCCGGGAACACGACTACGTTCCTACTGTTCAGGCATGTATTTCATTTACTCCGATGAATTGGTCCCAAAGCCTGGAGCTACTTCATTTTGTAGACTTGGTACATGTAGGCCTACTCCAGCGAAACGATCGTTCAAGAAGGCCAAGGTCTTTGCCCAGGGAGGAGATGGCTATCGCTTCTTGTTTGCATATCGGAAATAAACCATATTCTTGTGTCTTACCTGTATAGTTCGACCCTGCAAAGGATGGGTATAGACGGTGTGACGTCAGTTTATCTATAAGGGTCGGTCGATGACGGGTGAAGGTCTCCCTCGCAGTGGCGTGTAAGGAGCAATTCATTCTGGTTTCAGAAAACTAAAAGTATTTTAATTAATAATAATGCTCATCCTTTTATCAATATGGAAGGATGAGCGAATATGAATAATTCACCGTAAAAGTCACTAGGTGTAATTAGACGGTAGCCTATAGTTTCTAATGTAAATTTGCTCATGGTCAACGATAAATTCCCTTACTTGCAAGTAAATAATTATGCAAATTACTGGGGCCAATTTCATAAAACTGTTTAGCAAAAAAAATTGCTTAATCCAAAATTTGTTTGCTTTATAAAAGTGGGTTAGCAGTCAAAATCTTATGTGATGTGTTTACAGTTGACTGGTGTTGTGCTATTCTTGCTAAAAACAATTTGACTATTAAACTATTTTTATAAAGCAAACAAATTTTTGATTAAGCAAATTGTTTTGCTAAACAGCTTTATGAAATTGGCCCCAGGGCGTAGACCCACCATACATGTCGCCCCTGAAGCAAATTATTTTGACACATGGAGAAATATTTTTTATACACCCTCAATTAATCTGAGGATGAAGCGTCTTGGGAGTCCCAAATGTATTATGCCTATGTTGTAAAGATTGGTATCAGATGATTGCACAAATCCTGTCTCGTGGCCTTTCAACTCCCGTAAGGATATTTTTAGACATGCAATGACTGCCTTCGGGTAGTACTTATTTTAGTGGTCTTCTTTGGAGCCATTTTAGAAGAAAATAAAAGTTCGTGTCTTAAACATAATTTTTCCACGTGGCGCTACAGTTGAAGTCAGAAGTATAAATACATGTACACCACTGCCATCATCACCCAAAATGGTAAACAGGACTACCCGAACCCATTGCAAGGTGTACAAGCTATATGTTTTAAGTACTGCATGCACGTGAGGAATTCCACAAAATCAAGAATTTAATAGTAAAGACTGTTACAACAATGGTGTAAGCACACCAGTTTTAACACTTGTATACAGGGCTGCGTTCCAAACACGCGAACGTTGCCAACGTTCGCCACTGGTTACAGTACTTTTGTGCACTCGTCTATGAAAAGCCGGGTACCAGTTGTTGGCGAACGATAAAAACGTTTGCAATGTTCGCGTGTTTGGAACGCAGCCCTGTTGTATTTATACTTCCGACTTCGACTGTATGTCAAGATAGTTTTTAAGCTATTTTTAACTGTCATCTATGGATATTTATTTAGTGTGGAACACCCCTAGATGGGCAATACACTAACAATTAACCGGCTATCGTTTATACGTGCTTCTGTCATGTTTGGTGGTGACGAAAGTGGAATCTATTTCGCCCCAATTAAGCATCACATCTGCGGTGTGGAAACTGAAACTTGCTGGAATATCAACATTTAATTGTGAGTTATTTGACGAAGACATATTGCGAGATAATATTAATGTAGGCCTATATTTATCGATCTCGGCTCTTTTAATTAAAATTTCGACCGTATACATTGTGAAGAGCCGTTTCTGCTTTTCGCGTCTTTTTCGTCGCAACTCATAATTCGCAAGTATATTTCCTCTGACAAAATGACGCAGTGAGACGGAACAGTCGATACCTTGCCGTGAGCGACAGGTGTGAGAAGTTAGGGCCCTTTTGCCATATGCTGCAGTGCACCAGGCGCGCTGGCCGGCCTTGACCATGCCCCTCAAAAGGGCACAGGTGACATTTTCTTGAGCAGTCACCTTGCGCGAAAATAATTATGTAATTGCTCGACGACGCGATCGACTCGGTAAAACATTTTGTGAGCATCGTCCCACTGCGCACTCTCATTCCTTAAAGCTGCCCTTAGGTAAGAACTAAGAACATGGATGATGCAGACATTTATATTGCGCACATATCCATCCCAAGGATGCTCAAGGCGCTGTCGAATTGTTTTATACCTTACCCGACGCAAGCCAAATTAGGTCCTTGTCCAGAGCCTCAGAGGACACTTTTTTTTCCACTTGCGGCTGGTTTGATATGATTTTGTTTCCATCAACTCGAAGCATTAAGATAGTTACCCTGGCAATACTAGATAAGCAAGTATATCGTAAGTCACCAATTCCTCTGTCTCACGATTTCGGAACAGTGACGTCACTAGTAAAATGGTGGTATAAATAAACATATTTTAATGATGGGTATATTGTTCTTCAAATCTAAGACGCCTCAAGTTGAAGATAAATTGGTAAACTGTTAAAAATAGCGTGATTTCCACTGGTAATTGAAAGCCCATGTCGAGAAAACTATACCTTGTAGAAATGTCAGCTACAAGGATGTAATAATACTCTATAGTATGAATGGCTCCAAAAAGCGCCTACAGGCGATCTTTGGAGATTCAAAATTCAAATAGTTTTGTCATTTTCTCATGAATGGGGGCACTTCAGACGAAATAATTTCACGGGTAACCATTACCATCTTGATAACAAGTAGGCCTAAGCTTTTAGATAACAATTCAGACATTTTTTGGAGGGTAATTACCAAACATGTACACTACCTTTTAAAGCCTCATTATATCATTTGCAATGACCCAACATTTTACTTGATGAGTTGACGAGAAAAAAACACGACTAAATGGGTTGATGACAATGTTAACAAACACCACATATATAGGCCTATAATTATGGTATTTGCCGCGTGTAAAATGATGTACCTTTGTAGACGAAATTGGCAACCGATATTGTTTCTACTATTCATTCTTTTCTTTTTTTTGGACAGTTTTCTGAAGTATTACTGCTTCTACGTGGCTGGAATTTTTACAAGGCAGTTTATCAACATTATTATTTAGTTATGGAATTCATAAAAAAAAGTTTCATCTGCAAATGATATGAACATATGATTAAAATTGATGGTTTTCATTTAAACTTCAACCAGGGTTGTAGTCACGTCCATCACAAGTCCTCGCAAGCCCTCACAAGTCCACCACAAGTCCCTGGGTCTTAATTCAAGTCACAAGCTATTCAAATGAACTCCAACAAAGGCATTCTTTTGTGCGTGTTCATCCTTGCTCCTTGTTACTGGACTTGTGACGGACTTGTGATGGACTCGACTAGGGCCTACACACTAAGAAATCAGGGTGCTTATCTTGATACAATAGCAGCACCCCTATAGGAGGAAATGTGCACCCCTATGATTTGAACATATGTGCATCCCTAAAGTGCAGACTCCTTTCAAGGTGCAAATCATGTTCACATGGTGCACATTTGCTCCTATAGGGGTGGTGCTATTGTATCAAAGATAAGCACCCGTGAGGGTGCAGATTTGAACTATTATTTCTGAGAGTGTACGACCCCGACTTAAACCGCCTGTGACCGCTTGGTAAGGGAAGACGAATCACATTATAATAATGACGCCCCATTTAGAAACAAAGGGCTAATTGCGAATGACACTAACACCCTACGTGCGATTAGTTAACTGACGTTTTAGTTTAAGTCAACCGTAGTGAAGAGTAATTGGGTTTCTATTCCCTGGTGACGGTCGCGTCGTGTTTACGTGCGGTGCATGACGGTTTGTATACGCGAGTCAATGCACACGGAGTCACCGCAGTCATGAACTAGCATAAGCTACACTCATCATATAGCCACGACTCGAATAACAACTACACCATTTTACGCAGATATAAGGTTTATTCCCAAAGGTTTTCTCCTTGTGTTATTAACATATCGTAATATGCCGTGAATCGTCAGGTGTCCAGCGTCATATATGGCGTATATACAAAGTTAACATTTCATGCCCTAATAGAAATATCTCCATTTCTATAGAAGGTATACGTTTAATCCCGAAATAGATATTTTGTTAATACTTTGTTAATATTCAGTCTTACCTGACGAGGAGCGGGTTACGCTCGAAAATTTGTAAGAAATTAAACTATCACACAGGATGATGGCTTTCAGAAGAATATTCAATTTATCTTTATATATCTCTATTTCTATTAATATATAGAGATATATATATTTCGGGAATAAATGTTTTGCTACCACATTCACGTGATAGTGTGTTGATGATCAATATAGAATACATTTCGGATAGTTCATAGTTATGTAGGATATGGAATTCATAAACACCAATAAGCAGTGCTAACGTGACAGGGTTATTACTTTATATCTTATCCGTGGTATGTCACGATGGCTTTAATCTAAACTTCTGTTAGTTTTGGAAAATACTGTGTAATTCCCAGAACGGGACGAGGAAATGTTTCTTCAAGCAGAAACAAATTCCCCATCGCCTTTGGTACCTTTCATGCTATATACATATATTTCGTGCATGTTGGTGACTATAGGCTTTACTTTGTGTCATAATGGCTATATACGTAGGCATACCTGTATTTCTTGCATATTGTTGATGTACTTTGTGTCATAATGGCTATGTAAACTTATGGTAGTTTTAAAAATGTTCTGTATTATTTGATTCCCTGAACTGGACCGGGAAAGCCTCCACCTCACCTTTGGTATTATATTATGCTATACCTATTATGCTATGCCTATTAATGTATTACTATATTTTTTTCCGCATTGGTGAAAAATCACATGTAGTAAGAAGGTGTCATGCCTCGTAAATTGTTTGTCACACATTTTAGTCTGCGGATATCAGCGCTGTTCCCGCTTTAGCTGCTGCCTCTGTGGAGTACAAAGTGTATTGCTCAATACATAACACTTAGTGCATGTGAGGCAAATAAAGTCAATCTTTATTTCTGGAGGGTACATTGAAGTTCTTTGTAAACCTAATGGGATGCCGGATTGCAAACAACGTGGCACAAACAAAATGAAGAGTTCGAGCTGGGGAATATTGAGGGACATGTGCCCTCAGCCAAGCAGAGCACTTTATGGCAATTTGTTTTCCGTCAGTCACTGAGGAGTTTGGGGAAATTTCGTGAGCAGTTGCAATGCTTAGAAAGCCCGCGGCGTCGAACGTTCAATCACGGTATGTGTTCCTTAGCGAACGTGGGTTTATGAACGTGCCTTGCCAATAGGAGTACCAACAAGTTAAAGATAGATTACAGGATTGGAAAACTATTACAGACGGCGTTTTCTCCGTGTGTGATTGAGGACGAGAATAAATCCCTTCCATTTTCAGTGTTGCAAAACGCGAACACCAATTGGTATACAGGGGGCAGCGTAAGAAAAAAAACCACTTGATATCAACTACGTGGTGCAGATTGTGTGATTGTGATATCAAGATATTTTTCTTACGATGCCCACTGATATGATATGATATAATATCATGATATGATATGATTGGTATGTCCTTTCGTCATGCGTCTATAAACATTAGTTTTGTGCCCGATGTGGCATTTATATATGTTTAATTTAGTATATAGGCCTATCTGACGGGTTTCATCCAGGTACATGTATATATAGAGTGGAAACCTGCACTAAATGAACATTTATTTTTACTTTGGAGTAATTTGGATGTGGAGTGTGGATTGTATTTATTTAAATCGACATGTCATTCCTACCTGTGCATGTTTGTGCAACTTCGCCAGGCTCTTAAAACATCCAATTAGTGACTACAGCGAGCGAGCCGCATGCACAAACGACCGGCTGGCCTATAATTAGTTGGCTGTTCCGGATATTCCCATAGGCTTTCTCCGCAACAACCGCAATTTCTGTGAATTATACCTGTGCATATTTTCCAGTAAACTTCCCTATATATTAGATTCCATGATGCTCAGTTTATAGTGTAAATCTTTGTTGCGTATATCCTAAATAACAATTTTGCTATAACAATGTGCCAGGCAATCATCGTCTTCAATTAAACTTTGGCTAATCCCGGCCTGTGCATAATACTTTAGGCAGGACACCTTGTCGTAATTCTACCCATAGGTAATTGGGTACCTGCAAGGGGAGTGAAGGATTTCCAGGGAATTGTATAGGTTTCAAATGAATGTTACAGAGCCCAACGACCAGGGGTAAGCGCACTGAAATGTGATATAGAAGAAATACTATCGTTATATAATATAGGGTTTCCCAACCAATTTCGGCAAACAAGCCGTCAATTTGAACACTACATTATTCTATATTTGGCGCGAAATCGAACGCTGATTTGCTTTGTGTTTAACTTGTTGCCGTGTTTCTTGTATATATATATATATATATGTCTTTGTTTTTGTTTTTGTTTTTGTTTTGTTTTGCTTGTTTGTTTGTTTTGTTTTGTTTTGTTTTGTTTTGTGTTTTTGTTTTTGTTTTTGTTTTTGTTTTTGTTTTGTTTTTGTTTTGTTTTGTTTTATTTTTTAAGCAGACTTTGTATATAATTTGTTCACATGTTTTATTTAATCTATTTATTTCATAGCATTTTTAAAATTATTTCATAGCATTTTTTTTTTATGCCGTCCTTTAATTGGCGACTCGATCGCTGTTGGATTTGGTTGGTAAATAAATTTAAAAAAAAAACAAAAAAAAAAACCATGCATGCAGCATACTATGGATGGTCTTTTTAGTAGCATACGAAACAAAAGTGGGTCAAATTGTCGTTATTAAAGATACAATGTAATAAATGCAACAAATTCATGGAAAAGCAAACAAAACCATTACACATAGGCCTATAGACATTAAGGGGAAATTAAATGATTTAAAATAGATTTCCGAAAAGCAGTTTTTTTTTCTTTCGCTGTAATGTTATAATACCCTTTAAAACCCGCCGAGTTGAGCCAATTCTCTTGGTGTTTATTATGAGGCAGCGGTCTTATATAAACACCTAAAAAAATCAATTGGACCAAATAATTTGGACCAGTACTCCAATTTAAAACGCTACAAAGAATCAATAAATGTACACGGCCGAGCATGCAGTGTAAACAAACGCTAATTGAAACCCTAGATTTACGGATAAAAACCGAAACGACATGAAAAGATGATCAAAAAGAAATGAAGTCAAGTTACAAAGAAATCCAGGGAAATAGAGTATTCCTTTTATAGGCCCGTTATATCATTTGCAACACCCAACATTTTACTTTGTATAAGTTTACAATGGAAAACTTACTCAGTGTTGGTAGCAATGGCAACAAACACCACAGGAATGTTTTTCTTTCCAAGAACTTGGCAATAAATTAATAACTGAATGTGGCTTAAAAACGTGCGCGCAAACATTTTTTACCATTCACTCAACACAAAACCATGTAAGGATTTTCAAGGATATATTTTTTAGCATTGATGCATCTGTAATATAGCTAAAAATTCTAAAGGGCAGTTTACCAGCAATTTTCATTAGATATGCTCGGCCTATATGCCCTTGATCGGGAATCTGTAAAAAGGCAATTCATCTTGTAAATGATACATTAGGCATTTAAAAGCTCTCGGGTCTACTTGAGCTCCGATAGCGATGCTTTGTGCTGATGCAATTATGTTGCTGAAATGAGTTTAGCGTTAAAAACGAGAAGCCCAGGATACGCTATACACAAAGCACCTGGCGAACCGTTCATTTGACGCCAGAGCCGCTTACCAATATACTCTATGAAATATTAATGTTCTCCAAACATCGGATGCACACATTATGGCTGATTGATGAGCCTGTTTAGATTAGATGGATTAGCGGGGGACATCGTCAAAGTCAAGTGTAGCGGTTGTCACTTTTCATCCCGTTTGTCATTTTAAACTTGGTGCCAGTGCTCTGTCCGCTCTTGAGAAAGGCCCCGAGTGTTTCTTCGATGAGTGGTCGCGATTACGGTGAATCTTGTCAAGATGAACATACTTGAGGAATTACCGATGTTTGTAAGAACACACTTGAAATGTCACGTTCACGTTGAAGTATGCATGGAACCTTGCGTGTGCTCTTGTTACTTTGGTGTATGAGGCACAGCATGCAGTATGCGTGGTCCGTTATACGAAGCCGGTTGATTCACCCTGTTTTATTCATTGCTCTCACTAGGGTATACCGATACATGATTGGATTGAGTGTGTGCTAAAGGAGCTGCATGGAGGAAATTGAATATCCTCAAAGATATCCATTAAATCGTTACGTGAGTCAAACAGAAGAAACAAAAATACCCCAGCTTATAGTACTGGCACGAATGGGTTTTGCTTTTCCTTATATTGCACAAAACACGTTGTAATCGCATTCCACAAATTAGCTCATGTAAGCTTTTAACGGTCAGCCGGGGCTGCATGCTCTCCAGAGAGGAAGAAGGGTTCGATGGAATGTACGTACATTACATACTGGTGAACATTAAGGAGGTCCTCACTCGGGCAAGAGAAAGTGACGATATGTTGACTATAGCACACGTCCACAGTCGGGTTGTCCGGGCTTTAAAAACAAGGTTATGTGTCAGTTTATAGGGTTAGGGTTTAGGGCACAGTTTAGATGAAAACAGTTTTGATTTTGAAAAGAAACGTGACATTTTGGAACAGTTTTTGTTAACTACATGAGAACAAAGGAATATCCACATAAGGTATGGAACACAACGCTGTGTGGGTCACCAGGGGTAATGTGTGAGCGCCCAGGGGTAATGTGAGCACCCACGGCATCTTGCTTCGTGGATTTGTGGACGATATAAATGTTTATCATTCTATGACAACAAAGCACCAGCAATGTACGGTACCGGTATACAGTCGAACCTATAAAAAAAGAGCACTTTAATACAAGATTCTGCTTATAAGGAATTTCTTATTATAGCCTAGTAATCTTTTGCTCTTCATTGCATTCCAGCCAAATAGTACAATGTTCCTGTTATAAAAAGCCATTCTGCAAATTCAGAAGGACCTCTTGTTAATTAAGTTCGACTGCACGTCTTGTGCCCGTGTGATAGGGTTTCCACACTTGCCGTGTTAAACCATTAAACCACTTCTGCATCATGTTGGCTCATATTTTTCGAATCACCGCACTCAGCCGTATACGCGCTTCCCGGTCACCCGGTATTATATATAGTAGATATCAAGTTCACGTATCAGTGACCTTACACCGTTGTCAGTAAGCGGTAATGTTTCGGGCAATTCCATAAATTCAGATTTACATTTCAGAGACTTTGAGGGCTTGTAATGCTTCACGTGTTCAAGTTGTTTGATTTTAAACACATGTAATTCCTGACAAACTGATTGTAATACCATTCTCAATAAGCAAGTCATGTTTTAAAAAAAACCTCGGTTCGGACGTACTCAATGAGTACATCCGAAACCGAGGTTTTTTGGACCTATTATGCTTGTTGAGAATGGGATCACAATGGGATTTTCAGGAACTAGTGTTTAAAATCAAACAACTGTGAAGCATTACAAGCCCTCAAAGTCTCTGAAATGTAGCCTAAATCTGAATTTATGGAATTGCTCTGCAGTGTGCAGGATCGGTTTTGTTGCAAGTTTCAGATACGGATGTAGTTTGTGTACGAGTTAATTGTTTTGTTTTTTCGCATCATTGTCTTTCGCTACTGAAAAACTGAAATTACATGTGTAGTTTCAGTATAGTGGAACTTGTAAGAGACTGAAAAGTGATTTGTTCTTGAAAAAAAACAATTTGTATTATTGTTTGAGATATCTGTCGCGGTGCAAAACATCTTGTATAATATTTTTAATTTTAAACCGATTTTCAATAGTCTTTGTCGCAAAATCCTTAAAGGAATTCATAACATTGGAACAACCTAAACATTTCCGTCGTCAGCTTACACTAAAATGCTCCATAAACCACAAACAAAATTGCCTTTACCTTTGAGGTGTGTCGCGTTTTACCAAGGCTTCTAGATCGATGACAGGTGCGCAATTCGCTGTAATTATGACGTCTAGACAAGGTACGCGGCTACCGTGCCAAATTGACAGGTTCATACTCGCCGTGCGTTAAAAGCTATCGATTGCCAATTAAAGTTACTGAAACATGTACATCTGAAACAAGCAAGTTCAAGACAAGCCCACTTCTAATTGGCTTTCTCTGTTTTCCATTTTATGCATATCGTAATAAGACTAGAGGAACGTTTTAAGCGGGCCTCCCACTGTGCGATTTTGTGGAATTCCTTACGTGCATGCAGTACTTAAAAACACCTTGCAAATGGTTCGGGTATAGTCTTGTTTACCATTTTGGGTGATGATGGTAGTGGTGTACTTCTGACTTCAACTGTATAGGCCATTCAGACAGTACAGTATAGTATCATTTTAAAAATAATATGAAAAATGATCGTGAAATGTGATTTTGATATTAATCTCGAGTATGAGCGGCAAACACAAGAACAGCCATTTATTGTGAGAAAGACATTGACCAGGGGTAATAATGTAATGGATAAACGTTTGACAGCACCGCCATATTTCATTAAATCATTTCCCTGATGGCCAGTGCTGGTGCATTGATGTGCATTCAATGTCGAGCATGCGTGAATTCATATAACGTGCTTTCGTATTAATATTGCGAAGTTAATTTACAGTGGAGACCCCTCCACATTTGTATTGATTACCGTATACCATCCGGTATATACAAACGGACGCTCATTAGCCGCACCACAGTGACAAGATGTCGTGCTATTTCTACCGCCTCCAGTTGGCGCCAACAATATAAATTACAACAGACCATTAGAATACATTATTAAAGGGATTTAATGAAGGCGGTGTACTTTTGTGCATCAACGGATATTCTGGCGTATTAATTGTTATTCAAAAGCATTATTAAGGAAATGAACCGGCTTTAAAAAAAAAGGATGTTTAAAACCGGCCATCGAGGCCTGGAATGACATGAATATTTATGAATGTCTATTACCATCGATATATAATACTCCATAATTCTGACTACAAGGCTTAAGCCTGTTTCTAAAAGGGCCAATTAGGCTCGAGCAAGATTGTATTACTTTATGACATAAATGAAGACATCATCTTTCATTTTAACTAATGATTTGGAAATCAGATGCATATTATAATCATTGAATGTCTTCATTGCAATATTTAAATACCTTTACGATAATTAGGCGGCGTCTTTTCGCGCACAACTGGAGGAATAAATTATAAAGCTAGACTCTTGTCATCGTCATGTCAACTCGGCAATATCTGCGCGTCCAATATCGCGTCTTATCCCCGACACTTTAGCCGGGAGTCACCGGTGCGTGAACTAAAGAACACCTCGTAATATCGTGTGTCCTAGATATAAACCCTTCTCCCCAAGGCTACTAGCGCGTCCGGAGTAAATCCTAATAAAATATCACCGCTGATGAACGCACAAGTCTCTCCATTTCTTTTTAGCGGAATCCAGATGGATATTGATTTGAATGTCACCGCTCGAGGTCGGAGATGGTGTCCTCTGCACGCGTCACTGAGCTGAAGGACATTTTAGAGTCTCTCTGTACAATTTGCTTGGATTTTCTTCAATGCTTGTTTGGCGCGATTCCCGCATGGCGATTTTCCACCCGGCAGATACATGCTGTTTATTATACAGACGGCTGGAAATACATTGAATTCAAGTGACAAGCGTAATAATATAGTCGGGAAAAGCACTTAATATTTTATTTATTTTCACAGGTTGCGTGCGTTACCAAGTTTATCTTCGATCTTACAAGAAGTGTCATTTGTCAGACCTTACGGGACGTCAAAGTTCCATAATGTGCTATATTACCTCCCATTGTCGCACCCCAAATCGAGGCAAATATAACTTTATTTCCAGTTTATTGTTAACTATAAGTTTATGAATCTCATATAGCGGCTGTATCAACTTTCCATAGATAAACGTTGCTAAAACATGTTCATGTACATGCAAATTATTACGAAGTTCTGCAATGGACTGGTCCTGGGCTCCTAAAATGTGTCACCAACCTCTAATGATAGACCAAGAACTCTCAAGACCAAGACCAAGACTCGAGTCCGGTCTTGACAGTATTATATAATAATTGGAAAACGCCACGTTATGACTCGTGAATTTAATTAAGCAAAAAAGTGCTAAAAATGAAATGTATAACTTAATTACGAATTACGATTTTGGGGCTCGAAATGTTTGGCGTGCAATTAATTACGTTTGGAGTGCTGACCCAGCAAGCCCACTTGCGGCGTGATTGCCAGGAATTCGACCTTTGATCCTTGTTAGGCAATGCGCCAGTTTTAATTGCTCCAGTGTTAAAATGAAACAAAATACATGTACATATGTAAATAAAAATACATTATTATAGGAAAAAACCTAACATTTTCTGTGCGTGTTGTTGTTGTTGTTATATACTCGCCGCAATATTGAACCCGGTACTATGTTCACACTACACACTTAATGCGAAGGTTATCACCGCATGCATAATGGGTACTTTATTATGTTTTAAAAAGTATTTTTACGGTGCACAGAACTGGGGTCTTTATATTAATTAGGGGTCCAAAAGTGTGACATTTTGGTGTCCCGTAATACCTGATAGGCCTGGGCCTATGTGTCATTTGCCATACAGGTATCATTAAAATGGCCTCGGCTATTTCTTTATGAATTGTACTTTATGTACTCACTCCTTGAGTTTATAGAAGGCATTTAAAGAATATGTCATGAATTTACAAAAGCAAGACGTCAGATGTATAACAACAGGGGACACTACAAAATTTACCCCTAATTTATGAAAAGACCCATGTTTGCTCACAAAATATTTCCTCCCTTTCCAGTTCGGTCCCGTCGTGCAATTAATATTGATTTACTTTAACTGACTTCGGATGAGCAAATTTCCCAGAAGCCACTGAGTTATTGATCGAAATGAGGGGATGGAACATTGTCACAAACTGAGATGGTTTGGATTTGCGCCTACGGTGACATTGCTCTGCGTGCATGCATGGCAAGAACTATGAAATGATTGCACATACCAACTCTGCCATGCTTTTACACCTGTACAGGCAGGCCTATGTTTCGGCTAGCAGCAACTCATAAATTTTCATGAAACGGATAACAGAATCAAGGATGGAAATATAATTACATATTGGTTTGAGTCAAATTTTATTTATTATATTTATATTATTTTAATTATGGCTTTTATTTATTTATTCACCACATCTAACAGCAGAAGGACCGTCAATTACAGGAATGGGATCAATTAATTTAAATGGGATATCAATTAATTTCAATTGGGTTTGTATATGAATCAACACTTAGTTTACTGGAAAGCATTTTCCATAAATTAAAATTCACTTTTATTTGCTTCGGTTTACGTGAATAAAAAGAAGTGCTTCCGATTCCGAGTAGGCAGTCAAGGCAGTTTTGAAAATGCGTGGATACAAAATGAAGCGTTCATGATTTGTATAGTTCGGAAGGGAAAGGTGTCTGCCTCTTTAAGAGGTTGTTCTGATTCTATTAAACTTCAAGCACCTGTTATACCGAATTGGCAAAGATTGTGTGTGTTGGACGACCGATCATATCGTGTATGATAAATTGAAATTACAAAAAAAATGTCATAACGTATCTGGCTCAGAATCGTGAGCTCTGCATCGAGCAACAGCGCATTTGTCGACATTGATCATTTGCATTCATGCATCGGTGGTTGGGTAACAAAATGTCTGGCACATTGGGCATGGTCGATAGGGTCACATGGCGAAATGTCTGGAAATTCAAATTGCCGCCAGAGCACTCGCTCGATGCGGTGATGAAGCATGCGTGTCGTGAGGCTGGGGAATACGTAATTTCATTTTACGCTCGGTCCTTGACCTATGTTGGGAGACTTTCGAAACGGGTGGCCGTGGCACGTACGACTTTTTCCATTAATACGTCACGTTTGAGCTAAAGTGCGCATGCTCAATATGACGTAAACAACGAGAAAGAACCGGTTTGTTTGCTGCCACCAAGCGTCTCAAAAGTTGCTAAACGTATGGCATTTTTGGTTACTAAGGCTCTTTATGGGAATAGCTTAAACGCCATTTTATTTACAACTTTAACTCTATGATGATGAAGAAGGGGAACAGTTTGAGGAGGGATCAGTTACATTTGAAACCGAAAGGTTGTGCGTGTGTGTGGACGCCTCACATGTCGATATTCGGTCCATAAATTGTACATTTTGCTTTTATTATTGTGGTCAAGATATATCTTATGAGGGTTATCCCTTGAAAATAGTGTTCAGTATCACCACATAGCACAGGCGATGTTACAAAGGGATATTAGAACAGGAAGCATCACCACATCGTGGACATGCTTGCTGTCACGACTTATACGGCATCGTATTTTGAGGAGGAAACACAATATGGAGTAAATGGATACTATACGACACGGCTGTGTGTGTTGTCCCGAGGGTAGTTAGTAGGTATATCGTCAGACCTCCTAAATCCACGCGGTCCTATTTCTACGCACTCGCGTTAATGTTGCCGGCCAATGCGCGCGCGTGCATAAGCGTTAGGTGCGCAGAATATGGAGGGTCGAGGATACACCAATCCGGTAATAAGGTCTCCTTCCCTGTACATCCGCCATAGCTGGGGGGCTTCCACTGAATGAACTGTATGTTTTTGTTGTTGCTGAAGCTGCATTTGTTTACTTCGAACAAGTTGCGCGTCTTTGTAGGGTTGTGTGCGCGCGAAGGCGGGCGCGTCGCGTGTACGCAAAGGCGGGCGCGTCGCGTATATACGCGAAGGAGGCTCGTTCGTGCATGTATATAATGGATGAGCGCTTTTCGTTCTAACAAAGTCACCGCGCGCCTAACAATGTCCAGTTATTGGTTTCCTGAGATGCGTGACACTTAGCAACAAGATCTTGATGAGTACTGCCTTAGATAGGGCGGATCACTGGCAACCACTGCCCTTATCCACGGATGCACGAGGGCCTTTTTAACGTCTCGGTTGCCAAGAGAGCTAGTGTGGGTGGATCTTTTTGACAAATCGTAATCCTGCCCCTAAGGTGTAGTAGCGAACAGGCAGGTTTCTGGGTCGTCGTGATTTGCAAAATGACCGGTTTGCTTTGTGGGCATTACACCGGAGTCTTAGGATTAAATATTATGGGAAATGTCTGATCAGATTAGGCCAAACAGGATGTAAACGAAGTAGGAGAAATCAACAACTGCGACTGAAATTTGCTTGTAAATAATACAGGTCAGCTTTGACTTGGCATAATTTATATTGTACGTGGGATTGCGGCTACCTTTGTCGCGAAAATTAGGTCAATTCTTTGAGCGGTTCTTGAAAGTCTAAGTTCCTCTTGGCAATGGAAGACCTCTCAATAATATTATGTCATTAAAATAACACCATTGCAAAACGGAACTACATGTATATGCTTATATGCTGCAAAATGTAGCAAACGTATACATGTGATCTTGGATATAAGGGGATATTTTGCAATAACCTCGAATTCACAGGATAAATACTTATTCAACTACAAAAGTAGATACATACTATACTGTACTTATCCTGTACTTATCCTGTATTTTGTGCTTTTAATGTTCGTTTTTAATTAATGCATTCATATTACATTTCGAGGTGATTGTTACATTTCTGCGCCGTAACACGTAGGCCCATAATACTTACCAACTTGATTTATATATTTATTTTTTTCGTAATTCACGTACATAGCCTTTTAACTCTTCGTCACAGTATTGAAAAACAATTCTATTGAAGTGCCGAAACGAAATAAATCCCTGAGAGAGTAACCCAACCGTAAGTGGGAATATTAGGGATTTAACGTCCGGCTGATCTAAGTGGCTCTTCTGCCCACGGTAAATGTTTGCTTTTCCTCCGTGTCCTGTTTCGGAGCAGCCGGTTCCATTAGCCTATTTCCGTGCACTAGAGGCAGATATACATGATTGTGTGAAGTACGAAGCGTGACAAATATTTCACGGTTTATTCACCGATGCGATTGAGGTGCAATCTTCCTGTGCACGACCCGGAAGCATTTTTAGTCGAGACTGGTGCTCGATTCCCGAGACAAGTCTAAAACAGTTGGTCCTACCGTAAGACGCAGTTTTGAAGTGTAGCAAAGAGTTGCAAAGCCTAGACCCAACAAAAACCCTGTCATCGGTTTATGATTACTTAGGGCTCACAAAGATTGGGGCATCTTATCAGGTTACGTTCACACAACCGTGTTTTTACACCCTTATGGGGTACCTCTTTTGTTACCCTCCCTTCCTTACCTTTGTCCTTCTATTGTTTCCTCTGTCAAAACTCTTCCCATAGGCTTAGCACTGGTTTTACCTTGCGGGGTATACTAAGTAGACAAAGACCGACCTGTGGGATACCTTTGTTCGCCTTTGTTCCTTGTGGGGTACCATTCTTCCGGGTACCCCACAAGGGTGCGAATACAAATTCACTAGAAGGCTTGTGAAAGCCTTTTTGGAAGGTTTTACTGATACGATGGTAAAATGGAAATGGTAAAATTTGACCACTGTCCGCAATTTGACTTTTTTGTCAGAAACAAGGTTTGTAGTCGTGGACCACCCAAGTATACATAAGACCGTATCCAATAGCTGCCATCTCGTTATTAGGGCAGTTTCTTTGTTCCGTTAGGACATGCATGGTTGCACATTTTGTGCTTACAATGTTGACCAATTAATCCACAAAGGTTGCCCTACAAGATGGCAGCTATTTGATACGGTCTATAGCTCTTCGTAGAAATACGTTTTTGGGGGGGGGGGGGGGGGGGGGGTTGTCCCAGACGGCATGCGGCGCACGGATTATTTGCACATCGTAATTGCACTCGGTATAGAATTACTAGCGTTTGGCGTTCCTGTCTCAAATACCCACAGAGTAGACCCAGTTGCTTCAAAGAGGGAAGCAATTTATTTGGATCCAGTATCGAGCAATTTTCTTTTTGGATCAAATCATCGCGAGGTCTAAACGCCGAGCCTTGTGCCCGCAGTGAATTGCAGTCCATTATCTTGAATGATCATATTGGGATTTCTCGCTCTCGGCTGGATATTCCCGTCACTTTGCCTCTGATGGTTTATCGAGTGTACACTGTATGGTAAACTGAGAACTTAATGTACACGTATTTAGAACTAAAAATGAACACACTGGCCCATATTCTGAAGTCTAGTTTCGCTAATATTGAGTCTATATCTCGAGTTTAAAACCAATCTTCAGAAAGTAAATTTTAAACTCCAGTTTAAGGGCGCATTTAGACTGAACTTAGACTCGGGGTTTAATTTAAACCAGACTTCAGACTGCGGGCATGTTATTTGAATTAAAGTCTGTAAATTCTAACCACTTATTCAACTGCAAAAACCTTACTCAAACGGATAGTAAAACGGTTCAGACTGTTCAATGCAATGAGTCCGTCCGATGTATAAAGAAAACGACAATTATTCATGTGAATACTAAACGAGGCCACTGGCTACCGTGGAATTATTGTTCTGTTTTCCGTGCAGTAGGCTCTATAGCATGGGAACCACCCTAAATAGGACGATGGTTTGCACAATTTCTCGACAGTATAAGGTTAAGTTATATCATGGAGGTCCATGGTTATATATAGGTTGGTTTTTATTATACACATCCTCAAATCACACATGGAGATAACACCGTTTTCCAATCCTGCAAAAAATAATGGAACATCGTCGTCTTAATGTTCTCACCCTTCATGTTTATGCATCTCGTCGGCTTCGCACTGTTAAACTTTCCAGCGTATGCACATAAAACGCAAGAGAGCAGATCGAACTGAGCCGAGTTGTGGCAAAATTAATAACTGTGCCGTTTCGAATTTCATTTGTCTTGAATCCAAACAGATTTTAGCTAGCTGAAAAAGAAATAAAAACAGGAGCAATTTACAGCACGGCGTTTAGGATATCAAAGCGGCGCATTACGTTAAACATTTCGTAGTTTCAAGTAGATGTACAAACGAAACTCAAAGCGCCGTAAGGAGTGTTAATCAATAGCAATCTTCCGAGAAATGCTTGAAATGAAAAATAAAATCGTTTTCACACCTCGAGCACATGCGTACCATTTTGAATGATCAATTACTTGCTTTAAAGGAGCGTGACCAGAGTTTCTGGAAAATAGTTTTCGATGTAACTTACCAATATTATCAAGTAACTCCCATACACACCTCCCATGTCCCAAAAACCCGAAAACATTCGCAATTTCCAGTAAAAAAATTGAACAAAACTATCGAGTATGCTTTCAGCGGATAAACGTTGATACTGGAAAATTAGTTTACAAATAATCGGTAGATGTTCGACGATATCCTCGGAAATATGCGGCCTAGAAGCGCGGGAGTTTCAGTTTCGTAATCAGAAAAATATAACGGATGTTATGATATAAAAATCTCATGACCCATAAGGTAAGTCCCGGGGAGTTATGGGTTTAAAAAAAGGTGATCTGGTCACACTCCTTTAAGGGAAAGTAAATGGATGGTCACATGCGTTTGTGTATTTGTGTTCAGGTTGATGTCAGGATCTTATTAAGGGAACAATATGTGTTATTGGTCGATTTACAGTAATTTTAAAATGGAATAGAAGCTTGGGTGTGCTTTGACCAAGGCAAAGTCGCGGGATGATATAATCCGCGCTAAAACTGTTGCCACTTTCCGCAGTATGTTTGAGCAACTCAAACAGACTAAAGTATTTAAAACTAGTCGGGCCGTTATCGTCGATTTATCAAGCAACCACGTGACGTGGTCTTGACCAATGAGAATGTGCGAACTGCCCAGTGCATTTATGAATAGTGATTTTAAACCATTCATGACCCAGGATTTTATGAATGTAAACTCTCACCTCCAAAGGGTTGTAACACGGGGAGTGTTGTTGCTGTGAAACCCAAGATATAAAACCCATGGGCAAAACGGAAAGAGGTTCAGGCTGTGCCCGGTTGTAACAACATTACACCAGGTCCACGCACTCTCCGTGTGTTATTTTAAGGTCTGCGTCTGGCACATAATAGTACCTATAGTTAGTCCAGCTTTTATTTGCGCGTTCTACCTGCACAACTAATCAAAGCAGAATCACAACATAATCTATTTAGACCTTCTATAGCTGTCTATCCCGTGTTAACCAAGCGTGCTTTGACGGTCGGGGTGCAAACCAAAATAAACCCAAATGCATTTCGAAAATCTATAAGTAGTCATGAAAGATTTAGGATCGGAGATTTAGCTGCGTTAATTCTAGGCCCTCCCGGACATCATGGAGGGTCGAGGTAGGTCCATTTATCTGAAATAAAAGGGATTTAGAATCGTTTTCTCGTCTTTCAGTAGCTACATTTGCCAAAGGGTGTACAGTAATTAGACGCCGTGATGAGTTTGAGCGATTTGCAGCGGCGCAGGTTACAGAATCTGGCTTTTAGCACCATGCTATCATTCACGGAATGGGAGGCTTAGAAACGAGATGAAAAAAATCACTCAAAGAGACGATTTTAGCGCAATATGCGGGTTGTGTACAAATCATCTTATGGCCCCACATCTCCAGACAAACACGATCATTTCTTATAGTTACACAATGAATGCGAACTTCAATTATTGTAGCGAGGTTATTTTCTGTCGACGTTGATTAAAGACTGCTATTCAAAAACAAATTACACAGCAAAATTGTCTTTGCTCCTATATGGAAAATCATTTTAAAAGCTAGCTCAGCATTAATGTGTCTGGGTCTGTTCCGGCTTTGAAAGAGCATGACGGCAAAATTAGGATGATTAGACGGGCAGGGCTCTTTTGCTGGGATCCTAAATGGATTACAGAGGTACCACCTGGATCTGGCATTTCATGCTTGGGTTACGAAGAGAATCGCTACAGTGAAAATCAGTTGAATAAAACATGGCAGCTAGAACTTACTTTTATTGAGGCCTGGTGGTCACTGTAACCGTGTTGTGTCCATAGACAGGACACTTTACACATTATTGTCTCTAGGCCCACTCAGGGTGTGTACTGGGTATACCGGCAAGGCCGCTGGGGGTAGACCTGCGATATATTGCCATCCCATCCAGGCAAGGGGGTGGGGGGGGGGGGGGGGGTGTAGCATTACTTCTTGTCACCCCATACCAACGTGGAAACCGGGGATGGATACTGGTTGTATGAGTCATTATCCTATAGGTTCGTGAACTTAAACGTGTAACTGATGGCGTCCCAGGTTCGATTCCTATGAGCGTGTATGGGGATTGGGTTTGCAGTCCCTACTTGACCGCGTGGGTTTCCCCCCGGGAGATTTCCTTAATTGGGGTTTATAATAATGTAAAGTATAGTTGAAGCTAAAACCACATAGTAAATAGCATAAAGGACCTCGGTTGCCGAAGATTCCATAAAATTAACGAAAAAACAACAACTTTCTTGAACAGCAAATATATTGTCTTGTCCGGATTTATTAATTTATTTATTTAAAAGTCTGTGCAGTTTTGTATCGTACCAGCAGCATTTATTTCTCGTTTGTCAAATTATAGATTATACTGTAATTGCGAAATGTGAATCTACTTGTAATTACACCATGTACATTAAAGACATGCCAATTACAGCCATCAATCTTCCCTTTACAAAGAATTTAATAAATCTAAGTGCAGTGTATGTTCGAATCTATATTAGAAGTGTCACGCGTTACGTTCAAGGTTGTTGGGAGTAAGAAGGAAAAAAAGCAATTGAAAGGATTGCATATAACTAAGTAATCTTGCACATGTTGCCTCTGGTGACAGCAATATCCGGGAACGTCTGTAAACTCACAGTCCGAAGACACTTCCCCACAAGCTTTTAAAGTGTCTTCTTCGTCAGAATTTCTTCAGTGGATGTAATAATAGTGGATGGGGGGCGGGGGGGGGGGGGGGGGGGTGGACGTTCGTCTTCTCAATCCACGTCTTTATGCCTGTCTTTTTCTTCAATTTGGACGGCAAATCAACGGTGGAAACCGCCTAAGTATGTAATCACGACACCGCGTTGCAGAGCGAGGAGCGAATCCCGGGGGAGGCGTTTGCCAGCTTCACTCAGACAGACGCATTTAGCGGCGCGATATATCCCGTTGATTGTGGTTCGTATAGTGTGTACGCCCTTCGGGTTGGGCGGTTGTAGCTGAGACGCCGTTTTGATGGGTGGCGATCAGTCCGGATGCCACCAATGATAAAAGGTTTCCCCCTATCCGATACTCACAAAATGTGAATTGTCAGTATGCCCTGCGGAAATCACATTTGTGTGGCTTTTTCCTTTGGTCATATCACTTACACCTGCCTCTTCCCCTTTTCAGCTACTCATGCATTAGGAGCTCCGTCGGTTCTGAAATGCGCTATATAAGAACTGCCTATTATTATTATTATTATATTCTAACGTATGAAGAACTGTGCACTGATTTGTAAAAATACTTTTTAAAAAACCTGCTCACTATATTGGGAATCTCGAAAATCAGAAATGTTCATATATATAGATTTACACATAACGTAGACAATAAACATGATGACGGTAGTAAACTTCCCCTAAAATGGTTTTGTCTGAAGTGCTGTAGTCTTTGAGAAATGTGTAAGACGATTATTTTTCGTCTCATGAGACGAAAATTTACTTCGCCCCAAAGCCACTTTGCCCAAAAGCCACTTCGTGCACAGGCCGTGGTTCAGGGCGAAGTGGTTTTGGGGCAAAGTGCATGACTGTAAACCATTTGATGACTGTTTTCTCAAAAGTTAGACGATGCACGGACCTGACTTTTACTCAGGTTGGTTTTAATCATGCATATCTTCAATCACACAGTGAGATAAAACTATTTTTACCAATCAAGTGTTCTACCTTTAAGCTGTATGGTGTTATGTTACTTCATGGGTATAATTTATGGTAATTAAATATATTTCAAGTGATGATGTAATCTCACGACATCCCAGATGTCAGATGTCTTTCAGGATGTCTTGGATAAGGAGTTTAATTTTAGGCTTCAATTTGAATATAGGCCTATGTCAATGTATCTTTGGGCGATGACAAGCACGTGTTGGGCGAGTGTCTATAGATGTAACAAGGCGTCAGAAATATATTTTACAATTTCCCGAGAAGCATGTCCTTTGGTTTAAGGTCCTTCGCGCACATTTAAATTAATTAGTTCCAGGAGAACTAAAAGTGACATTGGGATCATCTCATAGTTTATAACAAATATATAGGAAATAGGCTGCACTGAAACAAACGTCATAATATTTTGTGATCTGTTCATGCTTGCAAAAATTTAAGTGTAAAACTCTCATGCCGTTCAACTGCTCGTGTAAAACTCTCATGCCGTTCAACTGCTCGTTCATCTTGATTAATTCTGACTTAACTGCATGCTGTTGGAGTGAACATCATTTCTGCACGTCCGTAAGCCTCAACGGTTCCTATATTTGATGGACGACACTCGCAACTGTAATTCTGCGACTAAAAACATTTACTCACGGTCCACCGTGTGGGGTGATTGAATTTCGGTAAAAGACGGTAACAGACGAACCGTTGTCTCAGACACGTGCGTGACTTGTGGCGTCATCAATGAATATCTCAAGCATGGCTCAGACGTCGCCTTGAGATTGATCACACTGGTAGGAGTGCCAAACAGCATTGTTTACAAAATCAGTACATCGGCGTCGCGTTGATTGTTATGATCAGAACAAAATATCTTTGTTTCTATTTTCACAGCGGTTCTTCGAAGAATATCTCTTGCTCAGAAAGAGTGACGATGTGGACGAAGATCAAACGTTCTAAGTCTGAATTGCAGGTCCAACATTTGAAGGCCCAATGTATCATTTGCAATTAGATGAACCTTTATACGGATCGATGGAGTAAGAGGCAAGGGCATAACATACCTAAAGAAGAATGTTGGTAAACTAGCGCAGCCTGCTGAAATTTCAGCTGCATATGCATTAATGCTTCGGGAAACTTTGTGCACATGCAGGATTTTAAATAAATGACCTTCGGCTGGTAATTCTAACAGACAGAAATACATTTTTGACAGAAATTAATTCATGTGGTGTCTGCTGCCATTGCTATCATCAACTCAAGAGGCAAAATTCTGGGTTATTGCAAATGATGTAATTATAACATGATATTGAAATGCAGACTGTATCTTTTAATGATTTTATAGATCTTTAGGCGATGGCAACGGCTATAAAATTGGAAATTTAGACTGAGTTTATCTCTATCTGCTGTCATTCCTACTATCTGTCTTTGAGAGAGGTTCTAGACATGGCTCAAGGTCACACATTAATGATGGGCTTCTAGATAATACACCTTCACCCCCTGTCAACTTGTCATGTATATGGTGATTACTCCTCCGTGTACTTTACATCCTCTTACTCCGGCAACTCGACACGTAATGGGGTCAGTGACGTCTTGTATTAGACTGGTCCCCTGTCCATGTGCGCTACGCTGCTCTCCGCTGTACAAAGACAGGCACACGCCGAGCAATAACCACGCGTAATTAAATAGGTCGTGATTGGTCGTTGTTTTAAATGTATGCATGATCCGGATTTGAGTAATTTGCATAAACCTCCAGGAATTCCTGGATATTTATGCCAAACATGGCGACAGTGACCCATATACGAAGGGGATGAGGACTGGGAACCAATCTAGCCTTGTATGTCACATGAAACAACGCGACAAATTGGAGACTTTTGAGACGCTTGGTGGTAGCAAAAAAAACAGTCATTTTCTTTGAGCTTAAGTGCGCATGCTCAATATGACGTAGACAATGAAAAAGAACCGGTTTGTTTGCTGCCACCAAGCGTCTTAAAAGTCTCCTATATCCTGGACTCGTTTGGTACCTTTCGATGCCATTATACCTGATGCCACTCCTTTTCCCATTTTCAAGTCGAATTTACCTTTTTCTTAGATGGGACACTCCATCTTGCTGATATCTAGGCACTTAATCTCATGCATGGCTGAACTTTCGGTCTCATTAACAAAACATTTATAATCTCGACCAGACCTGTTAGATCCGACATTAGCACTCATCATTTATATACCAGTTTAATAAACAGTGTGGTTTAGAGACACCGTAACCCTATTTATCTCGTCGCCAGTCGGACTAGGTTTGCTGAAACACATCGTCGCCTACTGCTCAAGAGACGGTGTTCTTTGCCTCTCATAATTCATGCATAGAGAATGTTTGCTCCTCGGTGCAGCGCGCAACACCCGAGATTGCGCCAAATTACAGGAGCTGCGTTACAATCCAAAAACTGGACTGGCCAAAGATTATATTAATCTTTAATGTCCAACACATGGAGATACTTAAAGGGCCTGTGACATCCTAAACAACTTTGTGCCTAAGCTTTGCTTCATAATGACGGATTACTTGTTCAGCAAGACATACTATTGTTCGTTTGGATGTAAAATCAATAAAAGGTGGCATTTTTCAACTTTGAAGATTTCATTGCAATAAATCACAGACAGAGGGCGCTGTTTTGAGTGCATCACATAAGGAAGCCAGAAGGGAAAAGTTAAGAAAAAACATAAGACTTCAAGTTGGACTTGTGGCAAATCGCTGCAGTTTCTACCCCCAGTTTTGTCATGGCTTACAGCAGGCAACATGTCAAACAAACTCAAACAGCCATGGATTACAAAAGTTTCAGGAAAATTGAGAAAAAAGTGGAATCTTTTGTGCACAGTTGAATGTGAATTTTCTGTGCTTGCCTCTTGTGACATCGTGACCTTGGTCATGAATATGCATATTTGCATTAGCATAAAAACTAAAAACCTTTGTTTTAACCCCCAAAGCAAGCTCCAAATAGGATTTTTAAGATTTTAACTGAGTAAAGTGGTTTTAAAGCATAGATTTCATTGATAAAAATCCTAAATAAGGGGCCCTTTAATACCCGTGTTTATTCGCTGCGGTTTGGGGTATCCACCCCGAGTATCAGCTTAAATGTGCAACTCTCCTTTTACGATACTTTGTGCATAATCACCGATGGCACTTCGTCAGCCTATTCGCACGTGTGAATTATTGGTTGATTTATCCGTTACACAAGGCAGTGCAGTGATGACACTAGGTTAACCTTTTTGCTTTCACATCCAAATTGGAGATTGCAAATTTCCTGTTTTCTTCCAATGGATAGTATTTTGGGGAAGCATTTTATACGATTGTTAGGTTATACAACGAAATCCATCTTCTGGAAAAATCTAAACAATTAAGCTCCTCCTTTAAGTATCACCCGAAAATCTGATTTTAGTAAAATTCCACTTCAGTTGGTACAAATTACAGACCCTAAACGTATGGGTCTTTCTATAAATTAGGGGTCAAATGTTGGTGTCCCCCGTTACATTTTACATCTTGTTTTTGTAAATTCAGGACACATTCTTTAAATACTTTCCATCTCAAAGAGTGAGTACATAAAGTACAATTCATACAAAATGGTTTAAAAGCCATTTTAATGATTTTTGTACGAAAAATAACACATATCAGGTGTAACGGGGGACACCAAATGTCACACTTTTGGACCCCTAATTTATAGAAAGACCCGTATACCTTTCTGGGGGAAAAATACATCATCTTCAAAAAGAAAATATACTATAGCAGCGGAAACGATGGTTCTAAATCAACGAATGAACAGTTCTTTATATTTCTGTAATTTTGGACGATTTTGACAATTTACAAAATATGGACAAAGGGAAAAAGGGAGAGTTCTATGCAGTTGCATTATAGGAAGTTGTAGATGCAATTGATGGATATACAAAGAATAATTGCACATATGGGATTTTTTTGTTATTACTTCTTATTCAATATCATTCCAGATCTTCTGCAGTCGCAGAAGCATTCTTCACTCACTAATTATTTTGCCATCTAACGCACCCTATGGGGTCGTGGCTTGCTGAGCGATTATTTGTTTGGTAACAGGAGACGTACCGTGTACATTTATCAATGTGGCAAAACAAAAACAGTAACCCCGTCATTTTTGCTCCGTTAATTAACTTAACCAAGGGAAAAAGTCATCGTACTTCGTAATTATAAACATGCTAATCACGAACACGCGTTGTGTTGGTTAGTTCCATTAATTAATCGCTTGTGATTGATCGTGTATAGTGCCATCAAGCGTGATCATGTGATCCTAAAGTCAGGAACAACATTAAAGGGTTTTTTTTAGTCGTCATTTTCTGAAATAAATTGAGATAGATTTAGTGGGTAACGTAGCCCAGGTTGGACGTCGTCTTCATTCCGTCTCCATATGTAGTATGCGATACGGAGTCTAATATGGGCTAGGGGGTAACGATGATACTGCTATACGCTCAAACACTGATGTATTCTAAGGTTTATATTCACGGACAGATGGATAGATAGATATTGATTTATTTCATTCTTATCGTGGCCCACAGGCCAAATTACAAGAATGTTACAATTTAAAAAAAATGCAAAAAATACAATAGAGTATATGGTACAGCCATGCACTAAAACAAGAATATTACGATATTACACACAAGGACATTATATAAAAGAAAGAACTTGTCACAAGATAATATCAATGATCATGCACACGATAGGATGATGTAGAAACAAATACAGAACATGTATCTGGCCTTTAGGAATGAACATCTACAGCACTTGAATGTGGAGTATTGAGTTCCAAATAGTGCACTCTGTTTTGGCGGTAGTATTCGCGGTTGACGTGATACAACGCTGTATCGAAAACATTAACATTGATAGATTTGAAGAGTGTGATGTCGGGAACAGATGTGAGTTCGCCCCAAGAGGGGAAACGGGCTGGGAGTGGCTACTCAGACGATTGATTTTCAACCTCTCGCCAATACAGCAGCAGTGTCGTGCTTCCGTCTCTATACAGGTACTCCCGGTTGGGTGAATTCTTAGTGGTCGGAATTCACTCCCGTAGCCCCACGAGATTCACGGGTGCAAATTGCTTTTCCCTTTCTGTTGGTGATCGAGCTATCGTCAGCAAATTGTATCGTTTCCCTTCTTTAGCTTTGGAGAAGGCTCAGACAGCTAACAGCTATAGATATTGAATGAAGTTAAACTCATAGCAAGCATACAGTGCTAGGGGCGCAAAGCATTATCAAATTTCCACGCTCCGAGTTTCAGACTTCAAACTTGCAGGCCTTCTATGTATTAAATGTATAGCGAAAATGAAATACCAGTCTTATTTTGACTGAAAGTGATGGAATGATAACATGAGCCATCATACATGTAGTATGAACCAATCATATTGCACTTGTGAATTTGCGAATCTTACAGCTCTTTATAGGCGAACTTAAACAAAATTTTAATCAGTCCGTATGTTTATTCCTTCAAGTACAAATCCATGAGCAGCAAGAAACATTTGAACATGTGATTGGTTTGAGTATAACAGCTTAAGCCGTAACTCACTAAGACAAAGAAAGAAAAAAAATGACAAAAGTCAACCCATGCTCCTTTCAATGACTGGAAGTCCTCAACTCGCTCGATATGCTCTCGGATCAAATGTAATATCGACAGTCTTCTCGAGTCTTCCGCCATGGGAATAGCAAAGAGGATCTTTTTGTGTTGGCATGCTGTGGTCTCCACTTACTGTTGGTCGGTAATCCCGGAACAACCCCTTTTAACTGCATCCCTGCCGATCCCAGCCCGGAATCTGATTGCCTGCGGAACACTGCTTTTATGGAGCTAAAGCTTTCAGGCATATGATCGTCGTCGACAGCATAATACTCGGTATATAGGATTTGACATTTTTTAAAAGTACGAATTCTGCCCCGTGTGCCACTATAAAAAAAAAGGTCATCTTCTTCAATAATTCCCGAAGCCAAACGTTTGGTCACACATTTACGGATGTAAGGTCTGCAGTGGAAATCGTCCATACATCCATGCTGGTTTTCATGCAATAAAAGGGCAGGGGAAGATGGGCCAGGAAGTAACTTCAAGTTCTGGAATTCTTCTTCTTCTTCTGGAGGGTTTCGTCCTGAATTATGTTCGGACTTCCTCGGCCGTATTCCCAAAATGTGAGATCGTTGCAACCTTGCCATGCACCACAAACAAATTGCCATAGGCGTAGGAAACCGGGGGGTGGGAGCTGAAGCCCCCACCCCCACTTTCAAAAGAAGTGGGGGTGGGGGAACCCCCCCCCCCCCTAAAAAAAGGGTTTTTGAGGTTTTTTTTCGCCCTTCCCGTAATTAGCGTAAATTTCAGTGTCACGTGCAGGTATAATATTTCTTGTGGTGTTGTTCTTCTGTAACCATTGTCCATTATTGTGCGAGTGTTGATGTTTTGTGAATGTTTGATGTTGTAGTTGTATCTTATTCCAGTTTGTTCATGATTGTGAAGTTGTTTAATTTAATATATTTGTTTTATGAGTGTTTGCAGGGCCCCAATGAAAACCAGTTTTACAAAACTGTTTGGGCACACCCTGGGTAAATAAATGGAGAAAAAAATCTGGTCTTTGAAGAGTGCGGCATTCATGTTTTTCATTTTAAAAGATATCAATTTGTAGGACTGCAAACGAAATGAACATTGTGAGCTGCGACGAAACCACCTTTTTGCTAACGTTTCCGGATTCATTTCTGACTAAAAACCATCGGTAGCTCATTTCTTTTTCTTATTTTCCAGGGGACTTCTTTATGCTGGTATACAGCATTGACAGCATGGAGTCATTTCAAGAAGTGCGCCGCCTACGTCAGCAGATTGTCGACACCAAAAGAAGCCGTAAAGGAACCAAAGCTGTTCCCATGGTGATCGCTGGAAACAAGACTGACAGGGACGAATTCCGGGAGGTCACCCTGGAAGAGGTCAAGAGAGCCTTTTCGTCCGGGAGGAGGGTCACGTGTCAAGAGCTCTCCGCCCTGGAGAACTGCAACATTGACGGCGTATTTAGATCACTGTTTGAGAACGCACGACTACCGAGTGAAATGGCGCCCTCCATGCACAAAAAGGTTGCTGCCGCGACATCGGGGAATCATGGAACGAGCCCGAGGGGGCTGTCACTGCGCAGGCGCATTAGTGACGCGTGCGGGGTCATCTCGCCGAACGCGAGGCGACCGAGTCTGCGCAGTGACCTCATGCAGGTCAGGACCAATGTCTTGCGTGAGGAGCATCACAATAATGATGACGAGTATGAAGATGAGGCTGAAGGTGAGGACACTGCATCGGGAGGAAGTACCAAGAAACGCGCATGCCTCATTCAATGACGAAAGCCTGCCAAACTTTCACCAGCAAACTGCAACAATTTTTAACTTTGCTCGCCGATTTTGAAGCCTTATTCTTTTTTTCTACAACCGCTGTGCACTTGTTTCCATCACCACAACACTGTAGCGGACAATTTGGCGCTATCTATAACATGAACATGAACATGAACATGAACATGAACATGAACAAATAATCTTGCACTGCACGCCTTCCTTGCTTTCCCATATATGTGAATTAAGCTGTCGTAAAACTTGAAAACGGACCTTAAAGTGCTTTGTATAAAACATGACAAACTAAATGCAGTTGAACATGCGTATTGGTGTTAATTCAAGAATTTCATTTAAAAACACTTGTGATGAACTTGGTAACAGTAGCCGAATAATGCCGACTCTGATTTGTGTGAAGTTGACGTAAAGTTGCATTTTGCTAGCAACTTGTGCTTTCATGCACCTCTTTCAGTCATAACAAATAATTAAATGTTTTCTTTTAAAAATAAACGAACATTCTCAAGATAACAAGCTGCCTTGCAACGTTTTCATAAAACGTCTTTGAAATTTACCAAGTTATTGATATTAAGACATGCTCATTGGTCTACACACTTTCAGTGAAAAACTCAAAATACTGTGATACTTTCTTTCCTTATAGGCTACTTGGTAAATTAACCGTAATAGCCCTGTCTTTCTTTGACATACCACGGGTGTTTTTTAATTATTACTAAAACACTTTGGGCCAATTCCGCTCAAACTATGTACATTTAATTCGTAATCGAACCACCTTTCTGGAGCTTGTTTAGTCATCTTTAATGTTGTGTTAACTCACCAACCATGCCGACCCTGGGAAATCTGGGCCTCTGGCCAAGCCCCGTGATTGATCTCACTAATGAGCTGTTTCCCTGCGCTTTAGCAATGGTTTTATCAGCGAATATTTAGACCCAGTTACCCATGGTAACCGACGTCACACTTTAGTCGTCCATTGTTTGTATACTGAAGTAAAATACTTTTTCTTCCTGATGAAAGGAGATTGTCGTTTTTCCTTATTTATATTTATACGCACCAACACCTGGACGACTAAAGTCCTATAAAACGAGCACTCGGTGAAGGCTTTGCTAAATGGGAGACCTTTGAGACCTAGGGGCTTTTCCAAATCTCGGCTTCGTCTCCGTCTCCGTCTCCATGTGGTTTACATGGAGCCGGAGCCTGAGCTTGAACCCAAGTCGAGATTTGGAAAAAGGCCCTACATTGGTAACAGCAAACAAACCGGTCCTTTTCCAGTGCTTACGTCACGGCCCACTGAGATTTTAGGGCCTTTTATAGGGAGGTTTATATGCACGTAAAACGCGAACGTGAACGTGAAATGGCTCGAGCACGGATCCTACCAGTTAGAATTTTTGACAAGGCAAAGGGGTATCTTGCCACGGAAGTCACATTTTGTGGATTTTTCGTCTGCTCTAAGATTTCCTCAATGTAACGACCAAGTGCTCAAAAGATTTGGCGTTCACGTTCGCGATTTAAGTGCATCTAAACCTCCCAATATAGAGCTCAGTGGTCACGTCAGTGCAGGGGTCACGTCCACAGTGTAACGTCACGTTTGAGCTACTAGTAATGTGCGCAAGACCGGTTTGATTGCTGCCGCCAAGGGTCCGAGTGCTGTGGTCCAAGACGACTGGCGAAATGTACACACGCCACCGCGGCCGGCCCAGCGTAATTGTGTCAAAAAGCAATTTCTCCGACGGAAACAAATATTGATCTGAAGTGGTAATCATTTAGACTTGCATCCCATGTCGTCTCACGCTCAAAGTCTCGCCTCAAACTCCGTGCAGTGTGTCTAGCAGTCGATTATTTTTCTGCTTTGATCGATGGGGACATTCAAGGATACAGGAAAAGTGTTATTCGGTGGAGTGTGTGGACAGCCTGCAGGGGTAAATGTACATGAATGCTTCGCATGATGAAATTTAAGGGGGTTTGCGTTAAAATAGATCATTCCGTTGCGGAGAGAGTGCATGCTCCCACTTTGCCCAAAACGCAACTTATGTATTCCATAATTCATTCCAAGACACCTGTACCCAGCGGCCGCGTTTCAGAAAATTATTTTTAAAGTTGTTTTTTTTTTTCGATCAAAATGCGCCATGAGAGGTAGCAGCCGATGAGTTATATTGTCCGCAAGAAATAGAGCTGTCAGATAATTCTGACTTTAACATTTTTGTGCCGCGCCCAGACAAAATAACAGGAAAAGTAACATAAAACAAGTTATTTCGACCCATACAATGCATAGTGGCTAGAAATAGCCTATTATATCTAAAAACATATATATATATATTTTAAATACGGCCGTTCGACTTCCGACTGCTTTTGTGCTTGAGGGTCACTAATTGCTCCTTTTGAAGGGAACCAGAGACCTCTCCTGCAGGTCTCCAAGGGAACCCAGCAACGCCACTTGATCTAGTCTATACCATTCAGAATTGACTCGAACTCACTGTCTTTAATAAACTGTTATTATACTTGTACGTCATAAATTCAGTCTATGAACGGAGAGTGGTATTTCCTGTCCTCAATCCAACACGGTGAGTTTGCTGGAAATAGGCTGTATATTCCTACTATATTTGATTAATGCTATAACTGCCATGCAGGAAAATTGCAGAGTGTCATTGCAATTTGAGATAAATATACAATTTGCGTTCTTTGAATTTCTTACCTTAGGCTTTACCATGCGTCAATTTGTAGACTTTTGTGAACAGCTATTTTAAAGAGCTTTATAATAAGACGGTTTCTGAAACACGTTTCATTTTGCTTTATTAAATGCAGAAAGAGGTAAACTTTTCTTGTTAAAGCTTAGTGTTTCATATTGTTTCATATTGTTTCATATTGTTTCATATTGTTTCATATTGTTTCATATTGTTTCATATTGTTTCATATTGTTTAGGAGGACTTTTTCAACACAGGTCACAGATCATATAGCCGCAATTTCGGGGTGCAGTCTCCTTGTTCCTTGAGGATATGCAGGGTTGCACATATTGTGCTTCCATTGTTGAATGGTTTAAAGGCAGTATACATAGGCCTAATTGGTATCTCAAAAATCAGAAATGTTCACAGATTTACGCCTAACTTACACAATATAAACATGATGACCGTAGAAAAGGTCCCCTGAAATGGTGCTATCGTCTTTGAGAAATGAGTAAAACAATTATTTTTCGTCCCATGAGACGATAATTCATTTCGCCCAAGTGCCACTTCGCCCCAAAACCACTTCGCCCCAAAACCACTTCGCCCGAGTGCCATTTCGCCCCAAATCACTTTGTCCGAACACTACATCGCCCAAATGCCACTTAGCCCAAAAACCACTTCGTGCACAGGCCGTGGTTCAGAGTGAAGTGGTTTTGGGGCGAAATGACTGCAAACCCTTTTTTTGACTGTTTTCTCAAAATTTAGACGAAGTACGGAGCTGGTTTTTGCTCAGGTTGGTTTTAATCATGCATATCTTCAATCACACAGGGGGATAAAACTATTTGTAACAGATTACCAATCATGTATAGGCCTACAAAAGGTGCCCCACGAAATGGCGGCTATTCAATACGGTATTTAGGGCGTGTTTGTTTCAGACTGATCCAGATTCAGATCTGCGCAGATCTAATTCACGTGACTTGAATTCCTAGTCGAGAGCAGTTACGTTTGTTTCTGCGCGTAAAATAACTCGGGATCTGGATTCGGATCTGTCGTGAAACAAACACGCCCTAGGAATTCAAGTCACGTGAATTGGATCTGCGCAGATCTGAATCTGGATCTGTCCGAAACAAACACGCCCTAAAGAGTTCCGAATATATATGAAGCGCGTGCGCGCGCTAGTTTTGGAAAGTTTAATTTTACGGAGGGAAGGGGAGGATTGAGGGACGGATTGGCCAAGTTGGACGAACGCATATACAGTGTATACACAAACCCGCTTCAAAATCCCATGAAAAATGTTTAAAGTTGCACTGCCCGTGTTTGGGCCGATTTGGGCGTACAATTTTTTTAAAAAGTTAAATAGGTATTTTTCTAGAATAGAAAAGGTTATCAGCTTTCATTTGGTACCAAGAACGTAAAAATCCGTCAAGGATTAATGCCAGTCGATTAAAAACAAGAAATGATTAAATGGCTGGCAGGTCATTTAATCGACAGGGTTATGACGTAAATGTACATGTGCGCGTACATGTGTACATTGTACACATACTATGTACATATGAGCGTACGCGCACATGTACAACATGTGAAGCACGTTTCAAGAAAAAGGCTTGTATCTCCAATTCCCGACGTCGGAAATTTTAGTTTTTGATATTTTTCGTTACAGAGACACGTAAGCTTTCTAAATTCGTTCGCTTGTGTAAATTAATTTTTTTAATCCTTTCACCGAAACACGGGCAATGCAACTTTAATGTTTTCTTAAAACGTATTTTTATTAGGGTCTTTAGTGTCTATATACATTTAACAATTTTATAATGCACATATTCAAAGCAACACAGGCAGACTTACCCTCAAAAAGTTGCCAAGATCCGTTGGAGTTGGCGCGCGCGTGATGCCAACCCTGCGGCCTACGGGCAAACCGTATATTAGATAGATTTTTTTCAAGCAAAAATGGTCGTTAGAATTTATTGTCCCCAATAGGCATGCTTTTTATATCAACGTTTGAGGAATTTTATCAACTTTGCGAATCACGTCACCCCAAGGTTGCTGAACTTTTCGTTTTGACGTTGTAAAAAATACCTGGACATGCGAGTTAAAAAACTAGTTTGTGCTTTGTGAATGTATCACTAATGAATGGGGCACCTAGTGCGACTGTGGTTTTTTAAAACCAAAATGGTCGTTATTTGCCGAGCACTGGCAGGTACAATTTTTACTCCTATAGAAAGCTGAATATGTCTTCATTCTGATCACCACAGATTTGTACGATGTTCGGTTTCAAAGACATGTCTGTTTTAGTCTTGAAGATGGCTTGCGCATGCATACTGAACGTTTACGCGCAATATTCCGACGAGTAAATGTCCAAAACTTTTCAATATGTAACGCCCCCTGATAAAATAAACTCTTCCCGATATAAAGCTCCGTGTTCCGTAGTTCCGGTTGTTATGCACCTCACTCCCCCCACCCCCCCCCCCCCCCCCCCCGCGCTGCCCCACCCCTTATAGGTGGGAGTTTGGTCACGTTTTTCGTGCCACAGGGTGGGAATTTTGACCCATTGAAATACAAATTTATGTGCATAAATAGCAAGGCGCGCATGTTTTGCACCCGAGAGTGGAGATTTTTGTCACCTAAATGTTGCCCCAGGGGTGGGGATTTTGTCACTTAAAAAGTGACAATCCCCACCTCTTAGGTGGGGAAGCGCGGAGGGGGGGGGGGGGGGGGGGAGGAAACAATTGATAAGGCTCGAATTAGTTTGGTGACTTTTGTCCCTTGATGAGGGCTATAGGCCTATTAGTTGATTGTATTTTCAACGTTTTAAACTTTGTCAACGTCAATAGCCTACTTTGCTGTTTTATATTATGAGCGCCGTTGCTGAGTATACGACTAATAACTTTTCACCATCGGATCTGGGGCCAATTTTATGGCGCAGTTTAGCAAAAAAATTTGATTAGCACAGAATTTGTTTGCTTTATTTTGCAAAAATAGGATGGCAGCCAAAATCGTATTTGATGTGTATTGACTGGTATTCAGAATACCAGTCAATACACGATTTTGGCTTACTCAATTTTGCAAAAAGCAAACAAATTTTGTGCTAACGAAATATTTGTGCTAAACAGCGCCATGAAATTGGGCCATGAGCACGTGGGTAGTTGCCATGTAAACAAACTTGAGACATGTTGGTTAAGTCTTATCTTATCGAAGCAACGTTTGAGATTTTTGCGTGAGGTTGCTTCCAAGTCATGTCCAAGCAACCACCCCGCCCCTTCACCAAAATAATCACGACAAAATGAAATGAAAGCGAAGAAGAAACAGATTTATAATGAAGTAGCCTAGTTTCTGGATTGTGTTATGCAAAGCCGTTATGAACGTTATGAACGTACGTACGGTGCATATGTACATCTACGTACATGAACAATTTTGCAGACCTACGTGCGAAACAAAGGGGCGCGCGCGCGCGGTGTGTGCGGTCGGCCAGGGGCCAATTTCATGGCGTTGCTAAGCACAAACATTTGCTTAGCACAGGATTTATTTGCTTTATAAAATGGATTACAAGCCAAAATTATACACCAACTTGTGTTATTCGCAAGAGTAGGAGAATACCTTTCAATACACATCACTTACGATTTTGGCTGGCAATCCATTTTTGCAAAATAAAGCAAACAAATCCTGTGCTAAGCAAATTTTTGTGCTAAGCAACGCCGTGAAATTGGCCCCAGGTCAAGAGTTCAGTTGCTGCTAAAAATAGGAATGGAGAATTGAGAATTGAGAATCAGCAAGAGGGCTCACTTCAAAAAAACCTAATCCTTGTACTGACGAGCCAGCCCCTTTAAACAACAATTTTTTACAATGAATAAAGCCATATTTAACTCAGAATTGGGTTATTCAAAAATCATTTAACCCAGAAATATAACCCAGGGGCGGTCGGGTTGGCGTACGGGTTCCTTCCTCGCCTTTCACCTCTGGCGTTCCGGGTTCGAATCCGGGGCGTGTATGTGGATTGGGTTTGCAGTCCCTACTTGACCGCGTGGGTTTTCCCCTGGGGCATTTCTCTGGGGTTTTTCCTCCCACTTCTAAAACTGCAACTCCTTCTTCGTCATCTCAAGTTGATAATATAGTATAGTTAAAGCTAAAACCGTATAGTTGATGGCATAAAGGGCCTTAGTTGCCGAAGATGCCATAAAATATACAACAACAACAACAAATATAACCCAAATATTGTTACTCAGGAATAGTACTACGTCATTTTTAACCCAAAAATTCAACCCAGAAAAAAATCCCAATTTAACACAAACTGGGTTGTCTTTGATACATTTAACCCAAAATATAACCCAAACGCCGTTACCCAAAATTTGGGTTAAAATTTAACCCAGGCAATTTTTCAGTGAGTCGGGTAACTCGATGCGGTGAAATCGATGTTTTAAACTTTAGGAGAATCAAAAATGCGCGGGCATGAGTGACCTACTGTTGCCGCTGCCTTCTCTATGGCAAACACTTTATGCAGGTCTAAGTCATACCATCCATTTCTGTAATACCTCGCGACATTCTGGTAATGTTTCTCGATCAGTTCAGTGCATCGCTTCTTGCCCTCTGTTGCTCCACACCATGTGTCTAGATGATGAGTGTGCCATCTTTTCGTGACTTCAAACTCAAAAAGTTGAAAGTTTGTGATGTTGTGGAATTCACTGCATCCGTTAGGCAGCTTTTTATCCACAGCTTGCTTTGCCACGCAGTAGCCCTGCTTCAACGCATTACGTCGAAGACTTTCGTCGTAGTATTTCTGATGTACGGTAACGTGAAGGTCTGGAGAGGTTTCGGCAGGTGTCACCTTGAAACCGTCTTCCACGTGCTTGGTGTTGTAATGCGCCAAGTTGTTAGTGACGTCAAGGTGCCAGTCGTAGCGATCATGTTCAAAGTAATAGGCATACGTCATGACTAGACTTACGGTGCTGCTTACCCGCGAAGGCGGCTTGTGGATCTGCTTGAAAGCATCTTCGAAGCTTGAAACCTGAATGTGCAAGTAGAAAAAAGGAAACGGTTAAAATCAAAATACTACGCCCGAAAGATCGAAGAGAATGTGATGTGTATAAAGACCTTGTTATAGCTCCAAGACCTTTGTCGTTTGTTTGTTCTCGTATAGCGCGCGACCTATATTGTGCATGTGCGGTTTGGCCAGACTTCGACAACGGTCTTGGCTATTTGCTTTGTGGCTTCCCGATCCCTATAGATTGGTTCGCTTATTGTGAAAATATAGGGATCGGTAAAGGGCAGCCATGACGGGCAGAATTCTGCCCGTCACGTGGTTATTATTATTAATTTTTTAAAGAAGTGCGCAGATTTTGCATTGACATTTTTAACTTGGCCGTGCGTGTTGAACATATCTAATTATGTAAATAAAGTACATTGCCTAAAGCAAAGGGCTTGGCCAATTTTTAAATATAAAAAACACAATGCGCACGCGCAAAGACGACCAATTACAGATCAAGATGAAGCGCCCTTTACCTTAGATTGGTTCCCGATCCCTATAGATTGGTTCGCTTATTGCGAAAATATAGGGATCGGTAAAGGGCAGCCATGACAGGCAGAATTCTGCCCGTCACGTGGTTACTATTATTTATTTATTTTTAGTAAGTGCGCAGATTTTGCATTGACATTTTTAACTTGGCCGTGCGTGTTGAACATATCTAATTATGTAAATAAAGTACATTGCCTAAAGCAAAGGGCTTGGCCAATTTTTAAATATAAAAAACACAATGCGCACGCGCAAAGACGACCAATTACAGATCAAGATGAAGCGCCCTTTACCTTAGATTGGTTCCCGATCCCTATAGATTGGTTCGCTTATTGCGAAAATATAGGGATCGGTAAAGGGAAGCCATGACAGGCAGAATTCTGCCCGTCACGTGGTTACTATTATTTATTTATTTTTAGTAAGTGCGCAGATTTTGCATTGACATTTGTAACTTGGCCGTGCGTGTCGAACATATCCAATTATGTAAATAAAGTACATTGCCTAAAGCAAAGGACTTGGCCAATTTTTAAATATAAAAAAACACAATGCGCACGCGCAAAGACGACCAATTACAGATCAATATGAAGCGCCCTTTACCTGTCCTTATATTCTTCTGTGTGGAATATGTGGACGGGAACTAGTCTGTGGCAACGTTCGAGCGGAACGAATTGTGCGCCACCAACGTTAGCCAACAAACTTTTGGATTCGCTCGTACCCATCGCCTTATGCGAGGAATTCTTATGTTTTTCTTTATAATCGCGACCAACGTTGGTAGCGAAATCAGCCAGTCACGTGCAGGTCACCCTATGCAAATTACGTCGTAAGCTCTTACAAACAAAGGAGGTAGGCTTACGCTTTTGAAATCACTGGGGCAGCCATAACGGGCAGAATTCTTCCCGGTCACGTGGTTATTATTATTATTATATTTTGTTTTGTAAGTGCGCATATTTTGCATTGACATTTGTAACCCGGCCGTGCGTGTCGAACATATCCAATTATGTAAATAAAGTACATTGCCTAAAGCAAAGGGCTTCGCCATTTTTTAAATATAAAACACACAATTCGCACGCGCAAAGACGACCAATTACAGATCAAGATGAAGCGTCTATATACTGTCCTTATATTCTCCTATATGCGGAATAAATGGACGGGAACCAGTCTAATTCCCCAGTCACAATTAGCTTGCGGTGGGTTTGCGAGTAGTTTGCGACGGATATTTAGGCATTTTCGGCCGGCGCCCCACGGGACTCCTTGCGGCTGCCGGGTCAATTTTGGGCATCGGGCGGGCATCGAGTTACTATTAAATCGGATTGTAAACCTGGTGCGGCGTTTTGCATCGCAAACCGATCGCCACTTAATCGGTCGATGCCCGACCGATATCCGGCAGGGCATCGCACACATCGGGCGGGCGCTGGGCCAAAATTTGGACAACCCAGACAATCCATATATCGGCCAGGCGCCGCCCAGACGCCGCTCAGACGCCGGCCGGGCCCCTCCCGGCGTCCGGCCGACTTGGCGGCGCCCGGCCGGCGTCTGGCCGACCAGCCACTGGGGCTCGCAGGTGCCCAAAAGCGCTGTGGATGTGACCGCAAGCGCTGTGGAGGTATTAACGGCATTTTCTTCTTTGTCTTCTTGTTTCTTCGTCTCGTAGAGTGCTCCTAGAGAAAGGTCGAAGTGAATAAAGAAGGTCAGAGGAGCGCCGCTATATATACCTCACCCCCAAATTGACAAACGGCCGCCAGATCGCGGCCGTTGATCGCTGGCCACTCGACAGGCACACTACAGATGCCCGTCCGGCCGCCGTACGGCCTGTAAGAATTGGCCGGCACCCTGCCGGATACCGCAGGGGTATTGCAGGGACATAGGCAGGACATCGGACGAGTGCCTGCCGGACACCGGCCGATAATTCGACCCCATTTCCAGGAAAGTCGGCCGACCGCCGGCCGGCGACACCCCGGGCCCCGTCATGGCAGCATGCGGGGCACTTTCAATTGTGACTGTGACCGTCCTATCGCGCGATCTTTCGCCGACCTCTACACGCCGGCCGATGCCTATAAATCGCACACGCCGCCCGGCCTCCGCTTTAATTGTGACTTAGGTATAAGACAAATGCATAGTTATGTTTGATGTGTGATAGTGAGCGCAGGGTGTTGCAGCTCCTACAGAGCTCCCATTTACTTGCATTTTTTCTTGGTTTTCCTGCAATTATTTTCTACCAAAGATTTATCGATGGTTTTGGATTGTGATCAGGATGCTGCTGGACCTTTCTTGAATCAACCATTAAGTGTTGGAGAAGTTTTGAGCCCAAAAGATTCTTCACTATTTGTTACTGTTGAGCTAAAGGAAGGCGCCATCTTGGTTTCACGGTAAGCTGAAGGCAACACATCAACAGGTACATGGACAATTGAACCTTTGTTCGAGGAACATGCACCATCACGAATAGAGACACAATGGGATCTATTCACCTCTGTCTGGTGGCAGCTGCTTGTCTCATTTTCTGCTTGAATGAGCTCCCCAACTACAATAGCAGACTGTCAAGCCTCCCAACCTTGCACAACAATAGCAATCCTACCCAGTGTTACTGTAGACTATCTGGTCATGCTACCCTGCACAACAATAGCAGATTGCCAGGGCATCCTACCCAGTGCTATAATAGACTGTCAGGTCATGCTAACCAACATTATAGCAGATTGTCAGCTCACCTATTGTCAGCTCACCTATTGTCAGCTCAGCCCATTGTTCAGCAACCATTTACTAGAAAGCAGTTTCTCAAAAGAAGGATCCCTTACACTGCAAACTGGCATGCTTCATTCCAAATAGAAATTCTAAAGTCTGGAGATGTCAAACCTAACCCTGGTCCCGACCGTCTGGCCCCTCAAGCACTACCACACATGGTTTTCAACGAATCTACGGCTGATACTTCTGTTCATTCGAACTGCTTCAAATTCAGTAAGAACGAACTTTTTCACTTGAATGATGGGAAATCAAGGCTGCCTCAAAACGTGTTCACCTCGATTAAATCTCTTGGACTTCATCAGGTTAAAGCCACCAGAAGGGGAACACGCGGTGGTATCAAAGCCAAGCAACATGCCCTGTCTTCATCCCATCATCTCGATGTCCAGGTAGCATCGTTTCAAGTTCCCTCTCATCATGACTCGTGTATACCGATACCGGTGCAAATCACTTCCAGGATTTCTGGCCGTCAACTTCATAATTCTCCAACTAGCCGTTACAGAGATTTAAATAACTTGATATGTGTACCAACATCTCGTGTAGCTACCGGTCAAAGCCATCTCAAACTTTGTACAATGAACGTCCGCTCTTTACGGAGTAAATCAGCGTCAATATATGACTTTGTCTGTGATAGCAAAGCAGACTTGTACACTATGACAGAAACTTGGCTGACTGATTGTGACTCTGCAATAATTCATGATATTGCTCCGATTGGATACAAGTTCATTCATCACCCAAGATCGGGTCGTCGTGGCGGTGGAACCGGTCTTCTTTATAAGGAAACCATCACTGCTAATCAAACTTCTGCCGGGGAAAAAGACTCATTTGAGTTTGCTGAATATCTTGTGTCATTTAAATCATTTGTCATAAGATTATTTAACATTTATAGACCTCCGTACTCTGATAATCATCGTGTTTCATTTTCAGTATTTATATCCGAGTTCAGTGATTTTTTACACGAAAATTTGCTATGCAGTACACCAGTTGTATTTACAGGAGATTTTAACGTCCACATTGATGTCCATGAAAACCCCGAGTCAGTGTCTTTTAGGAACTTAATAGAGTCATTTGCCTGTGTCCAGCATGTTGACTTTTGCACTCAGATACATGGTCATACACTTGATCTGATCATATCTCGTCAGTCCGATGATATTATCTTTGATAAACCTTGGTTCAGACCATTACTCAGTTATGTGCCTGCTTAATTGTAGCAAACCACCATTGTCAAGCAGAAACATATTTTTCCGTAAACTTGCTAACATGGACATTGAATCGTTTGCGAAAGATATTGCTGAGAGTGATCTTTGTCATAATCCATCGGGTGACTTAAGTGAACTGGCCGCCTTGTATAATACTACACTTCGTTCAGTATTGGATAAGTACGCACCATTAATCAGGAAATGCATTAACCTACGTCCAAAAGTGCCATGGGTTAACGACGAAATTAGGAACGTGAAAAGGGAACGGAGAAAAGCAGAAAAACAATGGGTCAGAACAAAACTGCCTCGTGATAACGAGAGGTACAAACTGGCCCGCAACAAGACACTTTTCATGATGAATAATGCTCGCCGTACATACTATTCCAACACAATACTGGAAAGTGGTAATGATCAAAAGAAACTGTTTAATGTCACTAAACTACTGCTGAATATGTCAAAACAATATGTTGATTTGTCTCCAAACGTGGTCATACGTAACTTTGTGGATGATCTTGGTCAGTTTTTTCAAAACAAAATCTTTAACATCCATGCAACTATTTGTTCGACATTAGCCAATCAGGATATATTGCCCATAGACACCCATGTGCATTTTCATGCTGAGGGTCGTCAAAATTTCACAAAGTTCAGACTCCTTTCAGAAATTGAAGTGGAAAAGCTCATACAGCAATCAAGCAAGAAATCATGCCTCCTTGACCCTGTACCAACAAAACTCACTTTGGAATGCATTAATATTCTGTTACCAGTTTTCACAAAAATGATAAATTTGTCTTTAGATAATGGTCAGTTTCCTTCTAACTGGAAAGTAGCTGTAGTTAGGCCTCTGCTCAAGAAACCAGGTCTTGAGCCGAGCTTTGGAAACTTCAGGCCAGTTAGCAATCTGCAGTACATCTCCAAACTCGTGGAGAGTGCTGCTTCAAAACAAATTCACCAATACCTCAATGACAATTTGTTATTACCTGCCACACAGTCTGCCTATAGACGTTTTCATAGCACAGAAACTGCATTGCTGAGAATCAAGAGTGATCTTCTCATGAACATGGACCGCCAGAAGGTGACACTCTTGGTTCTTTTGGATCTAAGTGCCGCTTTCGACACTATTGACCACCGAATATTATTAGGTACACTGCATACACAGTTTGGTATCGGTGGCTCTGTTCTATCCTGGATTGAATCTTATCTTAGTGGTCGGGAGCAACACATTGTCATTGATGACGTAATATCAAGGAAATTTTTTATATCATCTGGTGTTCCACAGGGATCTTGTCTGGGCCCCCTCCTTTTCACGCTTTATACAAGTAACATGATACACGTGATTAATATGCATTACCCACGTGTTTCATGTCACTGTTATGCTGATGACACACAACTATACATTTCATTTGACCCAACCACAGATCAAGAGGAATTAAGTTTATCGACACTACAGCAGTGTGTTGGCCACATTCGTTCATGGAAGCATCAATAGTATAACAGTTGGTACTTCTAAAGTTCAGTCATCCGTTGTTGTAAGAAACCTAGGTGTGTTGTTCGATTCCAACCTTAAAATGGACCGACATATATCAAATATTTGTAAAGTTGCATATTACCATCTGTACAACCTTCGCCACATTCGAAAGTACCTTAGTCAGACTTGCACTGAAACCTTGGTTCGTGCATTCATTATAAGCAAAATTGACTATTGCAATAGTTTGTTGTATGGGTTGCCTGACTCCCAGGTATTGAAACTACAAAGGGTACAGAACGCTGGTGCTAGGCTCGTGTGTAATTCAGCTAAATATTGCCACATTTCCCCCCTGTTAGTTAAACTACACTGGCTGCCCATCCGACAAAGAATCGTATTTAAATTACTTCTGATAACATACAAGGCTTTGCATGGTTTTGCTCCTGGTTACATTTCTGAATTGTTAGAATTTAAGTCTCGACAAAGTATGTATAATCTTCGCAGTTCACACGATAGGTTGCTTCTTAGCCATCCTTATCGTAGAACTAAGGTTACTCTTGGTGATTGTGCATTTGTATGTGCTGCTCCAAAGCTTTGGAATAACTTACCATTTCATGTACGTAATGCAAATTCTGTTGATACATTTAAAACGCTCTTAAAAACACATCTTTTTGTGGAAGCGTTTCCCATCACTGACTACTAAGAAATTTTAGCAAGTTATGGATTTTGTGAAGCGCAGTTGAGTATATTTGTATAGTAACTGCGCTATATAAATGTTCTTATTATTATTATTAACAGGCAAGCTCATTCCCTGGACTATTATATGATGCCACATTTTAGACCGAGTGACTCCCCCTCCCCCTACTGCCCCTATACCTTAACGCACTCTTCCCTTTTGTTCACGCACGACTCCCCCCTAAAACCTAAAAGGAAATTCCTACATGTAGGATGTTTTACGCACAACAGGGGAACAATGGCAGACAGTCCGTAAGTGCTATAGTCTTTCCTTAATTAGCGTTGGTAAAACTGACCGACATTTGGTGCCAAATATGAGACCGAGTGACTGCCCCCTTCTATTGTTCCCCTATTGCGTGTGTGTAAAACATCTAAGGAATTTCCTTTCAGGTTTTAGGGGGTCGTACGTTATATCCTGTTTACACCGAAATCCCGAGGGACTTGAGAGTGATTTACGAACACAAATTGGTCAAAATGGCATTTCCTCAGGAGTTGGTCGGCAAGATCTTAAACAGCTGTCACATATGTTTAGTTTTTCTGTTAATCATGGAGGTGTATGTGTCTACAACACCATCACAACTTGTTTTTCACAAAAAGTCGACAGGCTTTTGCTTAAAACGTAAAGCAGTTCCGACCCTCTTCACCCGAAATTCTGAAACGCTCGAGGTCACTTGGTTTGTTTATCAACAGGGTTTTGACGTCATCCTGAGAAACATACAAAACGGTCTGTGCAGTATTGAATGGAAAATACACGAAGTGAATGTTTATCATGCCTGTTTTGTCCTTGTAATTCAAAATACAAACGTGAAAAACACTTCATGTAATATGAAAACAATCTATACTATTACCTGTTTTGTGAAAAAACGGTGAAATTGTGGCTCACAATGAAGCTCTTTTGAAGTAAATACGGGTGCATTGCGACGGGTGGTTTTGTCACGGAACGAACGGCATTCACAGCGGTCTGTGTACAGCATGGAACGGTTCCCTGCGGGCATCGGCCGGTACAAGTTAGAATGAGCGACTCATTTTTTTTCTCTCTTGGTAATAAAAAAGAAAATCTTTCTGCTCTCTTTTTTCATAGTGTCTGGTAAAACATACAACCACGCAGCTACTGGGCATATCTCTGGCTTTTTGGACCAACAAAATTTTTCAAAAAAACACCATCTAACAGAGACGGTTTTCCAGGTTTTGTGCGTGTAAACGTATGAAGCTAACAATCGTGTTGACTTCTCTTTCTCAGGATTGCGTCACAGGGTCACGCGCATATCATGAATACCTAATAAGCGTTTCAGAAATCGCGAAAATCTCATTTTCGAAAAGCGCACTTTTGCTTGCACTTTATCCACTTAAAACCGACAATTAAAAAAATAATACAAATCCACGTCGGCAAGAGGAATGTTTGGACTATCGAAAAAAACATGAATGCTGGATTTTCGTCAAGGGGGATTCTTCCTCTTTAAGTTCCTCCTATGCTACTTGTCAGAAGGTCGTAAGTTAGTCCTGAACACTCGCAATAACTCGGGGGGAATCGCCATCGCTCGGCACAAGTTCCCCGACAATATGGAACGGTTCAAAACGGTCAGGAAACTTTCTCGGTCGCGCCCTTGACAAAAGTTTCATGACCACTCACCAGTCCAAGAAATACAGAATTTTACAACTCGTAAGTCGACCCTGACTTCGGTGTAAACATAGCATTAACAAAAGGGAAGAGTGTGTTGAGGTATAGGGGAAGTCACTCGCAGCCGATTTCGTGAAACATTGCGTAGCTTGCGCAATTTTTGAAAATGGCATAAGCCCCATAGTCTTGCGTGTAATTATCACAGGAATGTTGCGCAGCTTACGCAATAAAAAGTTGCGCAAGTGGGCTTACGCAGTGCGTAAGGATTCGTTAAATCGGCTGTCTGTCTCCTTCCTATATAAGGAGTGCAATTCGCATTATGAAGTTTCTGACGTAGGAACGGAGTCAGAAACTGGTTTTTGTGGGACGCCACGAGTGTTGTAAATTAACTCACATTGAGGTGTTTGAGGATGTACTTCCTGCAGTTGGTGAACGTGTCTCTCCATATGAAGGTGGGGAAATACGCCATGAAGTTTGCCAGCATCTTCTTGCCCAGAGCAATCCTTGTTGCCGGGTCCCAGGATTCCTGGAATTTGCTTGATGTAGCCAAACCTATAACTCGCAACTTCTTTCCATTGAAAATGTTCTCTATGGTCACAGGTGTGCTAAATACTGCGTCTGTATCCATCCAGGCAATGATGTCGGCATCGGAGTATAGATCCAAGAAGAAAGTGCTCCACAACTGACGATTGTATCCCACAGTGAACAGTCCCTTGCTTGCCTTCAGGCAGGTCATATCTTTCGGGAGTGGCTCATACATGAAGTTAACGCCAAAGCCCAATAGGTGCTCTTGCTTCTGGAGTTCGGCTGCGAACTTTTGATCAGTCTTTGATTCCTCGTCCAATATCAGAGTAATATTGCTTAATTTTGGAGACCAGAACAGAACTGCAGATCGCAACATTGAACAATAGAAATGGTAAAGCAAGTCGGACTTTGCAGACATTCGGATGGTCAACATCATACTGAAGCCATTTGATCGCGGATGCGAAGAATCGAGGCGCTTTGGGTTGCTATCCATGCGAAATATCGAATTTTTCTTAAGAAATGTTTGAAGAATTATTACCAACGACACAGTCGTGCCTACTAGCCAAACTACGGTGAAGAACTTTGTCTTGTACATGATGTTGGTGCTGCAGTGCACTATGTTATGCTGTTACCACAAAAAAGGAACTCGCGTACGCGTTTCACTATCTAAACTGTAAAGTGCGTATTTCACTAATCTAATATAATAAACCTTATCGACGTTCTCAAAGCATCATGGGATTTGATGACAAGTGAAGCTGGCAATTTTCACACAAACCTATGGGGCTCTGGGGACACGACAATGTTCATCGATTTTATTCTCGTTTCGTGAAGCGATTGACATATATGATCTTCCCACACGTTCTTCATCAAGGAAAATGCAATTTTTGACAAATATCATTTTTATTCTAACTGTACATGTAGTAAAATAAAATAAAATGAGAAAATTTTTAAAAAATGCACAGCACCAGTTTGTACTTTACAAAAGAACGCACCCAATTGGCTCTAACGTGGTTGCTCAACCCTGGCTCAACCAATCGTGACAGCCCTTCTATAATGGTACAAACTGGCGCCGTTCGAGTTTTCTTGGTTTATTTCATCTAAGCTCAATTAAAATAAAAATTACATTTGTCAAAAATTGCATCTTTCCTTGATCAAAAGCGTGTGAGAAGATCACATGTTAATCGCTTCACAGAAATGAGAATGAAATCGATAAACGATGTCATGTCCCCAGAGCCCCATATGTTTGTGTGAAAATTCCCTGCTTCATCTGTCATCCAATCCCATAATGCCTTGAGAACGTCGATAAGGTTTATTATACACAAAGCATCCCTGCAAAATTATGCAAAACGTCAACACCTTAGATGTGCTTCAGTGCGTTCAATAGATAGAGTATACAAAATTGCCACAACAGCTGTCATGGTAAATGTTTATTGGCGACCATTTATAATAGCTTGGCATACATGAAAATTGATAGAATCGCATAAAAAAATCTTACACTTCATATCACGTAATAGCCAGACCCAATCAGTGAAGAACAACTGAAATAGACTCTATTCACGTATTGCGCAATCACGGCCAAAACGATGCACAGAACGCAAAAAAAATAAATCCCACGGTTGATTATCAATTACGGAAGCGTGTTGCTTCCAACTTGAAATATTTGTTATCTCGTTTTAACGACTTAACCGCACTATCTCGTTTAAACGAACTGGCTATCTCGTTAAAACGACTATAATACTTATCTCGTTTTTTTAAAACTTATTTATTTTGGGCTGGAACATCATTTTATGAAGTTTTATTTAATATCTTTGACTTTAATTTAAATTTGTTGTGTTGTCTTTTTTGTCCCGATGGCCGCCCATAATTAGTAGCATAAATCATGGACTGTACAAAATAGGCGAGATGTTGGATTGCGGGTTCGAACCTCCCCCGGCTGCGGTACCTGTGTCCTTGAGCAAGGCACTCAACCACACTTGCTCCATCCTTCGGAAGGGATGTAAAGCCGTTGGTCCAGTGTGTTAGATCCCGAGCAATCTAATTCGTTAAGAGCCAGGGGATTCCCCGGTGTCTCTGGCCATTTCTAATTTATAATTCTTCATGGGTTTCCTCACGCTTGCGAGTGACAGTGCAATTGTCACTTTATAGAGGAATCCTTGGTGTGAATACCAGAAAGAAATAATAATAAATAAATAATAACTTTTCTGGTAATTGAAAATTTACATATGCATTGTTCTCCCATTGTGTCTCAAACATCCAAGGAATTCCGTTGGAATTCCTTTCAGTTTTTAGGGGGGTTGGTGCGTTAACAAAATTAAAAGGGAAGAGTGTGTTAAGTCATATAGGGGCGTTAGGGGGAGTCCTTAGGCCCCATATCGTGCTGGGTATAAAACAAATTTAAGTTAATTCTGCCGTTCGTCGCGTCGCTTAGCTAGCTCACCGTTAGTCTGGTTCCCAGACCAAAATATCCCGACTATTCTGAAATGATATTTAGGTCCGGCAACCGCCAGTATACATGTTATACCCCAGTCACAATTAGCTTGCGATGGGTTAAGTAGTTTGCGACGGATTTCTAGGCATTTTCGGCCGGGGCCCCACGGGACTCCTTGCGGCTGCCGGGTAATTTTTGGGCATCGGGCGGGCATCGAGTTACTTTTATCTCGGACTTAAAACCTGGTGCGGCGTTTCGCATCGCATCGCAAACTGATCGCCAATAAATCGGTCGATGCCTGGCCGATGTCCGACAGGGCATCGCACACATCGGGCGGGCTCCGGGCCAAATTTTTGACAACCCAGACAATCCATATATCGGCCAGGCGCCGCCCAGACGCTGCTCAGACGCCGGCCGGGCCCCGCCCGGCATCCGGCCGGGGTATCGCAGTGACATAGGCAGGACATCGGCAGGACATCGGACGAGTGCCTGCCGGACACCGGCCGATAAACGGGCCAAGAAATCGACCCCATTCCGTCATGGCAGCGTGCGGGGCATATTTAATTGTGACTGTGACCGCCCAATCGCGCGATCTTTCGCCGACCTCTGCACGCCGACCGATGCCTATAAATCGCACACGTAGCCCGGCCTCCGCTTTAATTGTGACTTAGGTATTAGTCAGCCATATTGAAACAGGAGGAATTTCTCCTTTTTCCGAAGGTTCCCGAAGTTACCCGAATGCACGTCCGGACGTTATCGTTAATCGTCGGGTACGATTCGTCAGTGTGTCGCCGCGTGTTTATTTTACGATGATGCAGACAAGGTTTGAATTTGATTTTTTATGCTATAATTTGATTTTTTATGCTATGTTTTATTGGCCAAATATGGAATAATTACCCTTTTCAAATTGTTATACACTCTTTTGAAAATTAACGGTTATGCGCTCCTAAAAATAAATGCATGACGTAATGCTTAGTGCTATTTTAAACACCTAGCCGGTCCTCATATTCAGTCGTTGTATGTGGACTATGTGGAGCGGGAACCAGTTTATGTATGTGGAATATGTGGAGCGGGAACCAGTCTACGGCGATTTCATGTGTGTCATTAGACTGGTTCCCGCTCCACATATTCCACATACAACGACTAAATTCAGTCTAGTCAAAGAATTTTTGGTCCGGGTACCAGACTAGTGTGTCATTACTCATTCCAGAATTTCCCAACGTTCACGCAATATTTATTATAGCTTGGCCCAGTATTTTAAGTTGACGTTTTTCGATAGTTTTTGCTCATTAAGAAGTTTCAGATTAAGGCATAGAGTACATTAATTGATTAACAAGATGTCGAAAACCACAGATAGCATATCTTCTACCTGTGTGTTGTGCTGTGGTGGCATTAAATATTACGCAGTTGGACCGTGCAATCACCACATCTGTTTAAAATGTTCCGTTCGGATGCGAGTTCTCTGTGAGCAAAAATACTGCGCTGTCTGCAGAACAGTAATGACCAAGGTAAACTGCCGTTTCAACTTCAAGTAGGGATGGGAATTTTAGGTTAATTAAGAAACCAGTTTACAATTCTTTCAAGTGTCGGCTAAACGGTTAACCGTTCTGCCGACACCAAAGTAAAGTTGATCTGTTGATTGTTGCTGGTGTTTATGCATTTGCAACAATATAGCCCCGCGAGCAGTGCTTCGGGAAAACCCTCAGCCCTGTCGTCTAATGTACTCCAAATCTGTGGCAAACTCACGCAAATGAAATTTGTCCCATGGCTCTGATATTTGCTCAATAGGTGCACTCACCCCAGTTTGCAAATATACCGAAGAGTACGCATCGATCCGATGTCTAGTTTCGGTGAAATCGTGGGGAAAGTTTGAGACCCTCCTTGCGATGAAACTACCGACTTTCACCATGCGCGAGAGCGGAGAGGTCAACACAATCTAGACTGGTTCGCTGTCCTCATATTTACTTCCCTTCATCTTACGACAAAGGGAAGTAAATTGAGGATGTGGAACCAGTCTAGTGTTGACCTCTCCGCTCTCGCGCATTTGACTTTTGGTGAAAGTCGGTATTTCATCGCACAGGGTCTCAAACTTTCCCCACGATTTCACCGAAACTAGACATCGGATCGATGCGTACTCTTCGGAATATTTGCAAACTGGGGTGAGTGCACCTATTGAGCAAATATCAGAGCCATGGGACAAATTTCATTTGCGTGAGTTTGCCACAGATTTGGAGTACATTAGACGACAGGGCTGAGGGTTTTCCCGAAGCACTGCTCGCGGGGCTAGCAACAATATAGATTCCTACTAGACCATTTTGACATTTTCGCGGCCATTTTGTTGGAGGTGCAAATAGCACCCTCAAGCACCGCATATGCGTGCATTAAACATATCTGATTCTGCTTCGCGCACTGCATGGATACAACGTTGCAATTAATTTGTTTGACTACGGAGTACGGGTAATTAAATTGATGGCTACGATTGATTTTGCTTTTATACGAATATTTCTTACAGTTGAACAATCTAGTATTAGGACTCTTACTCCTGACAAGTGTCATGTGATTTGTACGAAGATGGTGGAACATGGGTGGGATTTTTTTGTGAATTTGCTCAACGTGTCAACTGGATAACCCAGATCACTCCCTAAAAGTAAAACAAAAAGTGCATGTTGTCTCAATAAATCGATTTTTAACGCCTATCCTTATCTCCCAATTTCTTCTAAGGCCGACCGAATGAAAATTCCGGTTTACCGTCCACCACTGTAAAGAACTTAATAAAGAGAGCTTTAAAATGACTCCCCACCCACCCCACCTAGGTAAGGTGGGGATTGTCACTTAATATCATGTGACAAAATCCCCACCCCTGTGACAAAAATCCCTACCCGTGGGTGCAAAACAGGCGCGTCTTGTATTCAGATGCACAGACATTTTTATTTGAATGGGTCAAGTCTCTTGTGAAACTGCCAAAAGTGATTTTTTTTCTTCTTTATTCAGGTCATTTCCACAGTAAAACAGCACCCATATGAGGGTATAATCTACCACAAGCTTCATATCGACCGTAAGGCAGGTATTGCCTTTGCCGACTCAAAGATCCAAGATGAATTTCGTCGTCTGCTGTACGACGCCTGCACGATATGCTCTCTGCGAGCTCCCGAAAAGAGTTTCAAGGAACTACAGGACCATATGCGGAAAGACCATGAGCTGTTCTATTGCGATCTATGCATTAAGCATCTTAAGGTATCAAAAATAATTGGTTGAAATTTAACAAATATCGGCCACATACATAATGTCGGCCATAATGAGCATTTCACTACACCTGGGACATTGTAGCTTTGCTCACCAGGGGCCAATCTCATGGCGCTGTTTACGGGCCGATTTTGTGCTAACGTACGGAGGCTCCGGCTATATCATGGAGACCGTAACCTTAAGCACTGCCAAACATTAGCCACTTGTACCCGGTACACTGATAATAAGAACACTGTCAATACAAAGTAATGCTTATAATTTTAGGTCCCAAAGTCTTTGTTTTCATGACTGATATTATACAAGATTACTGTTATAACGGGGTAATTTCCAAAGTCCTAAGGACCTTGTATTATCAGTGTTCGACTGTACCTACAACAAGAGTGCACTACCAGCAAAATCATCACAAGCGAGTCAGTTTATCAGATGTTGATATGAAATGTCGATATTATTTTGAAATTGTGTAGGCATAAAAATCCTAAACTGAGGACTTTGTGTTTTCTAGTTTGTTGATAAAGAGGCATTGCAAGTGTTTGTTTGAAATTAACACTAAATAGCCATTTTTAGTATTAAACTTACTTTGACAAGAGAGGGCGCCATCTTGTGATGTCACTTTATCAATCCACCAGTGGGAACAAAACTAAAAACAAAACTAAAAAAAAAATCAAACTGAAATTGTGGCAAATTATTGCTGTTTTCACCCCCAGTTTTTGTTGCACAATATTAATATCCTTATCATTCATTTATGTAGGTTTTTCCATCTGAACGCAAGACCTATTCGCGTAAAGACCTCGGTGTGCATCGACGTAAGGGCGACGGTAAAGCCACCTCCTACCGCGGGCACCCAATGTGTGAGTTTTGCGATGAGCGATACTTTGACAATGACGAACTTCTGAGGCACCTCCGCAAAGACCACTATTTCTGTCACTTCTGTGAGACCGATGGCGTCAGTCATCAATACTATAAGTAAGAGGAGCTCGACTAAATTGTTGGATTCTGAATAAGGGAATAAATGTCTAGTTGACCAGCAGCATCTTAATTAGTTGGCAGAGTCGTGACGACTCTTTGCAGGCGCTGGACCGTAACTATGGTTACTGGTTCACGCTCACGTTTAACTATTATTCTTTTAGAAGAAAATATTAAAAAATAAGGACCATAATGACTTGCAATGGTTTGCTCATACCTACTCTCATAGCGATGCGCTACCATACCGCCTTATTTTGTGATGTTTGCAACAGAAAAACTCAACAAAAAATGTTCCGCGTGTAGCCTCTGTGCAAAACAAATGGAGAAACGCGTTGTCATGCAAGTAGCGTGAACCGTTGTCAAAGAAGTAAGCGCGTCCACGCGCAATTGACGTTACACTCTGCCAGCGAATAGTCTATTCATTTTGTTTAGATTGCCCTTAAGGTGCGTGCATGGCAGCCACCTTAAGGACAATCACAATGCATGTACTGTGAGTAATGCATGGAAAGGTGCTTTGTTGATCTATTGTCACATTCACTATGAACAACTTTTCCTCCTTAAAATGCAGAGAACTTATCACTTTTTCCATAAACTCAGGTGGAGATATTTTTCTTTGTTACCCAGTGGAGTGTACAATCCCGTAAACAAAATTTAAGTGTCTTTGGGCCAGAGAATTAAGCCATGTTTCAGGGGCTTTACACTCCGTTAAATAACAAAGAAATCAATCTTCTAAGTTTAAGTAAAATGTTCACTGTTATTTAAGGGATAAAGATGTAAAACAACAGTAATATGGCCACCAGTACAAAGGCTCTATTACATTGCTAAACATACAGGATATCGGCACAAGCTAAATTGGGCCCCGTTTCTTTTTTTCCTGTGTTTAGTGACTACAACAGTCTGAAAGAGCATTTCCGTGAGCAGCATTACCTGTGTGAAGAGGACCTTTGCGCACAGGAGCAGTTCACCCATGCCTTCCGGTCCAGTATTGATATGAAAGCCCACCGAGCCACGGCCCACAGTAGCCAGATGTCTAGAGCCCAGGCTCGCCAGCTAAGACAGCTTGATGTAGAGATTAACCTGCCACCTCGCGTTTCAGAACGAGGTATACTACTCCAGGGGTCGTTTTCACCAAAGTTGACGAGTTCAGTGCGTCCTAATTCCCATACCAATATAAGAAGAGATAAGAAGAGTGACCTTTCCTAAGATGCGTCTTAGTGCTTTGTGAAATCAGCCCCTGGTCATGTATTCAAATCAAGTAACGGGTCTCTCCAGTTAGTACAAATTATCAACTAGCCACTGAGACCTGGGATCGATTTCACAAAAGTTAAGATGAGTTCAGTGCGTCCTAATTCCCATACCAACGTCTAAATACATTTTAAAAAGTGACCCTTCCTAAGATGTGCTTGGTGAAATCGGCCCCTCGTCATGTATTCAAATCAAGTAACAGGTCTTGCCAGTAAGTACAAATTATCAACTAGCCACCGAGACCTGGGATTGATTTCACAAAAGTTAAGATAAGTTCAATGCATCCTAATTCCCATACCAACATCCCAAGATAAGAGTGACCCTTCCTAACAGCGTTTGCCCTTAACTTTTTTCCCAACTGGCCAACAGGGCCAGTTGGCTTAAATCTTCCCTGGCCTGTCGGCATTTTAAGTGGCCCGCCTGGTTACCTTTAAAATTTCTGGTTGTTTTTTTTACACACAGTCGACCTTTAAAGTTTGCAATAACCACATTTGAGTAAATAAATTAGGAAAATTTGGTAGTCATAAGGTTCCCATTAAAAGTTTGAAAATGTGTGGTACATTTTAGAGCTTTCTGGTGAATTTTAGAGCTATTCTGGAGTCTTGAAAGGCTCTTTTGTTATAAATTGTTAAAGGATGCATGTTTTTGTGCAACGGGAAACTGCGTATATGCAGTTCTAAGTGTGAGTGTACTCTTTGGGGCAGTTTTACAGAATTAGCCCAAAGTACTACCAGGGCAGAGCTGATCTCTAACTTGTTGGCTTGGGGTAAAGTAAGTTTTTGGTTTTTGACCTGTGACTTGACTCTGGAGAAAATGACTTGTGACAAGACTTGAAATAAAAACTAGTCATCAAGTCTCCAACCCCAGAGACATACATAAAACTGCAAGTGCAGTATTTTGCTCCAGGGGAATAAAGTGGAACCAGGCCGGCCCTTGTATTGAAAGCAGTATTATTAGACCACGGGGTTGGGCCGTTTAATGGCGAAAAAAGTGCACAGCTCTTATGTTTATTTTCTGTTGTAGCACACCTCGGGGCATATGAAAAGGGTATTCTTAAGTCGCCCATGGGGGGCATTTGGCCTACAGGTCAAAATAATAGCTGTTTTAAGCAATTTTTAATAAAAATGACTTAAAATCACGTATTTGGGGCAATGTGACCTAAAGAATTGTTCCACAGTGGGGTCCTTTCACATTTATCATCAATATATGATTACAAAACATTAGAAAAATCAATTTGACCCCACCCTTCAAGGATTAGTGGGTTTTGAGATCAAGTTTCTCAAAGACGAGTTTGAAATTTTGTAACTTAGTCCGAATCCGAGATGCTTACAACTTCTGAAAACATATTGTTTCACCACTGACCTGTCTTGTATGGATATAGAAATCTGCCCAAGGCCATGAGCTTTGATTTGAGTGGTCACTGAGCTCAATAGTGCAAAAAATGTGGGTGCTACGTTAATTTAGGCTAACCCTACCCCTAACGCCCCAAATGCCCAATATCTGGATATGCGTAAAACAATTGAAGATAACTCGACAACCAGTTGCCGTAGACTCCTAAACTTGAGATCTGTGCCTCATTGTTTGGTATAGGCTTTGCAATGAGACTGAAACTGGTGTGTTTTGGTTCCAATTTTAGCTACCAGGGGTCAATTTTGCCTGAAATCATCAGATTTATCTGATATTGCTTCGGAATCTTCGAGACATATACGGGTCATTCCATGAGGTTGGGTATGTAAACAAAAGTAGCGTCCATGTTGTGTTGGTACAGTAAGTTCTTTTATTTAAAGACTAGAGAATTATTCATCTGGTGAAATATAAAATATGGCTAGTTATAGGTGTCCCAATATAATCATGTTTTCACTGACCAATCTCTCACAGATCATGAAAGATTTGTCTTACCTACGCAACATGGACACCACATATGTTTAACACTACGAGTATACATTTTGGAGGTCTGTTGTTTTGTTACAATGTAATGTAAATACTTCTATTGTAGTGTAACATGTGTTTCTTTATGAAATTAATATACTTACTGGGCTGGAATGTTACTCATATTTAAGAGCTTTGTATGTCACACTTTTTGTACCCAACCTCGTAGAATGACCAATACCTGTTGGCAAGCCTATACCGGTACAGAGAAATTAATGCACACTGAATGGAGTGGACAACTTCTTATTCTAATCTTGGTCAGTATAGGCCCCAATTATGTTTGTCAGATGCGGTGTGTGATGCGCCATGGTCTCATTCAATACAACTCCTGCTGTGTAATTACCGAGTGTTGCAGCCATTTCAGGAATACCTTTCACTGATATGTATGCTAATGGAAGAGCAGAATAGCAATACACATAGATGGTCTGTTTTAGTATAGTTCGGTACGGTTGCGCAAGCTCAGTCCTCATTTTCATCTGCCCTCCTCCCCGATCTCTTCCCCGTCATCTTTATCTGGGGCCGCCATGGGCTTTTTTTTTTGAGTGGTCATTGAGCTCAATAGTGCAAACAATGTTGTTCCTACGTCGATTTAGGCTAACCCTACCCCTAACACCCCAAACGCCCAAGATATGGGTATGCCTAAAACAAAATGAAGGTAACTCGACAACCAGTTGCCGTAGACTCCTAAACTTGAGATCTGTGCCTCATTGTTTGGTATAGGCTTTGCAATGAGACTGAAACTGGTGTGTTTTGGTTCCAATTTTAGCTACCAGGGGTCAATTTTGCCTGAAATCATCAGATTTATCTGATACTGCTTCGGAATCTTTAAGATCCAAACCTATTGGCAAGCCTATGCTACAGAGAATGCACCCTGAATGGAGTGGACAACTTCTAGTTCTAATCATGGTCAGTAGGCCCCAATTATGGTTTTCATATGCGGTGTGTGATGTGCCATGATCTCATTTAATACAAATCCTGCTGTGTAATTATACCGCGTGTTGCAGCCATTTCAGGAATACATGTACCTTTCATTTATATGCATGCTAATGGAAAGAGCATAATAGCAATACACAGAGATGGTCTGTTCTAGTATAGTTCAGTACTTGCACAACCTCAGTCCTCAGTTTCATCTCTGTCCTCCTCCCCGCTCTATTCCCCGTCATCTTCATCTCTGATGGCCTCCTCTTGACTTCCATCTTACTCATCAAATACGGTGTCATCTTCATCCTCACTCTCCTCCATGACCTTTTCAGATTCATAGTACAGATTATATGGTTCCTGCTCCCCCTTAAACCACAGGATCCAGCCATGCTTACATGGATCCCGCTCCTTGATAGAGGCCAGGTACGCGCAGGCATAGATGTGAGTGACCATGTTAGTCCGTTTGATCTTTTGTATGATCACTTTCTTGCATTGTGGAAGAGTGGCAGGGTCGAAACTCTTCACCATCAAGCATGCTGTGGTTTGTAAAGTATCAAAAGAACGCAATCAACCGCTTCGCCATGGACCCAACGTTACCTCGGGTCCTAATTTCGTGGCAAGAATGGTCATGTTGATGCAGCGACGGTTGTTTTTGCCACTGTGACCAAGATCAATGAGAATGTCTCCTTTGATGCGACAAGCGTGCTTTGCAAGTAAGAAGAACACATCGGAGTCATAACAGCGGATGATAATAGTTTTCCGCAAAGAGCTGGCAGTGGCAGCACAGACTGCGTAGTGGACCATCACAGTGTCAGCTTCGACGTGACCTTAGCACTGGTATTTGCCAATCTCGGCACGTGTCACCTCGGACTGGAGGTAGGACAGCGCGCTCAACCATGGCTTCCATGCAACTTGTGCAACAGAATGACCTTGTTGGTGGAGCACACGCTGCCATTGAGGTGGTCCAGAGACAACGGGAATGGTGTGAGTGGGTACTTCAGGACTTCTTCAAGTGAAATATTCTGATCCTGGCCGAGGAGAAGAATCTCGCCAAAGAGATCTCTCGAGAAAGTCAGCTCGAGAATCTTGAACCTTTGACCTTGGCTTTCACTGCACGGGACCACATCGATCAAAGACAACTGCAGGGAGCAGTGGGGTGCTGTCACATGGGGCTTCTACTCTGAGAAACCTGGCCATGCCCAGTCCCGACCACGAGACCTTGCAAGAACAAAATGTCCCGTGCTGTGAAAGCAAAGGTCAAATGTTCAAGATTCTCGAGCTGACTTTCTCGAGAGATCTCTTTGGCGAGATTCTTCTCCTCGGCCAGGATCAGAATATTTCACTTGAAGGGGTCCTGAAGTACCCCCTCACACCATTCCCGCTGTCACGCTGGGCCACCTCAATTTTTGTTCCACCTACAAGGCCAGTCTGGTGCACAAGTTGCATGAAAGCCATGGTGGAGCGCGCTGTCCTACCTCCAGTCCGAGCAGTCCGAGGTGACACGTGCCGAGAATGGCGAGTACTAGTGTTAAGGTCACCTCGAAGCTGACACTATGATGGTCCACTAGCTCTTTGTGGAACACCATTCTCATCCGCTGTGATGACTCCGATGTGATCTTCTCACTTGCAAAGCACGCTTGTCGCATCAATGGAGACATTCTCGATCATTGATCTTGGTAGCAGTGGCAAACACAACCGTCGCTGAATCAACATGACCATTCTTGCCACGAAATGTTGGGTCCATGACGATTGAATCGGTTGTTGGAGTTGTTTTTATACTTTACAAACCTTAGCATGCTTGATGGTGTTGGTCAATTAATTTACATGCAGCTCTTCCAGCATTCCATGCATCCACTGGCTCAAACTACATGTATACAGCAGCCTTCAACCACGCAAAGGGAAGGTTCATCCCTTTTACGCGATGCTCAAAGACAGGGAGGTTCTTAAGGCCTTTAGAGAGCATGGCAAGAGGGATACAGTCCCTGCCTAGCTATCAAGGACATCATCATGTCGTTCACGTGTGACATGTAGGGCCGCAAGGAGGATATATCCCGACAAAGGACAAAACCCGCTATCTCGCCATAAAGGCCAAGATGCCAAAGAAAATAAGAGGGCAGACTGGAAGATGATGGGTTCGACCCTGCTACCCTTCCGAGAAAGTGATCCCACAAAAGATCAAACGAACCAACATGGTCGCTCGGGGAGGAGGGCAGATGAAAATGAGGACTGAGCTTGCGCAACCGTACCGAACTATACTAAAACATACCATCTATGTGTATTGCTGTTCTGCTCTCATTAGCATACAAATCAGTGAAAGGTATTCCTGAAATGGCTGCAACACTCGGTAATTACACAGCAGGATTTGTATTGAATGACATCATGGCGCATCACACACCGCATCTGACAAACATAATTGGGGCCTATACTGACCACGATTAGAATTAGAAGTTGTCCATTCTATTCAGGGTGCATTAATTTCTCTGTACCATACATGTAGGCTTGCCAACAGGTATTAGTCCATGAGCCACGCAAAAAAAAGGTACCACCTCGACGGACTAATTTCCTTGTGATTTTTCAAGATGAGAAAAATACAAAAAGTCAGAAAACACGTGATAGACTTTCCAAAACGGTAGCTGAAGCTAGTTTTGACGACCGTTTAACGGCAGAATTCAATAATTCGCGGCCTCTTACTCTGCCTATAACGCCGACGGCTGTTTAATCTATACATTAAATGACTGCGACAGATTCCAATGTATTTTGTATACGAGTAGCGATTCATGTAAACGGAAAACAGTCGTACGTACGTGTACGTTTACTTTTTGTCATGTCTGGTCGATCGCACCGTTTGTGCTGTGATTTGTGGAATAGGATCGTACTTTTAGGCTTCAAATTGTCGAACTCTTCTTTTGAAGATTAAAAGACTGCAAGCTGTAAGTGTTTATCGTAATATGGAGTACAAAATATTTGATTTGTAGCGTTAATCGAGTGCCTCCATGCAAGAAATGTTGCGGTTTCCGTATAAACAAATGGCGATGCGTATACACACATATGCGTGCATGCAGTATGTGTGTGCGAATGTTGTGTTGGCCCTGCCTTGAACATTTGTTCGCGGTGCAAATACTGTATAGTATATAGTGTTGTAGTAGAGATCATTAACAGGCAATTAAGTTGACGTGGGGCACATGTATAAACTCCATGTATGGGGGTCTAACCTGCTGATTTTAGCCTAAATACATGTAATAAGTTGAACCCAAAGTGCTGCAACAAAATCGTTAAAGCCTGGCCTGCCTGTTATTTACGTTTAACTTCCCACATTAATAAAAAATTAACCATGTCATCAAAAGACGAAGATTACATCCCCCCAGCAAAGAAATCCAGAGGTAATACACGTACATGTACTCGCCTGAAAAAAACCTGCATTATATGCTCCAAACAAGATTTAACCACAGAGCTTGTCTGCCCCCGAGATGTATCATCGTGGGTTACGCTTGTGGATGCTGCACAGGTACGTTCTTTCCAACCCATACTTCAGGCTTCGTTATCCAATGTGCCGTTTTCTGAAATATACTATCACAGAAAATGTAGAATTTTGTTCACACTGAAGAAAAATCTTCAGAGTTTCACATGTAAACATGACAGAGACGCACGTAATGACGACGACGATGATGATAACGGTGCTAGTTATAGTGAAAGAAGATCATCAAGAGATCAGCCTACAACTTCACGTGTTCTGCCGAAAGAGTGTATATTTTGCCAAAAGGCCTCAAAATACATTAAACGTAACAGGAGTAGAGAACCTCTTATCCAGTCCTGTGAACTTCGCGCAGACAATCGCATTAGGCAAGTAGCAATTGCGAAGGTAGACCACAGAATTTTGGCCATTGCATCCCGCGAACTAGTTGCAGCTGAAGCACATTACCACAAGTCTTGCTATCGTGATTACACAAGGGACTACACATTTGATGAATCTGGAAATATTCAGTCATCTAGTGATACCATTCTTGAGGAAAGTCTTGAGGAAAGCGATTATAAAACAGCAGAAGATCTTGCATACCAAATGCTGTTTGACTACATGAGATTGAAAATATTTCCCAAACCTCGTGTGCTTTCCTTGGTAGAATTGAGAAATAGTCTGGTTATGTACATGAACTCAGGGGGAATGAATGTGCAAGAGCAAACCACGAAACACATTCGTCGCAAGCTGGAGAGAGAGTTCAAAGACAGTCTCACATTTTTTCAGAACCAGCAGGGCAGGGTATTTGTTGTCCCAGGTAATCTATCAATAATCGATCTAGCGATGCAGTTCATAGAATTAAAGAAAGAATTGGAAATTTACCAAGCCAGAGTTTTGGAGCAAGACCAAGTTGTACAAAAGGCAGCTGTTTGTATTAGAGCTAACGTAAAAGACTCGCAGAAAGAAATGAAGCTGAACTGGCCTCCACAGCCAGATGAGCTGAACAGTGAATATATGCCATATCCTTCATCACTCACTACATTTATGAAGGTGCTTCTCACAGGTGATAATGACAGCCCTTGCACGTCACGAGTAAACAGACTTATCCACTCCTTTGCACAAGACTGCATGTATGCTGTCAGTGGCGGCATGGTCCAAACAGCAAAGCATGTACTTCTGCCATGGGCTGTCAAGACACTTACTGGAAATGTGGAAGTAATTAAAACCTTGAATCGTCTAGGACATGGTGTCTCGTACTCCAGATTGGAGGAAATCGAAACAGCACTGTGTATTCAAAAGCTTGAGCAAGGCAGTGAATCAGGTTTGGGTCTTCCATCAAATATCCAAACGGAAGTTCCAGTTGTGTTGGCATATGATAACATTGATCGCCTGGAGGAGACCCTCAGTGGTGGGGGAACATCTCATCGTGTCAACGGTATTGTGGTTCAACCCGAGGTTAGTACGGCTGAACCACCGACAGTGCCAACCAATTTAGCCAAAACGAAGCAGCGACGCATCACTCTCACCAACTTTGAATTGCCGCCTTATAATACCGGTCAGCGTGCATGTCCACCATCAATGAGCCCTATGCCCGTTGACGGTGAAAGTACCGAAAACACGGCTCGCCTGAAAGATTGGATTTGGTCGTTGGTTCGTCAGCAGGATATGGAAGGCCAGAAGATCAGTGGCTGGACTGGATTCAATATACTGACAAGGGACCGGGTCAGTGTTGCACAGGATACTGTCAGTTACCTGCCAACAATAAATTCTCCAGCAACAGACATGAAAACAGTCAACGAAATTCTCAATCAAGCACTTAAGATTAAAGAGTCACTTGGGTTGGAGGAAATCGTGTGTGTGTTTGATCAAGCTTTGTATGCGAAGGCTTGCGAAATTGCATGGAAACACTCGAACAAATTCTCAAACGTCGTCCTCAGAATGGGCACATTCCACACTTTGTGTAATTTGATGGGAACAATAGGCAAGAGGTTTAGGGATGCCGGGCTTCGTGATCTAGTTGTAGAGGCTGGCGTAGTTGCAGAAGGATCGGTTGACAGTGTCATGAACGGACACAAGTACAACAGGGGTGTTCGAATGCACAAACTAGTGTTTGAGGCTTTGTTGCGACTTATCTGGCAGAAGTTCAGAGAAACTTGCAAAGATGTGTTTTCTGAAGATGTCAGTAAGACATTAGAGAAATTACATCAGACTACCAACCAACAACACCTTGATGATGTATTACATGACCCTGCTTGTATGGGGCTTCTTCATCGTTTCAGTGAGTTCCTCACCTACTTACGGTCTGATGCTGGCCCTCTTGCTCAGTTTTGGATGTCATATGTGGATCTGGTAGCACTGCTGCTCCATTTAATTCGAGCGTCTCGAGAAGGAGACTGGATCCTACACCTGTCATCAATTCGTATGTTAATTCCGTGGTGCTTTGCATACGACAAACCAAACTACAGCCGGTACCTCTCAGTCTATTATGCAGAGATGACCACTCTATCGGCAAATCACCCCACTACTCACTCGCAGCTACTTAATGGGGGCTTCTCTGTACAGTTAGGGAACAATAGCCCTTTTGGGAAAATCCCAGTTGATCAAACCATTGAGGAGACTGCCAACAAAGATACACAGACTGCAGGAGGAACAAAAGGGTTTAGTCTCAAGCCAGCTGCCGTAAGCAGGTATTATCTCACAGCTGAGCACAGGGCTACCTGTTTGAAACAGCTACGACTGATGACAGAAAATCACTCCCCATCTTTCATCCATCATGACCTTCAACAAACACGCATAAAGAAAGATGAATCTGATGTGCAGTCATTAACTGACATAATGGAGACTGCATGGATAAATCCATTTGACAGCCTTCCCAGTGATTTAATCAGCTTGTCCACTGGCACTTGCGCTCCTTCTGAAGTAGCAGCAGATCTTCAACAGGCTTACAGTGTTGGGGAAACTGCATATCAGACGTTCCAACAAGAGCGACTACAACAGCGTTCACAGAACTTCTATGACCGGCTGAAGAGGCAGAATCTGAAAACATTTTCCAATGTCACAAAACAGAAGAAGGTAAAAACATCAGACAAGGAGACAGTTCTCAAAGCGGACCACAGACTGTTTGGGCAAATGCTGCTAATTTCAGCGAGTAGAAATCTCCCAATGGAGTCAGTCCTGGAACATCCTCTTGGACCAATACCGTGGTCATTGGCAAACTGTGATGGAACCCTCAAGAAGACACAGATGTTCTTGTGATAGCGCTAGCCATGCAGAGTAGCATCAAATCCCATATGTACATGAAGTGTGGAACACAGAATCGTCAAAGGTTCATTGATGTCAATAAAATAGCAGCAGCAGTGGGTAATGATGTCTGCAAGTGTCTGCCAGGTCTGCATGCCTTCACCGGCTGTGACACTGTAAGCGCATTTGGGGGCAAGGGAAAAGTGAACGCCCTGAAGTTACTCCTGAAACACAAAGAATACCAAGTGACTTTTAGTCAGTTGGGAACAAAGTGGTCGCTCACACCTACACTACTCAACAGGCTTGAAAACTTCACTTGTCATCTGTATGCTGCTGAGTGCAAAACAAGTGATGTTAATCAAATGAGATATCGCCTCTTTAAAGCAAAGAAGGGAAAGGTCACCTCCAGCCAGTTGCCACCTTGCAAAGATTGCCTACACATGCATGCTTTGCGAGCAAATTACCAGGCAGCAATTTGGCACCGGAGTTTGGAAGCATCACCCATTGTCCCGTTCCCCAATGGTCACGGATGGACTGAGGACGACAGTGGACTAGGTATCTGTTGGATGACAGGACCGCCAGCCCCGGACGTAGTTCTAGAATTCCTTTCCTGCAACTGCAAAAGGGTATGCAAACTACCGGAGTGTGAATGTCTTGCCAATGGCTTGAGATGCACTGCCATGTGCAAGCTGGAAACATGTGACAACATGCAAGATGACGAAGCTGACGATGAAGCTCCCGGTGAAACTGAAAGCGATTCGGACACGGACAGTGATGAGGATGAATAAATCAGAGAAATCAGCATCTTAACTTTGTGCTAAAAGGCAACAGAGCAATTTATGAAACGCAAAGTCCAACGCTTCTTTCTTTCTTGATTACCCAGCTTGTATATTGGAAATTTGTCCACAGGGTAATCCGGTGTTTCAGATAAATTTCCAGTTCATAGGACAAAATGAAGACTTGCTAAATTCTTTGTGTATAAAATTAAGGATAATTTATTGATAACTTTAAATGATACAGTACATTCAGTGCGCTTTACTTAAATTGCCTAATTTATAACAGTAATATACAGACAATTAGCACAGTGAAATCAAGTTATATTTGTAAATTACAGTGGCATGTGATTAAGCTTGTACAGTTTTATGCTCTTTTAAAATAGAACGAATTTAAATTACATAAATATAGTACTGGTAGTTAGGTACATGTATAAATTCCTTTACTAATAGTCTCAAAATAGTCCCAACAAATAAGTTCAATATAATGCACCTATCAATTGTCCCCCTCCCCCCTCCCCCGGACTACTCCACCTAAGAGATTGTCACTTTTCCTTGATACAATGAGCATTCCTGGGGCACAGTTTAGGTGACAAAAATCCTCATCCCCGGGTGCAAAACATGCGCGACTTGTATGCAGATGCATAGCGGAAAATGTAACCAAACCCTCACTAGTACATAGGGCCAGGGGTGGGGCAGTGCAAGAAGGGGAAGGGGTGGGGGAAGTAATTGATAGGTGCATAAGAGGTTCACTGAAAAAAACAAACCCACATGAAACCCCACATAAGCCGGCCCCAGCCAGGCATTTTCCTCTAGTATCGGAGAATTGATGGTATGGTATACTATAGCTTTCCAGGCCATCATGACTGTTTCCATATTTATTGGTGCATGTATCAAACTTTTAGACTATGTAGAGCAGAATATACAAATTTTAATCCGTTTTTAACCTTGCTCTCATCCAAGTAAGCAAATGCAGTATGCTTAATCTGAAATGTTGTCTCCTTTAAGAAATAAATACAAAACACATTACTCCAATGTACAATTTTAGTATAGCGCCCTCTCGTGGAAGTTGTCATGACAACAAAATTGACATTGTTTTAAAAAGAAAACATTGCTGGTGTATTAATTATGCCAAGTTGTATCAAATATGGTTATTGTATAATTACAAATAAGAAATAAATCACATTTTCTTAACCCCGATGCTAAGAATGTAGGCCTATATGTGTTTGTGTACCTATAATTCAAAGACTTGAAAACAGCATTAAGCTACCGATTTGCAATGTCTATCATATAAAAACAAGAACTACAGATGTGTAGCTAATTGAAAATTACCAGCAGAATTAGTCCCTCCGAGGTGTACCTTTTTCCAAAATTTTGGACCTTGGCTCATGGACTATATTGGTCATTCTACGAGATTGGGTACAAAAAGTGTAACATACAAAGCTCTTAAATATGAGTAACATTCCAGCCCAGCTACTTTAGTAAGTACAGTGTATATTCATTTTATAAAGAAACACATGTTACACTACAATAGAAGTATTTACACCACATTGTAACAAAACTACAGACCTCCAAAATGTAAACTTATAGTGTTAGCCATATGTGGTGTCCATGTTATTTAAATTACAACTACATATAGGGTATTAGGGAGACACGATCGAGAGGGTTATTATCGGGGTATTAGGGAGACACGGGGTATTAGGGAGACATTGCCATGTCTCCCTAATTCCAAGAAGGTTAAAAACCATTTTTATTAGGTCGAAAACCATTTTTATTAGGTTCTTAACTATTCTTTTTAGGTCGAGAACCATTTTCGTTTAGGTCGAAAACCATCTTTTGTAAGCTTTTTTTCGAGAAAATTAGTGTTTTTAGAGAGCTTTCTACCCAGAGTTGAGTGGTCCTAATTAAAACGCTTGCCGAAAATGTCTCCCAAATGCACCATTGTCGGTAATTATTATTATTATTATTATTATTATTATTTATTTAGCCATTCCTGCAATACACAAAATAGGCAAGGAGCAACAAAAGTAACAATTACTGTGATCCAAGGACCTGCTGCCCCATGTTGCGTAGGTAAGACAAATCTTTCATGATCTGTGAGAGATCGGTCAGTGAAAACAACATTATTATATTGGGACACCTAGCCATATTTTATATTTCACCAGATAAATAATTCTCTAGTCTTTGAATAAAAGAACTTACTGTACCAACACAACATGGACACTGCTTTTTTTTTACATACCCAACCTCATGGAATGACCCGTATATGTCTTGAAGATTCCGAAGCAATATCATATAAATCTGATGATTTCAGGCAAAATTGACCCCTGGCGCCTGGTAGCTAAAATTGGAACCAAACAATGAGGCACAGATCTCAAGTTTAGGAGTCTACGGCAACTGGTTGTCGAGTTATCTTCAATTGTTTTATGCATATCCAGATATTGGGCATTTGGGGCGTTAGGGGTAGGGTTAGCCTAAATTAACGTAGCACCCACATTTTTTGCACTATTGAGCTCAGTGACCACTCAAATCAAAGCTCATGGCCTTGGGCAGATTTCTATATCCATACAAGACAGGTCAGTGGTAAAACAATATGTTTTCAGAAGTTGTAAGCGTCTCGGATTCGGACTAAGTTACAAAATTTCAAACTCGTCTTGGAGAAACTTGATCTCAAAACCCACTAATCCTTGAAGGGTGGGGTCAAATTGATTTTTCTAATGTTTTGTAATCATATTCTGATGATAAATGTGAAAGGACCCCACTGTGGAACAATTCTTTAGGTCACATTGCCCCGAAAACGTGATTTTAAGTCATTTTTATTAAAAATTGCTTAAAACAGCTATTATTTTGACCTGTAGGCCAAATGCCCCCCATGGGCGACTTAAGAATACCCTTTTCATATGCCCCAAGGTGTACTACAACAGGAAATAAACATTAGAGCTGTGCACTTTTTTCGCCATTAAACGGCCCAACCCCGGGGACTATATGGCTGTGGGAGTTTTTTACGAAAGAAACTGTAGTAGGACATGGGTCTGTTTTATTGCAACTGGACAGCCGGACCATTTGGGGAGGTATTCCAGCTGACCCGAGACAATTTCAACTGTCATTTGGCCAACGGACCAGTGCTAATTCGAACGCTGCCTAAGACGCGTCGGAGCGCTTTGTGAAATTGGCCCCGGGGCTCATTCCATGAAGTGTCGCATATCTTCATTTCCACAAAATAGCCAACAAAGAAGTAACAAGTAATTTGTTACATGATGTTACATGATGTTACGTGATGTTACGTGATGTTACGTGATGTTACATGATTTGGTGACCTACGTACACCATTGGGGGTAATTTTGAAATCTTCAGTCTTTACGGAGTGTCGCTGTTTTTGAATTATGTAACTGGGACGCCATGTTAATTTAACTTCTTTCACTCCGACTCCAATTGTTTCCATGTTGAATTTGAAAGTATAACGCAGTTAAAGGGCCTGTGACATGCTGAACAACTTTGTGCCTAAGCTTTGCTTCATAATGATGGATTACTTGTTCAGCAAGACATACTATTGTTCGTTTGGATGTAAAATTAATAAAAGGTGGCCTTTTTCAACTTTGAAGATTTCACTGCGATAAATCACAGACAGAGGGCGCTGTTTGGAGTGCATCACATAAGGAAGACAGAAGGGAAAAGTTAAGAAAAAACATAAGACTTCAAGTTGGACTTGTGGCAAATTGCTGCAGTTTCTACCCCCAGTTTTGTCATGGCTTACAGCAGGCAACATGTAAAACAAACTCAAACAGCCATGGATTACAAAAGTTTCAGGAAAATTGAGAAAAAAGTGGAATCTTTTGTGCACAGTTTAATGTGATTTTTCTGTGTTTGCCTCTTGTGACGTCGTGACCTTGGTCATGAATATGCATATTCGCATTAGCATAAAAACTAAAAACCTTTGTTTTAACCCCCGAAGCAAGCTCCAAATAGGATTTTTATGACTTTAACTGAGTAGAGTGGTTTTAAAGCATAGATTTCATTGATAAAAATCATAAATAAGGGGCCCTTTAATGTCGGGGCCTAGTGGTTTCAAGGTGACAAACTTATTTTTAAAAATCAGTTGGCTAAACCTTTTTCTATTCAATGTAAATTTACAAATCTGATTTACTTTTGCAGGTGGAGTGCCTGATTTTGGAAGAGGACGCGACCGTCGTTACCGTGAATCAAGGTATTTACGATCAACTCTACATGCATGTACATGAATCTTGTCAATTCTTAAAAGTGTAATTATTGCCTCCTAAAATAAGATTTAGTAAAACTAGAAAACCACCAAGAAGACTGTTTTGATGCAGTGCCTACTGCCTACACACTAAGCCCAAAATGTATTTTAATGACTTTTAAGCTCCTCATTTTCAATTTTCCATAGCAGCTTGATGCATTGAGGCAATTTACTGTATGTGGCCAGATTATCCAGGTTCAACTGCCATAGGATTGTACACACAAAAGTCCAAGTGCCTTGGCCACTGGCCGCATTAGAGAGGGGCCCTAATATCAAGGTTCCACCTCCATATGTTTGTGTACAAACTGGTTTGTGGCCACTTTAGACAGGTGGCCTCTTTATAAAGGTGGCCTTAATAAAATACTGAACTCGCCGATGGCTCGTTCCGTATTTTCATGACTCGTGCAGTATTCTCATATCACCCTCAAAGTCATCCAATATTATATAATTAAAGAGGTTTTACTGTATTCCTTCTTCAACAGGGACGATGGCCTGTCCACTGCAATTCAAGCATCATTGGAGACAAACAGGAGAGGAATAGCCGCTAAACAGGACACAAAGAAGTCGGAAAGAGAAGATGTAGACACGAAGAGATCCAAGGACAGACGACAACAAGCCAAGAATGAATCGCCCGCCAGCTCCGAGCCAGAGACGTCTAGAGACGGCAGCAGCAGGAAACTGAAGAACAGTAGTGAGGATGGTGACGCAAGCAAGGGTGCTGTGGCCGTGGAAACGAAGGAAGCGGTGAAAGAACGCGAGGTGAAGACGAGAGATGGTGGTCGGGTTTCGCCAAACTCAAAAGTGGAAACCAAAAAGGAAACTGAGGACAAAGTCAAGTATCTACCGTCATCCAGAAATGTGGACACTGTGGAGGATGAAAAGAAACAGAAGGCCAAACCTGATGTTCCGGATCCAGTTGAAGCAGGATTGAAGAAAAAGAAAAAGAAAGCAAAAATTGCACCGGACAAAACTAACGGTGCAAGAGAGTCCTCTCGGAGCACTCCGACACATGAGGATGAAAGACATACAAAGAACCTGTCTTCAGATATCAGTCCCAGTGAAGACTATCCCTCTCTTAAAAGCAACATAGCTGATTTAGAAGCCAAATCTGCAAAAATAGCCTGGTCGTCGTCGAAGGCAAAAAGCGAAGATTTCCCAGCTTTAGGAGCACCGTCCGTTGCTAACATTGGCGGTAACGGCTCTTCTGGCGGATTTAATTTTTACTCTGCCTTGCAGAAAATTGATTTACAGCCTAAATTTCATCAGCAACAGCCCGTAGCAATGCCTGCACAGAGGTCGTTTAAAAATACAGACGAGGATTTTCCCACTCTGAGTTCCATTGCGGGAATTTTGGGTGTCGAACCGACGCGAGCCACTGCCAATCAAAAACCTAAAACCAACGGTGCATCTGCGTGGTCCGCATCAAAAGGAAAAACCACGGCCCAACCTCCTGAAGCCGCTGTGAAATCCAAAAAAAAAGGCAAAAAATCGGCAAAGGAAACCCAGAATAAGGTTACCAAAGACCCACTTTTTAAACCACCGCCTGGTTTTAAATCGCAAAAGGACGCCATCGCAATACCGTGTGAAAGGCAGACTAATCCTCAACGATTACCCCCAGGACTATCAATTGATATATCAACTTCGACCACGACCACACGACCCCCACCGCCTGGTTTAACCCAAATGTCTGCGGCCCCGCCTCTTCAAAAGACCTCGTTTCCAGTTGGCCCACCCCCAGGATTTGCCGCCAGTGTCTACATGTCTGACAGTCCCACCCCACCTGGACTCGATATTTATATCCACCCTTTAGCCTTCAATGAGCGCAACCAAATACTAGCCACAAAGATTCAGTCCATTCTACGGGAGGAAGACGGTTTTAACATGTTCAAGTCTATCTCAAGAAAGTTCCGCGAAGGCTCCTTGATGGCTACCGAGTATTATGCCCAATGCAAGACACTACTCGGAGACGATCTGACCGAGATTTTCAGCGAACTTGTGGCGCTGCTTCCAGATGCCGTCAAACAGCAAGAGCTTATCTCCGCCCAGAAGGACGACGATTTCCTAGTTGCGCAACAAATGGAGCCTTTGGGTTCAAGGGGCAAAGGTCGAGGTCACGGAGAGTGGAAGTCAAAGTTAAATGCCAACAGTTCATGTCCCCAATGTGGAATGATAGTCCAACAAGGCAAACTTCAAGCACACCTCGCTATGCATCAGGAATTCCCATCGTTGTCGGCTGGCGCTGTCGGTAATCGCCACCCAATACCTGCTGTGGCTCCAACATGGTCCCGTGTCAAGTAAACACATGGCTTACAGTGTGAACTCACACGTTTCCCTGTGTCGGTGCATTTTTAGCACACAAGAGCATGCAGTTTACCTATACAATAAACCTGGGACTGGATGGCAAATGAGGATCATACACTACTCACAAAACTTGGGATGAGAGAAAAATGTTAAAGGCCTTCCTTATCGGGATTCAAACCCGAGACCTCTGACTCACTAGGCAGATGCTCTACCAGCTGAGCTATAAGGCACAGTTGGTATATTTCCTCGGGTTTTCCCTATAGACCCAATTCTTCTCTCGGTATTGCATGATATTTCTCTCATCCCAAGTTTGGTTTTTTTATTTCATTGGTGATCAGACACCATACCAGATGTTGTGTTCGTTCACAATAAGTTACGATATTGGTATGTTAATTTTGGAATTTTTGTTGTCAAATGACTGTTTTCACCTATTCCTGTGACGAGGTGTATCTGTCATGCAGATACAATTGTCTAATCATATACAAAATAATTCAAGCGGAATGCATACCCTCAATAAAATATCTGCATACACCCCACAATATCCCAAACTTATTGTGAGTAGTGTACTCACAATAAGTTAGGGATATTGTGGGGTGTATGCCCCACAGGGGGTCTGAGCATATAACAGCACATACAGCAACAGGCAATAGTACATAGAGCTTTATGCCAATTTTTCTGTCCTTTTTCTCACTCCACATCAGGCCTGGTTCATACTCTTTGCAAAAGCAAACACTAATTAGAAGTCATAAGAGTTTTTGCGGCGCAAAAATGCAAAAAGTTGAACAAGTTTTAAGCTATGTGAATGTTCGAAGCAAAATGTATGGCATCAAATTTACGTAAAGTACACGTTAGCATTCACTTTTGCTTAATGCACTATACGGTAGCATATCAAGATTGTTTTGTTCCCCATGCAAAATGATTCTCGGAAGAAAAAGCAAACAGTGCTAACAAAACCAGATTTTACTGGCGCCCCTTTATCGTGTTATGTATCGTATATTTTACAAGTTGTTAATGTACATACATGTATATGTTTCTCTGAAAAATAGCGTTACTGTCTCTGAAATTATATTTTTAATTATTGTGTAATCTTTAAAGGCACAGGCTCGTCAACAATGCGCGCCCGCCAAATTCGTACTGGAAACACGCAGCTCCATGCCTTTGCTATGGAGCTGCGTATTGCGTGGCACACATTTGGCGAGCGTGCATTGCTGACGAGCCTGTGCCTTTAAGTAGTCATATCTAAATGGAAAATCTTCTGTTCTGATCAAGAATCAGTATTTTACTAACAAAAAAAAAAAATTATTATTTGGTTTTTCTTTCTTTTTTTTGAAAGTATATGCGCAAGTCTCATATTTAAAAAAACATAAGATATAACTATGCCACATCTACAAATTTACAAATAAAGAAAATTTATGTAGCTGGCAGTTAGCGATAGCAGTTAGCGATAGCAGTTAGCGAGGCATCTTGGTTAGTATAGTACTGGTTATGGTGAACTTAGAGGCTCGGGCTAGATTTTTAGTTTTACATATATAGCCAAACTTCTGCTCAATTTGACATTCACTACTCGTTTCAATTCTTATTTAAATCCGTTTGTCACATACAGATTGTTTAGGTAATGCTATATCAACAAATTTCAAATTACCTCTGTCAGCATCGTTTGAGATGCTGAGCCTTTGTGTAGACGGTGCGTCCATCTTTGTCTTGTTACCCATAGTATGTGTCGGGCACAATCTGCGCAATAGCGCTAGAAATCATCCGTTGTTGTTTTGAGATAATCACTGTCTGCGTTGCGCGTTTTCTTGAATGCGCTAAGCAGTTGCCATTGTGATTCACACAATGACCAATTTTAACATGGGACCAAACTAGATTTTCCTGCAAGCCTCGCTTTGGTTACATTCATTTTAATAGAAAAAAGGGAAGATGGCCGCATAGATCTTTTAATTTTCAAATTTATTACAAAAGAAAGAGCTGAGACCTCATTTTTGATGACAATTTGAAATTCCTTTATATGTGGGGTCGGGGGGGAGGGGCGAGGGCGAGGGAGGGGGGTGGAGGAGAGAACCTCGAAGATACAAGCTTACCATATTAACCAAATTATATAGTTGGGTTCAGAAATTTCAGATGAATGATTGACTTATTAATAAAAAAACAAAAAATCTGTTTTATGGCACTTTAAAGAAAACAAAGCAGGCCATCGGTTATAATACACAGTGGTGTAGATATGTTTTAGCCCACGAGGTGTATGGGCTGTGTAAACGTTTGTTTGTTGGAATTTTATTTGGACAAATGGACACTTGGCTCCATCGGCAGATTTTGTTATTTAAATTATGTAAGAATGGAAACACAAAGCATCCTTTCATGCCGAATGTCAAAGCACAATAAACTCTCCATGTGCAGCACAATATGTGGCAAACGGACCCCCCCCCCCCCCCCCCCCCCCCCTACCATTGTTCCCCTATTGTGTCTCAAACGTCCAAGGAATTCCTTTCAGTTTTTAGGGGTGATTGGGGCGTTAACAAAAGTGAAGAGTGTGTTGAGGTATAGGGGCATATATCGTGCTGGTATAAGACTCTCTGCACTGGTAGCCATAACAGGGGGCAGGTTTTATTATTGAAATGATGTGATATTAGATCCACAAAGTGCCTACTCATGTATGATGCACGGTGACCATGTGATTACATGTACCCCCTACCCTGGGATGGATGTTGTGCAAAGGGTTCATTGCTCCTTTAAAGGGCCCCTTGAAAGGCTAAATAGCTAAATTATGCACAGTTTTTGCTGTATATGAAGGATTACTTATTTAAGAAGACAATACTACTGTTCATTTTGATGCCCGTTAAATATAAAGGTGGCATATATTTCAACTTTGAAAATTTCTTAACTGAAACGCACAAAAAGAGTGCGCTGTTTGGGGCATGTCACTTTGGGAACACACGGCAGAAAAGCAAAGAAAAAACGACTTCAAACTGGAATTGTGAAAGATTGTTGCAGTTTTCAGCCTTAGTTTTCACGTGGCTTACAGTAGGCAACATGTAAAACAAACCCAAACAATCGTGGGTTACAAAAGTTTCAGCAAGTTGGAGAAAATACTGAAATATTTTGTGCACAGTTGAATGAGATTTTCCTGTGTTTGCCTAATGTGACATCATATAACTCTGCTCATGAATATGTTAATTTTCATAAGTATAAAAATCACAAATCTTGATTTTAACCCCTAAAACAACTGTAAATGAATGGAGCAGTTCTATAGCATAGATTGCATTCGATAAAAATACCATTTCTTTTTTTCAAAGAATCTTCGATGTAAAACAAATATCAGTATGCATTGTTTTTAACACTCCATCTCAAGTGTGCTGAAAAAATTGCATGTATACATACTGTATTAAAGGCCAAATATAAATTTGGCACAGTTTTCTTTTCTTTCGGGGAGGTGTGGGGGGTGTACGTTTTGTGAAAGATTTAAAGGTATACATGTATTAGGAAAATTTGTGTGGACAATACTTTTGGGCCATCTTTTCAGTTTTCAAACTTTTACATATTTGCCCAAAAAAAGCCTATCTCTGGTGTAATGTACCTAGTTAAACAAGTATAAAAGCATAAATAGTGTCTCATTCTTCAGAATTATAAATGAAAAGAAAAGAATAAAGAAACGTGAAAAAAAGGTCCTTGCGTGGATTTTTCGAAATAGCCGCCTATTTCTGAGTAATTACTAGTTTACCAATGAGCAACTTCGGTTGCCGACGGCCAAAGCTGGCCATTGGTTGTTTCCAGAGTGACGTCAGAAACACGTTCTGGTTGCGATCGCGAAAATAAGCCAAACTTATTGCTGGGCATTAAAGGCAAGGCTCGTCAGCAAAGCGCGCGCGCCAAATTCGTGCCACTAATTACGCAGCTCCATGCCTTTGCTATGGAGCTGCGTATTTCGTGGCACGAATTTAGCGCGCGCGCATTGCTGACGAACTTTGCCTTTAAAGGTAGAGTACATCATTTGCAGTGACCCCAATTTTTGTTTCACGAGTTGACAAGAAAAACTTTACTAAACATGCTAAAAGAGTTAATAACAAACACTGCATGAATTTATTTCTGTCAAATGGTATTTTGTGTGAGAAATAGACGGCCGAAGTGTGACGTGTTGCCATGGTAATTGGCTCTAAACATGGCCGTCGGAAAAAGTACCATTGCAAAAGCATAGGGACACGGTTCAGTGATTTTTAGTGTAGAGCCATTGCCTAGGCAACTAACAAAAGATAACATTCACTTCGGCAGCTATTAATAACTGAAGATGGTTTTCCGAAAGACGTTTTTACCATTCAACTCAACACAAAAGCCATGAATCGATTTTTCAAGTTTTCTGAAGTATTACTGCTTCTATGTGGCTGGAATTTCTACACGGCAGTTTTATCAACATGGCTTTTAATCACCGTGGAAATAACGCCCTTTGTAACAGTTTACCAATCATGAACTCTACATTTAAGCACGGGCGAATCCTCTCTGGATTCGATTAGAATCGATACCAAGTAGGGGTGGTGACTTTTGAGGAATCGATTCCCGTTATTTTGGCAATTCTACGAAGTTACCGTACTTTACTTTACTAAAGGAGTTTCAATATTTTTATAGAAAATTGTTTCGTTCTAACCTAACAATCACATAAATATAAAATTAATACCTCCCCAAAATACTGTCCATGTGAAGAAAACAAGAAATTTGCAATCTCCAATTTGGATGTGAAAGCAAAAAGGACGACTAGAAAACAAAAATACGACTAGAAAACGACCGAAAAACGACGTCTTAATCAACACGTCGTGTGCCAACTGGGAAATATATACATTGTATTTGCCTTTTAAAAAATTATTATCCGGGATTATTACTTTTAGCCTAATATTTAAATTATTATTATTATTATTTTATTATTATTTATTCGGCCAACACAAGCAACAATACAACAGAATATTCATATAAACAAGAGAGCAAATAGATAGAGAGGTAATCAATAGATAAGTATATAAATATAAAAAGTAAAGTTGGGGGCCGGGGGTGGGTAACAAAGACACTAAGACAAACCAATCTAAGGTGGCCAGGATGAACAAAAGTGAAAGTCACTGTGGCCGCGCCCAAAGGCCTGCTCAGCTCATAAACCCTAGACATATGAAAACCCTTACATATGAAAATCATTTAAATCATTATCAGTGATACACTTGTATTTTTATTTATGATGTAAAAAAAAACCAGACAAAACAACACGGACATTTCCCACTGATTTCCTCTCATCGTTGGTATGTGACGTCATAGCTGCTCGGCTATTTATAGATGAAGCATATAATAGTATAAAAACAACCCCATTATCCATAGTTCAACTTTGAGAGATTTCATAAAAGCGACGCGTGCCACGAGGACCACGATAGAGGGCGCGCTTTCCGAAAATTACACACACCCAGAAGTGCGAGTTGTCGACCGTACTGTTGTGCCGCATTTCCGCGTTCAGAAAAAGTGGTAAAGTTTCCACTTTCGGGATCGGTGGAAATAACATTTCTTGGTCCACATCCATTCTTGGAGGTTAACAATGCAAGCCATCAAATGTGTAGTAGTTGGAGATGGGTAAGTTTAAAGTGGAAAACATGAAAATGTTGACGTGTCGGTTTGCCAGTTTTCATGACATGGTTTTTCGTCGTTTCACTTCAGTATGCATATCGTGCATGATCATTTTGATTCTTTTTGCAGACTTGGACAGAAAGTAGTTGACCTTGGCTTCAGACCTTGTGCACAAAACATATGTCGGTCAAGCAAGTGATGGGTTTTCTACTTTAGTTACACATGTAGGCCTACTGGTAGTTATTTTAATTAAAAAAAAAACGTGAAAAACATACATTTTTCATTTAAAAAGTTGCAGTCCTGTCATGCCTGTGGAGAGTTCTGTACAAAAATTGACGTTTTAAAATGAAACTTCCAAATACTAGAAAATGTCAAATCTGGATGTTACACCTGCATCATACATGTCATAAGTTGTATAAATACTAGTTTAATTATACATGTACGTACATTGTAGTCTATTGGAGTAACTTGGATTAGACTGGTTTCAGAGCCATTTCACATATTCTACATACAAACGATATTCTTGTTCATATGTTAACCGGAAACCAGTCTAGTAGAATCTTTATAATTTATGCAAGATTGTGTCGTGATGTGACAACACGACGCACGCCATTTTTAACAAGGAATGTATTTTCTTGATTTAAAGTACCACAGTCCTAAACTATATCTACTGGCACCTCGGTTGGTGTGTCATGTGTATTTTTGGCCATTTTGAGGATGAAAACTGTTGCTTTTTTGGGCCGTGTGAGAGCTAGGAATTAATAAATACTTGTTAGGGCCGATTGCCTTGGACCCTACATATATCGCATACCACGTCCCCATGAAAAAAAGCGATATTGTAGGCGTCCAAGTTACTCGGACTAGGTTATACGGTAGTAAAACATATAGGGCGCCCTCTGGTTAATAATTTGCACCTATCAATTGTATGACGCACCCTCGGACCCCCGGGAGAGGTGCGTCATGTCCCGGAATGTCCAGTCATATTTTGACGAAGGTATTGCGTCAAAGTACACATTGGTCCGTCACGATTACCATGACTAGTGCGTCAAGGTGTGTCAATGGTGCGTCAGTATAACAGTGTCCATTGGTTTTCCACAGCGCCCGATCAAACAAAACCACGACGGCACGGCGTTCAAAAAGTCCCGTTAAAAAATATTGAAGCCCCCTAAATGTACACCCACAGAGTGAAATGGAATTCAACAGATTTGAAACATCATTTTAGTTCCCTTTGCATGTGCATGTACTTTCTAAAAATGCATGAAAAACGGGAGGAAAAACGAAACACGTCAAAAATACTGCCGAGTGGAATAATACCATTTTGGAAGGAGGGGTGACCGTACTGTTTCCGAGGTACATCTGTTTAATGTCTTTGTTGTTTTGTTTCATATACTGACGGGAAATAAATTCGAATAAATGTTAGTGTCCCATTTATTTAAACGGTTTATTTGCGTTCATACTCATTTCATTAGGGCAGGCCTACTAAAAAAAAACCTCCTACGCAATCAATGAAACTACCCCTTTACTGCTTAATGGTATCTTCTGAAAGCAAGATGGTCGCCAAGCGCGCTGGTTTACATTAGTTTTGTGTACTCGTCTATGGAAAGCCGGGTACCGGTTGTTGACTGGTTTCAGTACTTTTGTGCACGCGTCTATGGAAAGCCGGGTACCAGTGTTGTTGGCCAACATTGCATGCCAGAGATGTTTTCGCGCCGGCTGAAAACATTCGTGATCGATCGTATGCGTACGCCCGTCGTCCGGACGGCTCTGGTTGGATTTTTCGAACGGAAATAACCATCGCCAGCGGCGCCTTTGCCGGGCGTTCGCCTTCGATATTCATTTTCGCCGTGTACATTTATATTTTGTATACAGGTATGTCAGTCATATATGTCCGTCAAGGTGCGTCGTTTTCCAAAGATGGTGCGTCAAAATGTGGTAGTTTGAAGCGTCATTTGACCAGAATGGTCCGTCACAAAAAGTGACCGAGGGTGCGTCATGTTACCCAAAAAGATGACGCTCCTGTGGACATTGACGCACCTTTCCCGGGGGTCCGAAGGTGCGTCATACAATTGATAGGTGCATGTAATACACAGCCACAGACTTGCATGCACAGATCTGTCCGCACCATGACTGTGAAACTCAAACAGCTGTGGCGTAAAGGGTGCCATAGTACTGCTGACGTTCGCAATTGGGAAAATCACCCAAATGCGGTCGTGACCTAATCATGCTGTGCTGTCACCAAGCATGTAAACGCCTTATGTTTTGCATGTTGTAAGTCATGTACATGAGCAGAACAGAGCAACATCATTCAAATAATAATTCCACACATGTGACGTTGATGTAGGCAATGGATGGCCCACTGCAGCGCAGTTTGTGTTGTGCCTGTTAGGCCATGAGAATGAAAATGATAGATTTGCGTCCACCGCCCGCATGCTCTGAAAGCTACCGCCGAAAAATTTCATTATTTTCAAAAATTTTCATTATTTTTACAAAAAAGACTCTGCATCACGAATTTTCAAGTTTCAAATCATCAAACAATGGTAAAAGGTTATATTCACGCATTTTACTAGTAGACAAGGTCCCGTTCATCGACTAAAAATGTAGTCAGGATGCCCTGCGACACAGAGAAAAATGCATGCGAAATGCCGTTACGAAATAGCCGACTTCTGGGTACCAGTCGCTGCACACTATTTATACAAAAAGATCGACTTGTTGGGCTGCTTTCGAGCGCTCGTCCATGGTGCTCCCACCAGCTCCCAGGCGCTGGTAACGTTACGTCACACACATGCAGTTTGTGCCTTTCGAACGCGCACCAGGGAACACTAGGGATCCCCTTGTGCCGCGCTCGAAAGCAGCCCTAGCCCTATTGAGCTCGTGCCAATGACGTAATTTGGGAGTAATTGGTGAACTAAACCGCGTTACGCCCACCAGAGACACACACAACGCGCATGCACATTGCTTCCACAATGACTCAGCATTATTTGACTCCCAAAAAGGCATATTCGCACGTGTTCGAAAGAGGTCAATAGCGCATTGAAACTGTGGCTTGTGCGCGTGCATGTGTACATGTACGTCGTGATTCTGTTGCTCGGGCGCGCGCTCGACGATTTTGTCCAGGCGCTACAATTTTGGACAAATTCATGCAGACATTGGGTCATGAATCCATATCCCTGCATGATTTAATAAGTTTTCATATTGCAAAGAACAACCATTTTAGTAGTATATTGTGTTACCTTCACAAACAAAATGGAACAGCCTGATCATTCATGTTAACGGGACTTTTTCTCTGATCTTGACTCTAAAATGATGTAGACTTTGGAGCATGTTTTATTAAAGTTTTATGACGTTTTCAATGAAAAACTCTTTCAGTAGTTTCTGGTGTTTCCTTCACAAGCAAAATAGATATGTATAAGCTACTCCTAGAACTATGAGAGGTTCGTTCCGCTATCGTCTCCACGAACTAGGGGTATGTATAAGCATGCAGTACACATGGTATTACGCATCACTAGCATTAATAACTACATGTTGCAATTACATCGTTGAAGAAGCTAGTACGAGAAAATAATGAATAATGAATAATGAAAAAAAGCCTCATGTCATTTCAAAAATGCCCGGACGCAAATCTATAACTTTCATTCTCATGGCCTTAGTGTTAGCAAGGGTGAACAGTTTTAGAGCACTACTTTTTGTCACCTGCTATAGACTAATCCGACGAACGAAAACTGCGGTGTATCTCCAGCGCGTTTACATGACGACGCAATAGACATATACCACAGTAACAATGGAATAACCACAAGAGGGCGGGCTCACTAAATGTTATTTGGATTACACTATACGCAAAGGCACAAAATGTTACATTTTGTCACATCACTTGAATAGAATTTATCGGAAACAAAAATTAGTTTATGCGGAGCTAGAAATCATCTGTTTTCAAAATAGCAAGAAACGTGAGCTCCATCAGTCAAAACGTACACTACGATGATCCTCTAACTCATTGTGACATACGGTACTGTGTGTGCTCCAATTGTGCCAATGTGTTTGTGTTCATGGGCAAGACACTTAATCTCAATTGCATCGTCAACCCAAGCGATATTTGGAGAGCTGTTAGGGGGAATGCCACAATCTAAGTGCTTATAGGGTTGTGCGCCTTAGCTACAATGTAGGCAGCCACTTACCGGTACCGGGTAGTTGAAACGAAATGGTTCTGGTGATTTCCTGATGGCAGTGATAGGGTACTAAAACATGTTCCCTGTACACGAATCCACCACCATTATTATTATTATTAGGGTAAGAGTTAAGAAGTTGATCAGAATTTTCTTTTCTTTAAAATGACTCATTGGAATGTGCAGATTTGATGGAAAAACCCAAGATTTTGCGAGGAAACACTTAGAAATTGTTCTGCCCGTCTCATACGGTATGTTTTGCACACAAGGTCTGAAGCCATGATCAACTTCTGAATTCTTTCCATCCATTGTTCCTATGCTTGAATAATTTACTATGGTGAGCCTTATTCGATATCAAACAGTCCCTTTTCCTGATATTTGGAGGAAGTCCAGTATACCACCACAGTGGACGTATTTCCTGATAATGTGTAACAATGAGACCACAAATCTCATTGACATCTGCCTAACTCAGACTGCGCCGATGTAATGTACCGGTACATGTAGGCCTACATTTTACATAGTACAAATACACTACTCACAATATGTATAGTATGTAAGTAGGTGGTATTGGTATGTTGTCAATTTTGGAATTTGTTTTTTCAAATTGACTGTTTTCACCCATTCCTGTGACAAGGTGTCGGTCATGTAGGTACAATTGTCTAATCATACATGTACATGTACATATATATATTACGAAATAATTCAAGCGGAATGCATACCCTCAATAAAATATCTGTGTTCTCCCCTCCCCCCTCCCCCTCAATATTCCTAACTTATTGTGAGCAGTGTATGCTGTTAAAATGTGGGTTACACAGGACACAATTTGCACCAACAGTTCACAATTTCAATTTTGTATTCATCAAAATTTTAGTGGCTTTGGTATGTGAGGTACATGTATGTGAGGTTTTTGTGGTTGTGTGGGATTTTAGTGACTGTAGTGCATTAATAGTTCCAGTAAAAACATATTGTGTTGAGTTTGTCTGGCCGATGTGAAAATTTGCTACTGCCATTACATATGTGTACTTGTATGTAGGTATAGCCATTATCGAATAGCTGCCATCTTGTAGGGCACCTTTTTTCATTAAAATTGGTCAACAAAATGTGCAACCGTGCATGTCCCCCAGGAACAAATAACCTGCCCTACAAGATAGCAGCTACCCAATACGGTCTATATGTACATGTACATTTTTCAAGCCAGGAACAAAATTGGTCTGCCTCATTTTAAAGGCAGAGGCTCGTCAGCAATGCGCCCGCCAAATTCGTGCCCTGAAATACGCATCTCCATGCCTTTGCTATGGAGCTGCGTATTTCATGGCACGAATTTGGCGCGCGCGCAATGCTGACGAGCCTGTGCTTTTAAAGATTACCGTTAGATCAAAAATAGACTGGTACAGAGCAACATCAGCATGTTATTGTCCTGTTCACAGAGCAGGATTACTGGTACATGAACGTACCGGTACATAATAAACCAGTGGACCACACTAGGTCTTGTTGTTGCTTGAAATCATGCAGAAGTGAACTTTCCAACTCCGTCCCCTGAATCGGTAACTAAGTAAAATATTTCTGATTGCAAGGGTGCTAGATTGTGCGTTTACTGGTATATTTTTCATACTGGAGGCTAATTTTTTCTGTGCAATGGCTTTTATATTTTCTCTCAAAATAAAACATCTTTAAGTACGGTAGTTCTAAGGAGAGCTTCAGCCCAAGAATGACAACAAAAAGTGCTTTAACATACAATGTACTACATGTATACCAGTACCTATCTGAAAATCCTGTGTACAAATTTCCCATATAACGTACATTACAAACGCCAAAAAGTCACAAAGTATACGCCACGTGTGTGTCCTTGTTACGTACTTGCATATGTTATGGGAGGTTTTTACATTCTTGGGCTGAAGTTTACTCCTTTAAAAAAAGTATTTCTTCTATTTTGAGAGAAGACAAAAGCCATAATAAAAAAATATCTCCGGTATTGAAAACAAACTCATAATGCAAAGATGAGGCTTGAAACGCAAAATAGTCTGGCCCCTCAACAGGTTACACTTTACAGGACTAATTCGGAGGACACAATTGAAAATTGTTAAAACTGCGTGAACAAGGTCAATAATTACTGGTGTCCTAGTCTAAACACGTTTCCATTCTCGTGCACGAAGTTTGAACTTAATACAAGGAAGAAAAATATTAAAAAAACAAATAATAATCCCATTTTTGAGTTGAATTTTGTAATCTTGAATCAACAATGGTTTTGAACATCCTATACATGTCCATGTTTGACACTTTACAGCATATAGTACTTCCTTTACTTCAACTTCCTGGTACAGTTAATAATTTAAGTACATTTTGTATGAGTTTTCCTTTGTAAGGAGGCGCATTTAGCGCACACACACGACCATATTACCTTTATCTTGTCTCATTATAAAATAAATAACTTTTTGTTGTTCTGGGGAGATATAGACTGTGTGTACACTGGTCCCGACCTCGGGATCAAGATTGATCCCCTGATAAGAATGCGTCAGTGTTAACCGCAATGATCCCGAGTGCCGCGTTTACATCCTGTAGTTGATTTCGAATGCAGTGCCAGAAGTTGCAGTCAAAAGTCGTGCTCTATGTGTGCATGTACATGTACTGATCAATGTGCGCGGGTACGGTTCTACCAATGGGGGACGTTTTGGGAAGGTTTAACAAAGGGAACGATATCGTCCGTGATTGCCAAGCGAACGTCCTCGATTCGCTCGTGTAAACAAACGAGTAAAGAAAAAAAACTGTCCAAACAAAAAAGGAACAATGGGACGTCCGCGGTGGGAGGTGAGTTCACACCTGGATGTGCATGGGTTGTGCATGTGAATTTCTTGAATTTCTTCATCCCTCCGCCGACGCGAGACAAAAATCTCGGGGTCTGATCCGGACCAATTTGGTTTCGAGGGGGTTTTACACTCAGTTTGTGATCCCGAGCTCAGTGATTGACCCTGAGCTCGGGATCATGTGTAAACAGGCTGTTAGAAAGGTCTGTTGTGTCACTATTTTTCCGCTTGGTGATTAAGTTACATATGTACCTGTATCTCCTTTTAATATCTATGTAATTGTCTGTTATGCATCATTGATTTGCCACAAAAATAAACATCTGTGTCAGAAAACACTGTGACACTTAATTGGCAGTTTTGGCATACAATTACATGTAGGCAAATGTGTACGTCATCTGCAGTCTATGGCCTTTGAACTTAGCAGACTATTCATGAACTCGACAAATCGTGTCATTTATCATCAGGAAGTTCCCTGATGGTGGAAAATGTATGCACGGAAATACCTCCAACTCTCTAATTAACTTTATCATTGTTTAACTTTAAATAGTGCGCAATAACTTGTTCACGTTGGATAACGCGCCAATGAACTTGTTCCAATTACTTTTGGCTGAATATTACATGATTTTACGAAAATGCAAGATGCAAAACTGAAGCGCTGTTCATATTGGATTTTTTGTTCAAACTCACAGAGCCGATGAAACCAGTAAGTGTACAAGTCAACACAGTACATGTATGTAACTCAACCATGTTTTCGAGAAAAATGTGTCCATGCTTTCAAAAAATTGTGCAAAGCCACTGTCCTATTTAAGCTGGTTCCCTGGCTACCGTACATGTACCGGTAGTACATTTATACTGCACAGACAATGGACCACAGAACTTATATGACTAATTTCGTTCACATTAATCTGCAATTACTTTATACTTTGCTCATTGCTGACTGCAGTGAGATTGTGCGGTGATGTCGGATGGCTAAATGTTCCATCAGCTTCGAGACATATTTCTTGACATTGAGAAATAGTTACTGATTGAATCTCCACTTGTACATTTTTTTAAAAACATATGGCACATATTAGATTTTGCATCTCAAGATGCCTCAAGGAAGTTTTCTCAAGGTCACTTTCTTTCTACATGTAGTAAATCAAGCATGGCTGCACTCGTATGCACTTGTACGTGTACACGTTTATGTACGTGTCCCAGTGTACGTGCATGTACATGTACATGTACGTAGTTTGAAGACGTGAAGAAAAAAACATCATCTTGAAATTGCATTTCTTCATGCTGCATTGGTTTGGGCTGCTAACCGTGCTAATAAGATGAAGTATGTTAATAACTTTCAAAAACAGACCTTTGCTGGCACCAGTCAGATGGAAAGTAACGTGTTTGCAAGATAAGGGTAAATTTGTCAGAATTTGCGACCATATTTTCTCCTGCAATTTCATCAGGGACCCAGCTGGCAAGTTGTAAATTGTAGTCGCAGTCGTAGCCAAATGCACATGTTTGTAGCGCTGTTTTATACAGTGCAGCATTTTGACAGAGTATTATTGGTCCATTCAATCTTGGCAGTTTTTTATAAAAATGACATTGTTATGCCTTGGTTAAGGACGGAATGAAATAACACTGAAAATGAAAGCCGCAGTGTACACGTACAGTACAAGATTTTAACAATGGAAATTACCTACCGGTACAGTAATGAACAAGATCTGTGTGATTTCCAAAAATACGACAACTTGTCCATACACATGTATGTAAAACATTCTACATGTAGCTTTAAAGATGCAGACTTGTCAATGCGCGCGTGAGGAAATTCACAGCTTCATAGCATGGAGCAGTGAATTTCGTGGCACGAATTTGTTCCTCGCATTTTTTAAGCCTATTGTATCATTTGCAAGATGAAACTTTTTATAGATTATTAGAATAAACAGCATAACAAACATGTATCCAAAGAAGAATGTTGGTGAATTACTGTATATTTACGATAGCCTGTAGAAATTTCATAAAGCTTTGAAAATCCATGAACGGTTTGTTTGTGTTAGTGACACGGTTGTAATGACTCAGACTCGATTTTCACTGACTTGACTTGAGACTTGAATCTCAAATGACTTGACTTGACTTGAGACTCGAATCTCAAATGACCTGACTTGACTTGAGACTCAAACTTCAAATGACTTGAATTGACTTGAGACTTGAATCTCAAATGACCTGACTTGACTTGAGACTCGAATCTCAAATGACTTGACTTGAGACTCGAATCTCAAATGACTTGACTTGACTTGAGACTCGAATCTCAAATGACCTGACTTGACTTGAGACTCGAATCTCAAATGACCTGACTTGACTTGAGACTCGAATCTCAAATGACCTGACTTGACTTGAGACTCGAATCTTAAATGACTTGAATTGACTTGACTCGGACTTGTACATTTTTGACCGTGTCTGCCAAAAATGAAATTTAACTTTTTTGCATTTTTTATCAGAACAACAAAAACACCCTACAAAAAACACTGCAAGTTTCAGCATTTAGACTCATTTTTAAACTGGCTTGAATAAATTTACTGTTGTGACTACATGTACATGTACTTGACTTGAACCGACGTGATTAACATGCCTGACTTGACTTGACTTGGGATGTACTCGAAGGCCATTTGACTTGACTTGGAACTCGAAGGCAGTTTGACTTGACACGGGACTCCATACATGTACAACCCTGCTTAGTGAGTGGTAATATTAGGGTCATTTTCTACATGTATGAACATTATATATGTGTCTTCCCATCCTGAGAAACGTCATAATAATAATAATAGCAAGTTCTTATATAGCGCATTTCAGATCCATGTACATGTAGTGTGTCAACATTTCCATTTCAAGTGTAAGATATAATGCAGGAATGAACACTACGACTGTGACTTGCATGACGTTATTAATTCATTGTTCTTTGCACCTCATTACAGAGCTGTTGGTAAGACTTGTCTACTCATCAGTTACACTACGAATGCCTTCCCTGGTGAATACATCCCCACAGTGTAAGTATGGTTTAGTACATGTCCCTATCACTTATGTATTAAAGGGCACTTGTAGAAATTGCTACTTAAAAATTAGGCCCCCTCAAAAAAGAACTCCGTTTAGCATTAGAAATTTTGAAAGGGATGATGACGTCAACCATGCAATGATTGCATGTATGACGTAAAGATTGATGCCTTGTTTCCCCGACTCACACACCACATGAAGTGTGTAAAATTTGTTGTGGCCTGACCTACGCCCTCTCAAGTCCGAGCGCCGAACTGCAAAAGATGGCAACTTATATGAAACGTACAGAGTTAGGCAACCCCTTTGCAAGTGTTGTCCCTTCCTTTAATCTTGATTGTTCTTGGTCTTGGACAGGCTCAGGTCTTCATCTAGGTTTCAAAACCACTGTTGTCTGAATTTTGGCCCAAGACCAAATCAAGACCAAACTAAGTCAAGACCACTTAGATGCATTTTGCCTGCAAGCGCAATTTTTCGTACCAGGCTGAAACCAAGTTCAGCACCAAATTTTCCGACAAAATCTCATCATCTCATTTTTGTCGCTGTCACTACTTCAGGATAGCCCAAAATTAGAACAGAATGATTCACATAAATAATCTTTTAAAATGTCTCGAATGTCATTGGGTTAACATCCTGTATCCTGTTTTTAGTGGTTGCACACTATATATACCACCAAGGTTATTTTTGAGATTGCGGTTTTAGTTTCATAATAGTTTGAGAATTTTTGCTTATTAAATTACAGACGGCTAAAAAAATGAAGGCTCCTTTACATACGGTACGATACTTAACAATATCAAAATCATAATCATTAAACACATGTATTCAATGTTTAACTTTTCCTTTTTTATCATGCAGTTTTGATAACTACTCGGCCAATGTTATGGTCGACGGGAAACCAGTCAACTTGGGATTGTGGGATACGGCAGGGCAAGAGGACTATGACAGACTCAGGCCTCTCTCATATCCACAGACAGTAAGTTGAAATCATTTAGTGTATCACGTTTGGTTTAATTTCAATGGTGATTATTAAAGCACCATACCAAATATTGTTTGTTACTTTGCTCGGCTACGCAACTATGCAACACTGAGGGAAAAATTGGGTTCGTAGGACAGACCCTCAGGGAGTGTGCCTCGTATGTAGCTCAGCTGGTAGAGCATCTGCCTAGAGAATCTGAAGTCTCGGGTTCAAATCCTGATAAGACCCGTACGATTCCTCTCATTCAATGTTTGCTTGTTACAAGAAGTAGTGCCGTGCCTATATGTACGGGTAGTGATCAAGACGACATGTAGACACGTTTTTAAACTTTCTATCAGTGTTAACAACAAAACTACACTGAAAAGATTTTTGTAAACGCCACAAGTACATATAGGTGCGAATCCACATACAATCGCGGACGTCCCTTTGTTCCTCTTTTGTTTGGACTATTTTTCCTTACTCTCGTTGGTTTTGTACAGGAGCGAATCGCGGACGTTCGCTTGCCAATCGCGGACGATATTGTTCTCTTTTTTAGACCTCCCTAAAACGTCCACGATTGTTTGGGAGAACAAGCGCGCACATACCGATGACACAAAATGCACTAAAAGTCGTTGTTTGCCTAACCGTGTGCGATCGAAACCTCACTATTATAGACTGATTATAGACGTGGGTCTTTCCACAGTAATGGGGTACATTTCTGTAACATTCAAGATCTTAGGTCCCAGTTCACTTCAAATGTCTTAATTTTATCTTTAAATTATCAAGCTAAACTGAGGAAATAACTTTTTCACCAAGGAGTATGAAAAATAGTCCTACAACATACATTTGTGAAAACCCTGTGCACAAATTTTCCTATTACGCATGTAACAAAGACGCATACATGGTTTGATTTGCGATAGTACTAATCTTTTAACCCAACAGGACGTCTTCCTGATATGTTTCTCTCTGATGAGTCCCGCGTCATTCGAGAACGTCCGGGCCAAGTGGTTTCCGGAGGTGTCCCATCACTGCCCTAACACGCCCGTTGTCTTGGTGGGGACGAAGTTGGATCTACGGGATGACAGAGAAGCCATCGAGAAGCTTAAAGAAAAGAGATTGTCTCCAATCACTTATACCCAGGTCAGAGAATATTATTACCCTTAGTCATTGGATTCAATTATGTCATTTCAATTGAACTCAATTCCTACAGATTGCCATGTGCATCAGGATCTTGAGCGTAATTTTTTGTGATGCGCATCAGCTGTGCCATATTTCAAACAAATTTTAAGCAACACGTGTGTGTTTGGAACATTTTCCATGATGTGCGTACGTGTACTTGATGACGTTTAATACAGTTGTATTTTTCCTACAAAGATGGCATCTGTGAGAATGGTCAATAAACCTTGACTCCTTTGGGAGCATGCAGCCATGGTTGAAAGATGCTTATAAGACACACTTAAAGGTTTCTCAAAGTGACAGTTTTTGTAACTGTTTTTGTGGGACACCCTTTACTCTGTATGTTTTGTTGTACATGTACATGTAGCAGCATTGCATTCTAATAATGAGTGGCTTTTGGTAATTGACTTCCAATAATCATGTGGCAACTCGGTGTTGAGGGTTCGACACACAGTAATAGTACCTGTGCCCTCGAGCAAGGCACTTAACCACAATTGCTCCATCCTTTGGCAGGGATGTAAAGCCGTTGGTCCAGTGTGTTGTGTAAAACACTTATCTCAAAGCACTCTTTCATGAAAAGTAGGGGGATTCCCCGAAGTCTCTGGCCGTCAGCTGCCAAAGGCACCACCACTGACCTATGTATCTCAATGTTTAGGTAGAAGACATTTGTAAGCTTTTATAAACTAGTAATGAAATGTGCGCTATATAAATGTAATTGTTATTATTTTAGGTCTTGCAGGGACCGATTTCACAAAGTGCAAAGAGGCGTCTTAGGAAGGGTCACTCTTCTTATCTTGGGGCGTTGGTATGGGAATTAGGATGCATTGAAATCGATCCCAGGTCTCAGTGGCTAGTTGATAATTTGTACTAACTGGCGAGACCTGTTACTTGATTTAAATACATGACCAGGGGCCGATTTCACAAAGCGCTAAAACGCGTCTTAGGAAGGGTCATTCTGATCTTGGTACGTTGGTAAGGGAATTAGAATGCATTCAACACATCTTAACCTTTGTGAAATTGACCCCAGGATGCATAACCTTTGTTTTTTTTTGGTTTTCTTTCAGGGACTTCAAATGGCAAAGGAGATCAACGCTGTCAAGTTTCTGGAGTGTTCCGCCTTGACTCAGAAAGGACTCAAGATAGTGTTTGATGAAGCCATACGAGCCGTGCTTTGCCCCCCGAAGCCGACTAGGAAGAAAAAAGGTCCTTGCAGCGTGCTATAACTTCCCCCTTGTCCCCCAGCTTTCTTAACCATTGTGCCGTGCGTTGTCTCGTAGAGAAGGTATTTTGAAACAACAAAGGTACCCCTGGCTGTAAGGGCAGATTCACACTGAGCCATTTTGCGCGTAAATTCGACTCACATCCCTTAAAAAAAAAAACATTTTGAGGGAATTTGGAGTAAAATGAGGCACTGAAAACCACAGAATAAACTTGGGTGGAAAGTGTTTTTTTTGTAATTCTATGGTTTTCATTGTTTGCATCGTTTCGCGCTCAAATCCCTCAACACCGCTTTTTCTCAAAGCGACGTGCGTCACATTTATGTGCGAAAAGGCTCAGTGTGAATCCTCTCTAAGTGTAACAAGTAGTTGGGGTTTTGCGGTAAAGGTGTTGGGTCATTACAAATGTAACATGGTTTGAGGATGGATGGTATACAATTGATTGCTTTCCGGTGACGTAACGCCTTCCATTTACCATTTTGGGTGTCATTTTTCATGACCCACGTGGCTCGAGTGATTACCGGCCAAAAAAACAAGAAAAGCGCATTGGTTGCACTTACCTCTGTTGCTTAACCTTGCTTTATGTTGTTGCGCCATGGCTGTTGTATCGATAAAGATAAAATATATTTCTTCAGGCTAAAATTCGTGATCAAGTAAAAACATTTTCATTTTTACAAGCTGACTACATACTAAATAATTTGAACGTATCGCAACAAGCAGGTGCGGTATTTCGAATGAAAATACGCTAGTTGGTATTTTTTTACGCGTGTTTACGTGCGTCTATTGACGCGCGCGTGTACTCGCGTGACCGGTGACACCCAAACATTCCCGGATGTTCTACGTCACGGAAAGCAATCAATACAACATGATGTGAGGAAGGATAGTTGATAGTAGCTCCCCGAAGTATACCGAGCAACGAAAGAAACGCAAAATTCTCCCCACTTTTTGATTAAAAAAAGAATATCGACTAGTCACCCGAAATAAACTGTTATACATGTATTTGTTTTACCGTACATCAGGTATATTCCTGCCCAGTTCAGCCTATGATTGTACATGGACCAGTAAGAATTGGGATTATCATGCATATGCATGAGGTATCTTAAATGTAACCCGCTGCCCTTCCGCACTCATGCAAGTGAGGGGCTACATGCTTGTACAAGATTTTTATAGAAAGAGGGAAATTGTTCACCTTCAACGTATGAGAAAATTTCCATTGGAATACTGACAATACAAATATGGTTGAATATTGAAATCATTCCTGTGAAATTCCTTAAAAAGGGTACATGTAGTTTGATTTATCCATTTTGAAGTGGATGGGGTTTCCTTGAAATAAAAGCATGAGCATACATGTGGGTACCCCAAAGTTAAAACTGCTTTTGGCTCGTCATTTTTGTTTAATACAATGTACAGCAACCATAAATAATACATGCTTATGCACCCTTAAAGAAGCATGTCTAGATCACGTTTTTGAGTTCCCCCATTTTTTTCTCATTACTATTCTGAAATGTCATGCTTTCAGTCCATATGTTTTCAAGGATATTGTCAAAAAACCACAGATGTTTTGTAAATCAATTTATAAAGCGGTGCAGCGATTACCCCAATCTTTTTGCTTCCATTATCCAAATTAGCAATTGCAAATTTCATGTTTTCATGTGGATAGTGTTTTGGGGAGGTATTTTATGTGATTGTTAGGCAAGAATGAAATCCATTTTCTGGAAAAATCTGAACAATTCCTTTGAATGTTTGTGTGAGGGTTAACAGACCAAACATTTCCATGATCTCTCTTTGCTGAGAGAAAAGTGTACTTCATCTGCATTTTATGGATTTTGGGGTTTTTTTACACAGTAAACGTGTACATGCAGTATGTATTGTTAACTTTGTGAAGAACTCTAAACGGCCAAAATGTTGATGGTAATTGCCATTGTAATTGGCTCTAAACTTTGAACTGTTGGCTAAATTGTTCAGTTGTTTTAAGTTTAAATCTATTACCTACCGGTAGGCAATTAATAACAAATTAAGAATTCACTTCGGAACTCTATTGAGCTCGTGCCAATGACGTCATTTTGGGAGTCAAATAATGCCGCGTCGTTGTGGAAGCAATGTGCGTGCGCGTTGTGTGTGTCCATAGCGTGCGTAACGTGCAATGCTAAGGCTTCCATTGGTGAATTAAACCGCGTTACGCCCACCAGAGAGACACACAGCGCGCACGCACGCACATCGCTTCCACAATGACTCGGCATTATTTGACTCCCAAAATGGCGTAATTGCACATGTTCGAAGGGGGTCAATAGGCAAAATAGCGTGCTGTACAGAATGATTTGGAGGCAAGAAGTGACTTTTGGTTTTTACAGTAAGACACAAGAAAAATGTAAGTAGTGAATTACACAAATTATACAAGATGTAAATATCTACATGTATACCCAGCCTGATATGTGGCCCTATTGCCCCTATAGTTGACCCCTTTTCCCTTTTGTTAACGTTCAAGGCAGAAACACCACACAGGAAATTGGAAAGGAAGTGAGTTAACTGCAGTTTGTAATACAAAATGAACCTTATGGTACAATGAACTTAAAGCCATGTCTGCCGGAACATAAAGCAAATACATTAAATACATTTTTTTCCATGAAAAACCTTTGAACATGCCAGTGTTTTGAGTATAACGGCATTGGCCGTAATCCCCAAATCCATCTCTACATGTATTGTAGAGTGTGTACGGCAGCAACATCCAATCCTGTATATTACTTGTGAGCAACTTGTTTATTATTTGGCGTTTTTTGACCTTGCAGTTTGGTGTTTAAAGGCAAGTTCGAATAGTGACATTAGTTAACTATAGTTTGACCAGAATCCCTCGAACAACAGATATGAACATTTAATGTGTTATTCGAGGGACCCTAGTAGTCCCTTAAACAACAGAAAATACCCATCATTCGAGGGACAGTAGTTGTCTTTCGAACAATGGATATTACCCATCATTCGAGGGATTCTAGTCGAACTATATTTATTACTCGAAATTGCTCTGTGTGTATTTGTGACTGCTTCCTTCATTTATAATTGAAGCATATCTTGTGATTTTGGGAGAATTTGTATTTTGAACTGATTTCTATTTTTATCTGAAACATTTGAAAAGTTCATTTGCAAAAACAGATAAGTGCCATTCAAAATTTTGCAAATAACCAGCAAAATGCAACACTGACGCATTCGATTAGTAAAAGTGACTTAATTTTACCAATTTAGTACCTTTCTTTTCCATTTTGCTGGTTATTCTCTGAAAGGCAAGACTGAAAAGCTTGAGGTACCGTATGTGCAAAATTTTGAATGGCACTTAATCTGTTTTTGCAAATTAACTCATTTCTTTATCATAGTACATGTAGGTGCATTCCAGACAAACATTTTTTCTGTGTTCAGTAAGATACAGGAATACAAGAAATTCTCCTTTTTTGCTCAAATATATTTTATGGTGAAAAAGGCACTGAACGGAGACAAAACCTTAAACCTGGATACACCACCGCATAATCTTAGAATACCATTGTAATCAATCATTAATTTGAATGTACTCTATTGTACATACTGTGCTAGAGTTATAGTCATATGTGTAGAATTGTGGAATAGTTTTTAGTCTTTTAATCAGTATGCACTGTAAAAAATACTTATGAAAATATCGCTGTAAAATCTGTCATTTCCCTGCAAAGGTGTTTGGTGGTAATGCGTAATGTTCACTCGCTCTGTGTGTGTAGTGTATGCTATCATACCAATGTACTTGGTTTTTTTGTGTGTTAATGGCATTTTCATACAAATCGTCAGACATTGCTCAAGGGAAAACACTTTATGTAAACATGTTAACCTTTATGAATATAACGTAATCGGCTTCAAAGATAACAAAATTGATTTGAATATTTTCACTTTCCCTCGGCCACAGTTTTAGCATTTTATACTCTGTTTCCGTCAATAAATTTAGGTGTTTGTGTATTGTGCAAGCCTATACAATGTAACAACAGAGGTTAAATATGTCAATGTGTTAGAATTTTGTCATAATGTAGTGTCATATAATTGAGCAAGTTCGATCAACCGCTATACCTCCAAGGATGGCAAATGTCCATTGTTTAAGGGGCCCTGGTCGAATTATAATTAACTTCAATCATTGATCGAACTTCCTCATTGTCTCACAAATATTTTCTCAAGACCTTGCTTTTCGAAGACAAAGATTTGTACAGTATAAGAAGGGAAAGTAAGGAATCTACATGTATATCTGTACATTTTTATAAGTAGTTTGCATTGAATAGTGACACATGTAATCTGGCAGGTGGTAGTAATGAGATTTGTTTCTTAAGTGTTATTTTCAAACGGTTTTCTGACGCTATGCGGCTTGCTATAGGCTTTTGTCTTTGTATGAGCAAGAAATTGGCATATTTGAAAGGACAAATAGAACACAGCTAAATGCCCACTGTATTATTTATAATGACCCAACATCTTACATGCGAGTCTTTCCAAGGTAAAGGGGGCGGCCTAAAAAAATGTAATGCAAATGTCCGTCCCGGTTACGAGCGTATATTGGAAATTTGTACACAGGGTTTTTAGAAAGGCATGTTGTCACACTATTTATAACCCTTTCTGGGCCTAAGTTATCTCTTCACAACAACATAAACTTATTACTTTTAGTTTGAGACCAGACAAAGGTATTTCCTCAGAAATATGGTCTGTGCTGCCAAAATGCCCCCTTTACTGTGGAAAGACCCATGTACTTGATGAGTTAATTCAATCAAGTGAATTGTGTTTGGGAAAACGTTGATAAAGCTTGTAGCAGCACTTTTGACGATAAAGTGCAGTTAATTAAATTAAGAGGCAAAAGTCGGCTTTTGAACTGGGCCTATAAGACACATGGCAGCCAATGTTGAGTATACAAATATTGTCAACTGAAATTACCGGTATAATTGGCTATTATCTTTTCCCATTCTTGCTATCAAAGGAGTAATGCTAACTATACATTGCAGAAAGGACATTTTAAGGACCTACAAATGCTTTAATTTTCTCTCGAAATAAAAGAAATAACTTCAGGAGATAACTTAGGCCCCTAAAAAATTGTACAAATTCTTCTTTTTCTTGCTATATTAGGATCTTAGGAAAATGGAAACTTTGTTGGAAATTGCAAATGTAACAAACAGTGGCTTGGACATCGTATCTTAGGTCTATTGTACGGAGTTTAGAAGAAAAAAAGTTTGGTACTAATTGTAACCTTTTTGGCCTTAAAGGCACAGGCTCGTCAGCAATGCGGGAGTGCCAAATTTGTGCCACAAAATATGCAGCTCCATGCCTTTGCTATGGAGCTACGTATTTCAGGGCACGAATTTGGCGTGTACGCATTGCTGACGAGCCTGTGCCTTTAAAGAAAAATGCATTCGTGCGAAAATGACCTTGGTCGCCAAAAGTGCTGCGATAATATGGAAAGGCCTTTTATTACAGGGTTTGTTTTGCCCTACCGACCTAACTTCATAAGCACTACTCAGTGCTTCCCCGAGACACTGAGAAAAACTACAAGACCCATTTGCACCTCACAATGTCAGATATGACTCTCGGAACACAAACGCTTTATTTCGTCGGTTCTCCAAGCATTTGAACTCTACACTAACATTGCTACTGTAGCTAGAAACTAAATGATTAGGATTTAGAATGAAATGGGAAAGCTTAGGATTATTGAACTAAGCTTCTGGAAAAATCTTAATTTTGTACCTTACAAAACTAATATTGGAATATAATGGATTATTCTTACTAACGAAAAAAAAAACTGTTAAGTTGAAATATCTCGTGAAGGTGATTAAATAAATAACAAATTTCATATTACACATGTTTATGATCTATATGATGTTCTCGTTGTGAATACTTGTGTTTTTATTGTGGGACTGCGGTACTCTCACTTTTGGGTGAAACAAAATGCATGATGACAATGTGACTGCCCCCTGTCATGGCCACATATGCAAAGGGTCTATATAGAGCATGTGAAGTAATTGAAAAACTTGATACATTTTTGCCGCTGCAGATGAGTGTTTCATGCATTGGTTGTCTGCCCGGTGTTAGGAGTGGGAACTAGTACCTGCGAATATGACGTATTGGGAGGATTTGCCGTGTGTGAAAGTACAGCTCTACTGGCTGGCTACAATAAATACTTGGGTTTAAATAATTGGTTCAATATCTTTGGCATATGAAGGACACCGTAACTAGGAAAGTCTGGTTCCCTTTGCCTATGTTACTGTTGTCATTATTTTTAGCCGGTGGCACCAGCGCAAGTTGTCAAAGTGTAAACAGTTGTGAACAGCCGACACTCGACAGTGCAGTGCAGTGCAATGGTGAGAATGTTCTCTTTTTATCGATCGTGATTTTGATTCAAATATAGACTACTAAATACGGTATTTTTTTTCGTATACATTGAACAAAGATTTTAAGGAAATTACCTCCTGGAATCAACACATAATGTAATTTTAAGATATAGGGGCCTACTTCCTAATCCTACCTCCATGTTCCCACTTGCACTTTTGTCGCAAATGTTGCTTTTCTGTAGAAAAATCACGTTTTCTTCTTCAAAAATTGCCTTCAGTTAGTGCACAAGATAACCATTCGCGCGCGCGCGCAGCGCCCTCTGTTGTCGCGCTTACGCACAGACCGCTCGCCGCGTCATTTTGTGCATTACTTTATGCAGTAATTTTATCATTTATTTATCTCAGAAATGCAACATTTGCGAAGGAAGTGTCAGTGGGAAGTATATCTTAGAATTGAATAAGCTATCGATTCCAATATATACATTTACCCAAATCCGTGTTCAATGTATATGAAAAAAATACCAATTAAACAACTAGCCGGCCCCATTCGGAAAGAATCTTATACTTGGACGTCAAGTGTTTGTTTTCCTTAAAATGACCTATTAAGCATCAATAAGGGCAAATCTAACGGGAAAAAAAAACCAAAGTTTTATTTTGTAAAAATGTTCACCATGTTCACTACTGTGAAGATAAGCCCTACATGCATCTATCTATGGGGAAATGTATCACATACCGACTAAGACGCCGCCACGCAGGTCAAATACAAAATTCAGTGTATGCTTTTTTTTCCTCCAATTCATTGTCAAGTTGACTCATGGAAGACTTCAGGACTAACTACCTCCGAATCTGCAAGGAAAATGGACTCGAACCTCAACAGAGTGTGCTTAGTCACTTGCACCGCAGCAAGCATGCTAAAAGTAATACCGAAGTCAAGACTCCTAGAGGCCGTACTAGTACTAGCCAAACAACATCTACCAAATCGTCACCTGGGAGCCCAACATTAGACCTGTCAACCACTTCGCTGACTGCACAGACCTGCTCTGTGTTGGGAGCATCACTCGCTAAGGATTGCCTGTTTGGGGAGCTGAGACTAGCTGATTGTATGATTGGTGATGAAGGTTTGTAACCACTGAAAACTATTTTTCTGTGACATAAATGTCGGTACATTAAAGGAGCGTGCCCTGATCACATCTTTAGCAGACCCATTTTTCTCATGGGTGTTGAGATTTTGATGATATATCATGTTACCATTGCTATCAACCATTCTGAAATTTGACGCTCTCAATCCATATATTTTGGAGGATATCGTTAAAAAACACCAATGTTTTGTAAACTAATTTAGGAAAAACTACCATACATTTGTACATTCGCCAGTTGAGACTCCATGCAGTAAGTCTATGGAGCATGACATAAAAAGGTTTTCAAAAAAAATCACGTTTCCTAACCAAATTTACACTTTCTGGGGGATTATCATGTTATATTAGAGAGAATTAGTGTCAAAGGTGTACGGTATTTATACCCTAATTTATCTGGTTGCATAAAGGTGTGCAGTGATTACACCAACTTTTTTTTTTCCAAATTGGATATTGCAAATTTTGTTTTCTTCCCATGGATAGTAATTTGGGGAGGTATTTTACATGATTGTTTGGTTAGAACGAAATCCATTTTCTGGAAAAATCTGAACAAGCTCCTTTAAAGGCACGGGCTCGTCAGCAATGCGCGCGCGCCAAATTCGTGCCACGAAATACGCAGCTCCGTAGCAAAGGCATGCAGCTGCGTATTTCGTGGCACGAAATTGGCGCGCGCGCATTGCTGACGAGCCCGTGCCTTTTAAATTCATTTTTTTTATTTGTAAGATGAGTATCGTCTTTCAGGACTTGGCCCCAGCTGTGTAGTCTTATGTCAAATCAGCTCGATCGATAATGCACCCAAGCCTTAGTACACACAAGTGACAACTATTGATATCGTGGGATCGAGTACGTAACGCCATGTCTTTGTTCTTCTTCAGGATTAAAGCTCCTTGTTCAGGGTCTATGCTCCAACGTAGCCATTAGGAACTTAGACCTGAAGGGGAACAACTTGAGAGGAGCTTCGGCAGAGGCTCTCGGGAAGCTACTCCGACAGAATCATGCCATCAGGAGGTGTGATGCAAATAATCATAGATCATTACAAGGACTCTTTCCCTGTACACATCTGCCATAGCTGGGACGCAGCTTTTTCCAGTGCATGAACTGTGCATTTTGTGGTGTTGTTAAATTGAACAGCGCGCATTCATGATGCTTGTAACGTGCTCTTCACGCACACAAGCTTACAGTAAATGACGTGCAATTGTTCGAAGTGACGACATAATTTAATGGCTCAGCGTCATGATATAATGCTTGTAGTTGAGGCTATGGCGGAAAAATAGAGGAGTTTTTTGGAATGGTCTGTAATATTGGATGGCTTTGAGGATAATATAAGAATACATTTTTTTCTGCCTTGAAATTGTTTGTTTTCTACAGTAATTAACATTATAAGACATACATGTATCTGTTGAGTTTATGTTATCGCTTCTCAGATACCATATGGCTGCATCCGAATTTTTGGCTTTGGCTTTGGCTGTGGCTGTTGCTATGCTGTTTCTAAGGACTTTCATTGTCCGCCCGTAGCAACAGCATAGCAACAGCCATAGCCACAGCCAAAGCCACTATTTCGGATCCGGCCATATGCCTTATGTCAAACTGTAGAAAAATTAGGCCGACAAAAATTGGAAGTTTTAGGAAAAAAATTTGAGTCATATTTGCAATACCTGTCACATCTTTGAAAATCTTTGAATTTGGTCACTAATCTTGGTTCACATTCAAAAATGATCTTTTTCAGAATTTGCTTGGAGTGGAATTCTCTGGGCCTGGATGGGGACCGTTTTGCTGTATTAGCTGAAGGGCTAGCGGTGAATAACAGTGTGGAGGTATTGGATTTACGGAATAATCAGATTAGTCATGATGGTGCGTCAGAACTGGCAAGAGGATTGCATCGAAACTGTCTTCTGAAATCATTGGGTAAGATCAGTGGTGCTTCATAATTTATTAATTATTATTAATCAGTAAGAAACAACTGCACTACTGTGATTCGAGACCACCAGTTGGCTGCATAGCTCAATTGGTAGGGCGTCTGCACGTTAAGCAGAAGGTCTGCGGTTCGAATCCCGGTGGAGCCAAGTTGCTTTTCACTGCATCCAGATTTCCAAAACTCATCATGGACATTTGTCCACATTTGTAATTATTTACATTTTTACAAAGCGCATTTTATGTTAATATGTTAACGCTATAAAGGGTTTAGGGAACTTCATTTTACAGCCTCTTGGGTAACTTGCATGAAGCTTACAAGTGTCTTCCACCTAAACATCAAGATACATAGGTGGGTGGTGCCATTGGCAGCCGACGGCCAGAGACACTGGGGGATCCCCTTACTCTTCACAAAAGAGTGCTTTGGGATCTTTTAAAGGTAGTCCACATGTTTGGTAACATTTTATCCTCCAAAACAAATTATAAATTATTATCTAAAAGCTTACTTGTTATCAAGATGGTAATGGTAGTAATCATCCTGTGAAATTATTTCGTCTAAAGTGCCCCCATTTATGAGAAAAATGACAAAACTATTTGAATCTCCAAAGATCGCTTGTAGGCGATTTTTGGAGCCATTCAATCATGCACAAAAACCATGCTTGGATTTTTCAGGTTTATTGAAGTATTACTGCATCTATGTGGCTGAAATTTCTACAAGGCAGTTTTCTCGACAGGCTTTCAATTACCAGTGGAAATCACGCCGTTTTTAACAGTTTACCAATCATGTATACTACCTTTAAGTGCGTTACACAACAAACTGGATGAACAGCTTTTCTTCCCTTCCGAAGGATGGAGTAATTGGAAATTGCACGGAAATTTCTTTATAAAAATTTCGTAAACTTTAAAAAGCCATTTTTCAAATGCATCAAAATGTTACACTTTGGCTCCAGTGTTTATGAAATTACCTACATGTATGATCTTGTTTTTTTCTTCAAACACACAGATTTGCGCTGGAACAATATTGGCATAGTTGGAGGCCGCGCCATCCTAGCCATGCTGCAGTACAACAAAACCTTAATGGAACTGGAACTTGCAGGGAATAACATTACACAGGACATTATCAAGGCAATAGGTTAGCCGGATAAATTAGCCATTAATGTACTGTGTGCAGTAAGGCCTAATGTCCGTTCCTACGGTACATTCAACTTGAGATCATCTGGGCTACACAACTTTCCAAAGAATCACTGCATTCCCGACAAAAATTTGTTTACGTTATACTGAACATTCTTACCATCACTTGTGTAGGCTTGCTTGAAACATTCCTGTGAATATAAAGGCTGTAAAACGGCAAGGATTTTTTAAGACCATTCCCTGTACCCCCAGATTTATGTCGCCAGGGTTAATCACCTGGCTGAAGCAATCTGCGAGTCGCACGCAGCTGCCTGCAGGCGGCTTGCACGCAGCTGCTGCCCAGGATTGTTTTAAATTTGCCATCTATCCCGGGTGTAGAACCAGGCTGCATGAGTTCCAGACCATTTGACCATGTTTGTATAATATTGCCTTTAATACTCGATGTATTTGTGATTGCAGACGTTGCCAAACAGCGCAATATAGACAGAACTAGCTTGACCAATGAGCATCAGACGAGGCAGGATATTATGACACGTCAGATTAAGCAACTCACAACCGAAAAGAAGCAAGAGGTATTTGCATTCGCGCGTAAATTTGACACGCATCGCTTTGAGAAAAGTAAATCTGGAGTGAAACGACGCACTGAAAATCACAGAATCAAGAGTATTTTGCGATTCTGTGATTTTCATTGCGTCGTTTCATTCCAAATTCACTCCAAATTCTCAAAGCGGCGCACGTCAAACTGACGTGCAAAAAGGCTCAGTCTGAACTACAGAATTGGAAAACTGCTACAAAACTGTTATCACATGTGTGGTTGAGGATGTGTTGGATAAAAACCAACCTGTGTATAAGTCGGCTCAGTACCTCATTCTACTGTCAATGCTTTTAACAAGGGCAAAGCCACCACTCTATTAAGGCTGGTTCACTGGCTATAGTGCTTGGGTAAATGAGGCCATGATACAACAGTAGTCAGGAGCCAAGTTTTGTTTGCATAAAGGCACCCTTGTAAAAAAATGAGCGTGCACACGCATTTATATAAATTTTTCTTCAGTTAATTTCGTGTAAAAACTTGCCGGAATCATTGCATTGGACAGTTTCAAACAAAGTTGCTTCAAGTTTCCTGAAATTTTCGCCAGCTCTTTATTCAGTCACTAAAACCAACTTAAGTTTAAAAAAATGTTTAGCATAAGTTAAAGTCTCCCAAATTGATGCGGTGATGCCTTTTTAATTTTTTTTTGTTTTGGTAATGGATTCCAAGCAATAAAGTCAAGTTAACATGAAGCCAACAGGGATGTTTTTAATCGAAACACTCAACAGAAGGTGCGTGTCTAAGTGAAAAAACCTTTGACGCGCAGGGTTGAAAGTGACAGGCCCTTTTTTCTTCTTTTTTTTTAAATGTTGTGTTTTCATCACAGGTGTCTGATCTGCTGCATAGAATTGACCAGCAACATGACATGCAGAGCAGAACACACAGGGACTCGTCTCACAAAATGCACCAGTTACAAGAAGCTCTTGCTGAGAGGAAGTCGGCCTTCAATGCACTCTCTGCAAAGTAGGTGTCATTTGAAGTTCTGTTTGCTAAATTTTTTGTAGAATGTACAGGATTTGCAATGTTTGAAAATGTTAATAAAAATCTTAACTTAAATGGAAGATAGCAGTGGTTCCAACTGTCCAATGCAATGATTTCACCCGAGATATCCTTTTTACAAGAAAAAAATAATTGTTGATGAATTGATATAAATGAGTTTGCACACATTTTTTTTTGCAAATGCAGACTTTCCAAAACAGAGGCAGAGTTGGCAATGGTTGAGCAGAGGTCACATGACCTGAGTAGCTTGCTGGAGGTGTCACGGAGGGAGAACTCGTCAATGGGTGAAATGCACCAGAAAGAGCTGCAGACACATCTTGGGGTAAAAGGCAATTCCAGAAATTTGGACATAGATTTTAAAGACCGCGTTTACAATGGTCTCAAGCTCGGGATCAAAATTGATCTCCTGATAAGAATGTGTCAATGTTAACTGCAATGATTCGGTGTACCGCGTTTACATTCTGTAGTTGATCACGAGCGCGGTGCCAGAAGTGGCAGTCAAAGGTCATGCTCTATGTGTGCATGTACAGAACAATGTGTGCATGTACATTGTACAAGGCCACTTGAATTTCGCGGGCTTTTCTCCCGCAACAGCTGTGGAGCAGATGCGGTAAAGATTAATTGCTTATCTAACCGCAAACTGATCATGAAATCGGGGTTCGACCCTCCGCCGAGGCCAGACCAAAATCTCGGGGTCTGATCCAGGGACAATTAGGTCCCGAGCTCGGGATCAAGTGTAAACAGGCTAAAAGACTTTGAGGGCTTTGAATGTTTCACATTTTCAAGTTGCTCGATTGTAAACATGTGTTCTTCAAGCATCCCTAGTAGAAATATAACTTTAAAAGAATTTATTGTAATGCGATTCTTAATATAAAGGACATGTTTAACAAACACCACATGATTTTTAAAAAATGAGCATGCACTCTCATTTTTACTATTCACCAAACACACACCCATATAAATCATACACATTTTTCTCCTTTACAGGAGAAAGCATCTGTTGAGAGCAGACTCTTACAAGAAATCTCCTCCCTCAAGGATCGCAACACGCACCTTGAGAGTAAACTAGAAGGCTTTGACAAGAGGTGCCAACAACAACAAGAACAGATCTATGAGCTGAAGGAGGAACTAGCGACAAGCCATGCCCAGGTTAAGCTACAGGCAACGCAAGCCGAAGGTTGGTACTCTAAACTGATATTGGGTCATTTTATGAAGTTTAAACACGGTGTCTGTGTTACATCCAAATACCTTTTTACCGTATATTACTTCACTTACGACTTTCATGAGAATGTACACTACTCACAATAAGTTAGGGATATTGTGGGGTGTACGCAGAGATTGTACTGAGGGTATGCATTCTGCGTGAATGATTTTGTATATGATTAGACAATTGTATCTGCATGACAGACACACCTTGTCACAGTAATAGGTGAAAACAGTCATTTGAAGAAAAAAAATCCAAAAACACTAACTTATTGTGGGTAGTGTAGTACTCAGAAATACCAGCTGTCAAATGAGATAAATTAAAAACCTCCATTATTTGTAACAAAATGTAGGAGCAACAGTCAACTAAATGTGCAAATGCAGGTGTGACATTCATTCTTAAACAACACAAACAAGTTATAGGCCTAGTTTAGGCCTAGAACTGTGCAAATTACAGATTTTTACAGATAATTTCCACAACAGAACTTTCAGGGTTAGACTAAAACAATTAAAAATGACGTAGTGTCCATATTACATCCGTAACCACCACTTTTTCAAATAATATATTGGCTTTAAAATAAATTACCTCATGTTACAACCTGTTTATTTCTCAGAACGTCTTCAGAACGAACGGCAGAGATTGCGAGACCAACAACGGGACCTTGAGCATCGACACGCGACCGAGACGCAGCATTTACGTGAGTCAGCCGAGGAGAACGAGAGAGCCTACCGGGACCGCATCGCTAAGCTTGAAGACCACCGACGGAGCATTGAAGAGGAGATGAGTAAAGTGAAGAACCAGCAACTGACTGAAAGATTAGCCCTGGAAGAGCAGATTCTTAGCACAAGGCAAAGAGTGCAAGAAGAGGAGGTACATTGCAGGGTTGTGGTCGAGTCCATCACAAGTCTTCACAAGTCACTCGGTCTTAATTCAAGTCGTAAGCTATTCAAATGTACTCCGGTAACAAGAAGCAAAGGATGAACACGCACAAACGAATGCCTTTGTTGGAGTTCATTTGAATAGCTTGTGACTTGAATTAAGACCAGTAACTTGTGAAGGCTTGTGATGGACTACTATCCTGTGTAGCTAACTGGTCATGAAAACATGTCCCATTTTTAATGATCCAGTAGATTTCTTCATTATTCTTTTTTTTTTGTTAGCATCAACGGATGAAACACCTTGAAGATAAGATCCGATTACTGTCCAACGCCAAAGATGACATCCAGCAGCACTATTCACAACAAATGCAGACAATATCAGAACTACAGGCTAGAAACAACAATTCCACGTTGGAGGTTGAGTCACTCAAACGCACTCTGGAGGAACTCAACCAGGTATGCCTCTAAGCTTGTGCAAATAGACGGTATTAAGATCCGATTACTGTCCAACGCCAAAGATGACATACAACAGCATTACTCACAACAAATGCAGACGATATCAGAACTACAGGCTAGAAACAACAATTCCACGTTGGAGGTTGAGTCACTCAAACGCACTCTGGAGGAACTCAACCAGGTATGCCTCTAAGCTTGTGCAAATAGACGGTATTAAGATCCGATTACTGGCCAAAGGTGACATACAGCAGCATTACTCACAACAAATGCAGACAATATCGGAAATATTTTGGCAACACAGACCATATTTTCGAGGAAATACCTTTGTCTGGTCTCAAACTAAAGGAAAAAAGTTTCAGTTGTTCTGAAAAGATAACTTAGGCCCAAAAATGGTTACAAATGTTCAATATACGCTCGTAACCGGGACGGACACTTGTGTTACATTTTAGACCTTTGACAGAAAATGACCTTATAATTTAATATATATCTAAAGGTGAAAGCGTTCAAATTATGAAACCAAGGTACATGTAGTTAATGGACAGCATGTTTGTAATGTTATGTAGAAAAAGCAACTTTTAGAAAAGTCTCAAAAAGGTCTCGGAAAGATCTTAACTTCATCCCTAGTCCCGACTTGTGCTCAAAAACATGGCTAAAGAATCCCCTGTAAACACTTACCCTTCTTGACAGGAACTTGCTGGCAAGAACAACGAGTTACAAACCGAAGTCAGCAAAGTCAAGCTGAACTGCAAGAAGCAACTCGGTAAAATGGAAGTGCAGCTACAAGAAGCAGAGTCACTCAAAGAGAGATGCTCTGCGCTGGAATTACAACTTGCAGGTAAACAAATCAATCACCATTCCCCAAAATCTGTAGACCTTTTGCATTGGTAGCCATGTTTGTGGGCAGTTTTTCTTATTTAAATGTGAAAATGGAAACAATAGAAAGTGCCTATTTATGGCTAGTGTATGTCTGGCTTGTAACAAGTCAAAGATTGTTGTGCTTCATGTTGAGTCATTTTGGAGAAGTGACTAAGGTGTTCCCCTTGAACCCAATTTTTCTCTTTGTATTGCATATGGGTGTGCAACTGAGCAAAGTACTAAACACTATAATATTGGTATGGTACCTAATCACCATTACAATTTGGTGAGTATTCCGTTTGTTTTGCAGAACAAACACGAAGGCACCGCACAGAGCTGCTTGACCGAGACAATGAACTTGATAATCTGAGAGATAGGATGCGATCGCAAGAAATGGAATACAGCCGTATGCAGGAGGAGGAAGCACAACGAGCAGGGATGCTGCAGGCAGCAATCTCGGGCTACCTGACCTCAAGATCACCCCTGACCACACCCAGGAAGTAACCAGTTCCATCCAGCTGGAACCGGTTACATCCGGTCCCTACTGGTCTGAGATGGAGTACAGCCATATGCAGGAGGAGGAATGCGCACAACGAGCAGGGATATTACAGGCAGCAATCTCGGGCTACCTAACCTCAAGGACACCCCTTATAACCACACCCATGAAGTAACCAGTTCCATCTAGCTGGAACTAGCTGTAACTGGTTCCAGCTGGTCCCTTCTAGTCTTTCCATTTTGTATTCATGAATTTGCACATGCAGTTGAACAGTATGTTCTCTTAACATCATGGTGCATATCTATATGCTGCACGATATGAGACTGAGTGAACACCCCTATACCGCCGCTATACCTCAACACACTCTTCCCTTTTGTTAATGCACGACTCCCCGCTAAAACCTGAAAGGAAATTCCTTTGATACACAATGGAGGGGGATTTACTCGGTCCCATATCGTGCAGCGAATGTGCATATCCATTCTTTGTATCTTTTAATCTCATCATTAGTTTTTCTTTTAAATTCATGACATCCTAGCTTCTTGTCATAACATCAGTGGTCCAAGCAAAGGGGAAATTGGTCTGCTTTTTAGCAAACTAATCCCCATTACCCAACCAGCCCTACGGGCCTGGATGGGTGTCATTAAACAGAATAGTTTCTTGTTTAAATTTTAAAAAATTGTCTACTAGTGAATAGTACGAGTTGAAAAGCAAATGAATTGTAGCTTACTTATCATGAATTATTGCCGTAAAACTTAATGTATAGACCGTTCCCAGGACGCCTTCTATGTACACGTCCGCCATAGCTGGGACGCAGCTTTTTCCAGTGCATGGACTGTGCGTTGTTAAATCGAACAGCTCGCATACATGACGTGCACAATGCGGTCTTTGCACACACAAATTTACACTGAGCTTTTTTTGCGCGTGATTGCTACGCGCGTCGCATCGAGAAAAAGGAATTTTGAGTGAAACGATGCAGTAAAAATCACTGAATTTTGAAAACACTTTCCGTCCAAGCTAATTCTGTGGAAGGAATTTGGCGTGAAACAACGCCCCGAAACCCACAGAATTAGATTGGACATATTAGACGGAAAGTGTTTTTATAATTCAGTGATTTTCAGTGCATCGTTTCACTCAAAGTTCCCTCCTCATCGCTTTTTCTCAACGCGACGCACGTCGCAATTACGGCGCGCGAAAAGGCTCAGTGTGAATTCACCATTACAACAAATGTTCGAAGTGACGACACAATGAGCATCATCACCACACAATGAGCATCATCACATAATGCACTGACGGCGTCCCAGCTTTGGCGGACATACAGGGAAGGTTTCCATGGTAATGGGAAAAGTCTATAAATTTCTTATAAAAGTGCTACATTTTTTACAGGAACATTCCTTATTACTTGTACTTCCTACAATTTGTATTCTGTAATTTACTCGCTGTCAATGCCCCTGTAAAGTTATGTACAGTTATTATTGAAATTTTAAATCCTTTTTACAAGTTAGTACTTGTTGGACTACACAGTGTGCTGCATTTTGTACTTTAACAAACAGTGTAACATACATACACGTATTGTGAATTGCGTGTAATATACTGGTTTTGCTTATTGGTGATGTTGCTTTTGAAGTAAATGATAGCACTTCTCTTGGGATTTTCTGCGAGTAGCTTCAGACATTTGTGCTCCCATATAATTTTGTGCATGTTTCTTCCTCCATTGTGTATCCGTTTTGTTTCTTTATAAGTTTATCGGGTATTTGGATGAAGTGATGTGGTCAAATAAGATATCTATATATTCTGAAAGCAGGATATCGTCATCCAGAGATAAAATGTCCCTCGATGGGCTTTGAAGGATGTAATCTTAGTGAATTTCGAGATGAATTATTTCAAAATGCTTGACGATAAGTCTGAAAGTAGGTATTTTCTAGCTAGAAAATGCCAGGTATTTAACAATACAACTGGGAGTATGGCGACATCCTCTTTCCAATATAAACGTGGATAACAGCATGCTGATGATCTCGGAACTTTTCAGGATGTTTTTGTCCTGTGATATATGCCTTGGGAAATCGTCCTTCCAAAATCTCAGGTTTTGCACAAGTCAAATGGCACTTTCTGAGCACCGTATACGTAAGTTTTATACTGATTGTGTATGAAACGCTTGAGGGCGCCCGAGAAACATGAAAAACTGGCAGTGACTAGTGATTGTCGATGCCACCAAATATTTTATTTAACTCGATTTTAGAACTAGAACTCGGACTTGGCTAGCTTCTAGTTGTAAAGTTATATTCCAGCATGAATCCACACGTCATACTGACCGGCTTAATACATTTTTTTGCGACTTTTTCGCTTATATTTTGCCCGTTGTTTGTTGCATTATTTTGGTGGTTATCGATCGCGAAGTGTTTCTACGGGGCACTTGGACTTTCCGTTATTTCGGTTCTGTACCTCATTTTAAACCGTCTGCGTTTACCATCCCAAGAGCAGATAGCGGCATTCACTGGCCCAACGTGGCCTAACAAGAACATAGCTCACAGGGGTGCAGGGACGGAGGCACCTGAAAACACGCTTGATGCCTTTAGGGAGGTAGGCCTACGTACATGACAGTTAACCTAAGCTAAGCCAAATGCTAAGGCTAAGCAAGTTACCCGTTTAAAGACGCAGGCTTATTATCAGCTAAGTACACCACGAACAAATTCGTGGCATGAATTTGTCTGTCGCTCATCGATGAGCCTCCGTCTTTAATACTTGGAAGTTAAATTTTGAGTCGAGTCTGGTTTGTTTAGACATTAGAGAATAAGTCTGGTTCACGCAAAAGTCAATGCAAGCTTGACGTCACTGCAAACACTGAAGAGATATAAATAGGGCATACCATAACAAAAGTTACATATTCGCCACTAATTTAATAATAATGCCACAGAAGGTGTAAATTTGGTGAGGAAACATGATTTTGTTTAGCACCGAGAAAAGCTCTTTTTTCTTTCTTTAAAAACACTTTGTTATGCTCCATTGTGCTCCATAGACGTAGACTTAGTGCATTGAGTCTCAACTGGCGAACATGTATGGTACTTTTTTTCCCATTCAAGGACGAGCTCTCTCATTAATTACCCATTCTTGTAATTGTATTTCTACTATTGTAGGCCCGTAGAAATGGGGCAAGCTTTGTGGAGCTAGATGTCGCACTGACCAAGGATGGAGTGCCTGTGATATTGCATGATGATACAGTAGACCGTACTACAGATGGCTCAGGCGCTATCAAAGACCTGACGCTCGCCGAGGTGTCCACTCTAAACTCTGCTGCCAAACACCATTTAAGGTAAGACACGGCTAGGATTTGCTTTTAAAACTCGGGCACAATAGAGTACTAAAGTGACAATTTTTGCACACGCTTTATAGTCAAAAAGCACATTTCTAAAATCTCATCTTACAGTCCAAATCAAACATTTAAAAAACACCATGGATCCTTGGAATCTCCAGAATTTTTGGCAGTGGTCACTTTTTCCCGATGATTGTTCTAAACAGGAAAAAAAAAAACTTGAAACAAAATCTTGGAAGCATGTTTCATGTGGTCATGTGGTCGTGTACCTGCACCTAGCATGTCTAGAGAAATTAGTCCCGCCCGGCGTATGAATTTGGCGTCCCATTTTGAGCCCCTCAGCCGTTTAATAAATTGTGTATAAAACGGCTTTACACGTTGCTCCTATACAGCGCCCTCTACATTTCAGAAATGTGCTTTTTTACTATAAAGCGTGTGCCAAAAAGCAAATCGGCTAAAAGTGAATCATTCCGTCTACATGTTAACGTCAAATTCACTTTTAGCCTTCTAAAAATCAATAATTTCAACCATTTTCACATTGGAAACACAAAAATTAATCAGCTATATTCTTTGTATCAAAATTACAAGCACCACAAATTAATTAAAATGCTACCCTTTTCATTGCATCCCAGAGTAAAAAAAAAAGTTTTTTTGTTTGTTATTATTTTTAAAATGGGCCGCTGGACTCGGTCCAGTAAATTTGTTGTTGTAGGGTAATGATGATATGGTGCTATGTTTCTTGCATAACTCTTTTATTATTATTATTATTATTTATTTCTGGTATTCATACCAAGGATTCCTCAATAGTGCTCATTGCACTGTCACTCGCAAGCGTGAGGAAACCCATGAAGAATTATAATTATAATTAGAAATGGCCAGAGACACCGGGGATGATCCCCCTTGCTCTTTACGAAAGAATGCTCTGGGATCTTTAGAGTGCGTTTCCATTACCTAACACACTGGACCAACGGCTTTACATCCCTTCCGAAGGATGGAGCAAGTGTGGTCGAGTGCCTTGCCCAAGGGCACAGGTACCATAGCCGTGGGGAGGTTCGAACCTGCAACCCCAAGATTTCACCTGATTGCGAGTCAATGCCCTAAACCGCTCGGCCATGGTACCCCATGATCAAGCTTTGTTGTATTTGTACTACAGGGATAAGTTTCCTCAAGCACACATTCCTACACTAGAGGAAGCCACCATGGAATGCCTAAATCATGGACTTAACATCTTCTTTGGTGTCAAGGACTGGTCACCAAAGGTAAAAATTGAAATTCATGCCCTCTAACGGGCTGCTCAACAATAACTATCAGTTTTTATATAACGATATGAAAGATGGAATGTGTTCCATTCAACTCGGCTTCGCCTCGTTGAATAGAACATTCCATCTTTCGCCTCATGAAAATATTCCTCTCATTGCACTCATAAACATTCATTATTTGTATAATTACACATGTTTCATGAAATGTCTTGTGTGTTGGACATTACCAAGCTTATGTACAACCACAAATTTCAGTTTGGAATGGTTGTTTTAGAAATATACATACTGTGTACGTGCACGAGTGTCCCATGCATAATGCTTTTTGCATCAGCTGAAGAGTGCCCCATGTGTAACACTGATTTTGCCGATTTGTCACTTTGACATCTATTAACTGAAACAATCGAGGAATCAGGTTGGCGTAGCGGTACTTTTCTCGCCTTTCACCTCTGTGACCCTGGTTCAAATCCTGTCCGGGTCAGTATTGGAAATTGGGTTCTCATTCCAGGCTTGATTCCGTGGGTTTCCCCCATACAAAATTGTGTAGGGGTTTTCCTCTAAAACTCTAAAACTGAGCATTTCTTCATCGTCTACTCTTCACATGGTTCTTCAGGCTTACGAGCTCGGGCACTTTTGAGGAATCATCGTTTTCAATACCAGAAAGAATTAATAATAATAATAATAATAATAATTTAAACAACTCTGAATGCCGCAATAGGGCGACATTTCGGCAAGACTCTCGCCGGGGACCACCGAAATTTCGGCAAGAGTCACTCAAAATGACACCTTATTTTTTTAACCAAAGCTTCCGGAGATGGTCACAGACCGAAGAGAAACAACTCCAGTCCCGATAAAAATGGTTCTCGACCTAAAAAAAATGGTTTTTGACCTAAAAAAATCAATTTTAAACTCAAAAATATTAGGGCGACACCAAAATGTCGCCCTATTGAGCAGGTCGCCCTAATATAGCTTTTTTACACACGATTTGTCGCCCTATTCTAGCATTGATAGTATACAAATATTGACTGCAATGAGGGGCATGGTTAAGATTATAGGCCCAAGGTGATCTCGAAGCCATGACTATGCCCCGAGGCGGAAGCCGAGGGGCATAGTCATGGCTTCGAGATCACCGAGGGCCTATAATCTTAACCATGACCCGAATAAACAGCAGTCAATATTTGTTTTATATACCGAATGTGTAGATTTTTGTCATCTGGTTGGTTAAAAGTAACGAGACATCAAATACAGTCATGACAGTGGTCCTTCGCGTTTCGATTTCGGAAGCTGGTCTACGGCGGAAAAGTTGTATACATGTATTTACAGCAAACATTGTAGCATAATCACCTGGCACTTTAGTAGCACATTTCACCTGACACAGTTTTCACTGTAGGCCACGTACTTCTCTTACTACGACAGACGACAAAATGACGTCGAGATTCCGCCATTACCGTCCTGATGAATGTTTACGTGAAGCGCACAGCTGCATAGTTGGTGCACAGCTATAGCTATGCTAACACATGTAATGCGCGCGTCCGGAACCCGCTAAATGACTATGCCCGGGGCATGGCAAAGACTATTGACCGGTGGGCATATACGCGCCGGGTCTAGCCGATTCAATGCCCCCACTTTTAACCAATCAGATGACAGGAATCTACGCATGAGGTATATAATAATTATTATTATTGTCCCTGCTGAAAACTATTTTATAACATTGCCACTTCTCAAGAAGTATCTGTCAAGATGCATGTAGGGTGATTTTAAGTCACTTGAAATTTTGAAAGACAGATATTTCATTTTGAAATGCCCCAGATTTAGGCATGCCTAAACTTCGCTCTTCTCTGCAACCCTCTAGAATTCCATCCCAACATACACTGTGCCCAAACAACAATACATCACTTATTGTAGTCTTGCTGTTAAAGGCCCAGTGGATCATTTGCAATGACCCAAAAAGTAATCGACGAGTTTACAGGGGAAAAGTTCTGAAAGTAAAGATTGAATTAATAGCAACTATCCAATGAAAGGTTTTCGCTCAAAATGATATAATTTTACCAGAAAATAATCCGTAAAGATGAAATTATTTAGATCGTTTGCCAACGATTTACTTATTTTTAGTTCGCATCTACGCGGTCCAAAATGCATGGGCGCTGTGTACTCCGTGTGCGTGTTCCAACGCGATGCATATATGCGCCACAGAGTGCATGACGCAAGCCACATAGTACCCGATCAACTGAGAACGAATATTTGAAACACCCCGCCAAGACCAAGATGTTTTTTTTTTAAATGTGGTACATTTGACAAAGCTGAAATTTCTTCGGATGAGTTTGTTGATGTCTTTCTTTTGATTTATAATGGTTTTATTCGCAAAATCGCTCAAAAACAGATCATCTACAGGGCCTTTAAGTGAAGTGACTTGCTCCCAAGTATTGAAATTGTACGAGTGTAAAATTAAACTCTACACCAGAATTGTAATGTAAAATTTATTTTCTTGGTTGTATAGATGGTGAATGTACTTACAAATCTTTTCAAGGGTCATCCTGAATTGTACGGCCGTGGAGTGGTGTGTTCCTTTTACCCACAGATAAGCTACAAAGTAAGTCATCCTTATGCACCTATCAATTGTTTGTGTACTTATCATCGCACATGGCTTGTGCCACTACACAAATTTATATTTACTGCAAATAAGAATAGATTTTATAAGAACTCTGGATGCAGCAATAGGGCGACATTTCGGGAAGACTCTCCCCGGGGACCACCGAAATTTCGGCAAGAGTCACTCAAAATGACACCTTATTTTTCTACCCAAAGCTTCCAAAAATGGTTACAGACCTAAGAGAGTCAGTTCTAGACCTAATAAAAATGCTTCTCAATTTAAAAAAAATGGTTTTTGACCTAAATAAATATTTTTTTTTTGTTAAAAGAAATATTAGGGCGACACCAAAATGTCGCCCTATTGAGCGTGTCGCCCTAATATACCTTTTTTACACACAAATTGTCGCCCTATCCTAACATCCATAGTTTTTAATCACAACCTATACCGAGCAACAAAAGAAACGCAAAAATATTCTCCTTTTTTTTATTGAAAAAGTGGTCAATCTAAAAGTGGAAATGTTCAGCACGCAGAAGCTTTATGCAGTCACGGATAATAAAACATGTGAATATTTTAGGTCAGTCGGAATTTCCTCGTCCGTGTAACACCCAAAATACTTAACCAGAGCTACACGGTAAGAATCCTTATTGATTGGTAAAAACATATATCGATGTTAAAAAGAAAATGTAAGGGTCTTTTTTATGTTTTTCTGGTTTTGTATCTTTAAACTACTTTCTTCCTATCGGATTAGCAAAATGAGTGCTTCGCCGCGCGCCCAGTTGACAAGGCTCTCGAGTGTCATTGCGCGACGGATCGTACCATTATTTGTAGGGTATGCAGTTTATGATAGTTCAAGTACGCCGCCAATAAATGCATCATATACCCATTAAAACTGCATTTGAATGTTTTAAAACCGTGTTGGGAGATGAATAAATACTTCCTGTTTGAAAATATTAATATTTGTTGCGTTTGTTCGTAGTGTGTAATCCCTGCTAAAATCGGCCGCCCCCGTCCATATATTACGTGATCCGTCCTTTCGAATACGGCGCTAGACTGGTTTCCGATCCACATCTAAAAATCGGAACGGACGTGCCACTGAATGGAAAATTTAAGCCATCTTCGTAGGAAGAAATGCGACTGCGTATTAAACGCTATCAAGTACGCGCACGCACACGCTGTAATATGTTCCAAACACGCGCGCGTGTTGCTCGAAATTTGTTCGAAATACGGCGCAGCCGATGCGCGTCATAAAAAAACTACGCTCAAAATTCTGATGCACGTGGCGATTTGTAGGAATTAAGTGACGTCATTTGAACGTGATCAATTGATTTTCTTGCTTTATTTCCACAAACCGAAAATTAAGATCAGTAAATTGAAACATTCTGAACCTCAAAATTTACAAAACAATTTGGGACGTTTTGGGAGATTTTATTAATGAATTACTTTGTAAGATGAGGGACCAGCTAAATTTGTATTTTCAAATTGTGCTTAAAAACAGTATCAACATTTTAGTGCACATGTAAATACATATCACAATATTTTGTCAGGCAATCAACTTTTGCAATATAAAGCAGATAAATTATGTGCTAAGTAATGTTTCGTGCCAATAGCGCCATGAAATTGGCCCCTGGAGTTCAGAAATGTTTTCCCTTTTTTTCAATACTTCATTGCACCATCACTGCTGTCCTCATCTTTTGCAATGTCAGTCGTCATCAAAGTCTCATTATCTTTAAAGCCCCAAAATTTTACTTCACGAGCAGACAAGAAAAAGAAAACTAAAAGTGTTGAAAGCAAGGTAACAATCACATGATATGGTATCTTTGTGGAAGAAAACTGCTAACTGAAGGTGTTTTAAGTTTTGAATATTTTGTTGTATCTTTCATGCATTGGCTTAAATTTCTACAAGGCTCTTTATCAACATATTACTACGACTGTAATTGTGGGGAAATAAAACATGTTCCAAATTATTTAACACTTTATTAAACAGCTTCAACCCGCAAAGCATTATTATGACAATTCAGTGATTTCTTTAGAATGTATTGTACCTGTAGGTGATTGCACAACACATACAATGGAGAAATGAACTGATTGCATAATACACACAATGAGGGAATGAAATGACAAGAATGCGAGTCAAGTAGTGCATGTAGATAACAAGGAAATACAATTAATTACTTGTACTGTAACACTTATGTAATGCTGCTGTTCCTAATTTTAAAAGTTTTCCAGTCACGTAAATAATGTCTTGAAGTTGCTGCTGGTGGGTATCACCTTCATGCCATTTGGGAACGACTTTCACCTTCGCGGGTCCATCTCCTAATGGGAATGAGTGGACATGGGTTGGCTGCTCTCTTCCAAATGCCAAATACACCTCTTCGGGAGAATGATCTAGGGAAAAAAAACAATTAACTAATTTTAATTTTTTTTAAAAATATCCATATCTACATTCTTCAAAATCGATGCTTAGAATACAGACGTTAAAACAATTTTAGACGTTAAAACAAGTGTAATACAATTGTAGATCACTTGATGAATACCTGGTTGGCATTTGACGCTTGCTCATACGTTTGGGTTCACCGGCGATGTCATCATGTTTATTCTCGAGCCTCAAATGTAGGTACAGGTGTGGACAATATGTGCTGCATCTGAAGTCTTCGCTCCTTGACAGTTTTGATCCAATCACTGTTCAGGTAAGTGAAATCTTCACTTCCTGACCCCTAATGCACCTGGTGGTTGGTGCCTTGTCCCCATCACTGTTGAACTGAAAAATGAATAACAAGTTAACATTAATAATAAATGGCACTGAGGGTTGAGAAGTTGATCAGAATGTTTTTCTTTTTTTGAAATGACTCAAGCATCGGTAAGTGCAAATTTGATGGAGATACCCACATTTTTGAGTTAGAAAAATTTGTTTTGTGAGGAAACACTTAGTCTCATATGTTTTGTGCAAAAGGTCGTAAGACATGATGAACGGTATAAATACCGTACACGTTCGCCACTAATTCTTCCTAATAAAAGTAACCATGTCATGATCATAAATGCCCCAGAAAGTGTAAAATTTTGTTAGGAAACACGATAAGAAAATATCAAGTTTTTCTTTGAAAACACTTAGGATTTTTGTTGTCATGCTCCATAGACTTAGTGCATGGAGTTTCAACTCGCGAGCGTGCATGATAGTTTTTCCATGATCAACCACCAAATTCTCTCCGAATTTTTCGACCGTGACCGGTCGAGATGTCTTAAAACGGGATGACTGTCGCTGTCACTTGTTCACTGTACCGTGTACACTGCGCTGGTGCCTGGAGTGTGTTTTTCGGTTGTGAATTTATGCCACTTAAACCACGAATTAGCAAACACGGACCGCTAGCAACATAAAGCTTACTATAATATTGTTACCTTCATTACTTACTTTATTTTTACGAGTTATTTGTTGCTCATATACACAGCAATCTTTCGCGATCCATCGATGAAAATCATGATTGTTGCTGGCCGGCCGGCGGGCGCCGCGCCATACACAAAAAGGACATTTCAGTCTGGCTCTCTGACATGACGTTAACATGCCGTATATTTAGATTTCACAGGCCTGGATCCCAGACTTAAGGCCAATCATCAGAGTGGTCGATTTTATAGCAGGAAATGCACAAGAAAAATAAACACATCAACGATTTAAATTTTGAAACTAGAAGAATTAATTCTACTACAGCATAATGTTAAAAATTTTAAATGTTATGAGCTACAATCCTGATGGTTGCATAATGTATACATTGACAATGTGCTTCAATTTTCATAAACCAGACACCCCACAAATAATGGTATGGTCTGTCGCGAAGTAACAATCGGTTTCCTGTTTAATGGCGACGCACTCGTTGTAAATCCGGGAAAAACAAAGTAGTTCCAGCGTCAAAAACCGACAAAAACGCGAAAAAGACCCTCAGAATTTATGTTTAACATCGATTTTTACTTTCAACAATAAATAAGGACTCAACTTGTTTAGGTCTGGTTAAGTATTAAAGTCCTACACGGACGACGAAATTCCGACTGACCTATTTCAATGTCAACTTAATTACAAAATAATTTTTCAAATTTTGATTAAATTTGCAAGTTGTTTTTGCTCAGTGTATATATATCTCATGTCCTATGTCCTATAACTCTGAAAAACATTGTACATAGTTAGTCTACATGTTTGGTAATTATCCTCTAAAAAAGTCTGAATTATTATCTTTAAGCTTACTTGTTATCAAGATGGTAATGGTAGTAATCATCCTGTGAAATTATTTCGTCTGGAGTGCCCCCATTATAATGAAACAAATGACGAAACTATTTTGAATCTCAAAAGATCGCCTGTAGGCGATTTTTGGAGCCATTCGTCATGCACAAAAACCATGCTTGGATTTATCAGGTTTTCTGAAGTATTACTGCATCTATGTGGCTGAAATTTCTACAAGGTAGTTTTCTCGACAGGCTTTCAATTACCAGTAGAAATCACGCTGTTTTTAACAGTTTACCAATCATGTATACTACCTTTAAAAAGAACGTACATTATTTCCCCCATCAGGTTAAACATCAAGACCCAGCTATTCTGACAGCTCTAACCTACTGTGACCACACAGTGCAGTATTATTTTGGCTGCTACCTTACCGGACCACTCTTGAAGCGTTGCCTGTGTATTCTGGCTGACTATCTCCTGGTATGGTGTCAGTATACTTGGCTTTGGCTGCTCTGTGGCAATGCATTCACACTGGTCGACAAGACTTTAGTTTCAGAGTAAGTAACGTTTTTGGCTTTAAAAAAACTAAAATTGACTGCTTGGTGTGTCGTAACCAAGCAGTTTAGTGTATCAGCTTTAATGTCGTTTATCGTGTCCTTTAATATTATTTGTTGGTGGCGCGTCCGTAATGCATCCGTAGCCTGTCCGTGGCACGTCAGTAGCGCATCTGTCGTGCGTCCGTCGTGCATTCAACAAGTTTGGCTTGAGATTTCCCAGTATTAAAAACCCACTTTCGTTGTGCTGCCAAAGAAATGGGACTTCTAGTCAAACTTTTCATGAAGCCAAATTTGGGTTTATTTCGCACAGCACTTCTCACTTCAATAGACCGATCCAGTAAGCTCCGCCCATTTAGAAATTGCCTAGCAACATGCCACACGTGCGATGCAATACGCGTAACGCGCGCCATCGAACAAAAACATCTCGTCACACATCTAGAACGCAGTGAATGCACAACATAGCAAAACGACGAGCTAATTTTGGTGAGTTTTATCCGTTTACACAAAAACACATTTATGAAGGGATTATAAGTAGGTTAGGATAGTCTTATACAATCCGTTTTAAACCGGCTAGGGTCCTGTGCGCTGATAAAAATGGTGTTTTTGCGTCACTCGTGCTGCATTTGCCGTAGCTCTGTGCACAAAATTGAGGACTCGGGTAACCAAAATTGAGATCCACTTTTTGGTTACCTCAACCTGAGGGTGTGAATGGTAAATTCCAAAATGGGCGGAGCTTACTGGATCGGTCTATTGAAGGCTACACTACTCTCAGATGCACAGAGTAATCCCAACATGCTTGCTTTTTCTAAAGGCTGATGTAACCTTGCCAAAGCGGTGTTAACATGCACATGACTACATTATAGGTAGCCGGTTTGCTCATTTTCCATAGACTCGTGTGTAAATTCAAGAATATATCAAAACGTTGGTTTTCTGAGACACATCAACATAACCCCAAGTGGCAATTTACGTTGCAGAGACATTGTAGAGTACTGGAACCAACGTGGTATAAAGACGGTTGTGTGGACAGTCAATGATCCAACAGAGAAAGATTACTTCATCGGGCGTCTACAGTGTAGTGTCATCACGGATTCTGTGGCTACTTAGGACATGGATTTCATGCTTACCTAACAATCATATAAATGGGAAGAAAATCTGGATGTGGAAGCAAAAAGGTTGGTGTAATTATAGTCTGGTACCCGGACCAAAAATCCTTTGACTAGACTGAATTTAAGGTCCGACAGCCGCCAATTTCGCCATTTTGAAACAGGAGGAATTCCTTCTTTTTCCGAAGGTTCCCGAAGTTACCCGAATGCACGTCGGGGCGTCCGGACGTTACCGTTAATCGTCGGGTACAATTCGTCATTGTTTCGAGATCTTGAATTGACGTTGCGTGCACGTACGTACGTACGCGTGCTGCTGCGTGTGTATTTATGGTGATGCCACGAATTTAAAACTACGCAGTGGCTATAGTTACGGTAACCGTAGGGGCTCACTGGGTGATGCAGACAAGGTTTGAATTTTCTTTTTGATGCTAGCCTACAAGTATATTAAAATGGGCATATTTAATATTTTAAGGTTAATATATTAAATTTGTATTGGTAAAATAAGGAATAACCCCTTTAAAATTGTTGAACACTCATGCCATATAGCGCGCTTTGAAAATTAACGGTTATGTGCTCCTAAAAATAAATGCATGACGTAATGCTTAAAGTGCTATTTTAAACACGACAGTAGCCGGTCCTCATATTCAGTCGTTGTATGTGGAATATGTGGAGCGGGAACCAGTCTAGGTGTAATTACTGTACTGTTTATTTAACCTGATAGATTAGATTACACCAAAGAACTACCAAAAAATGATAATGTACTTAGCTGTTCTATACCAAGCAACAAAGGAAATGTAAATTTTTGGTTTAATCAATTTATTTTGTAATTAAATTGACATCGAAATATTCACGTAGCGGCTCATTATGCATGACTGCATGAAGCTTCTGTGTGCTGAGAATTTCCACTCTCATATTAACTGCGATTTTCAATCAAAAAAGAGAAAATTTTAGTTCTTTTTATTAGTTTATAATTTAACATTAATTAATTTAAGGAGTATAGACCAATCCGGTAACTAAGGTCTCCTTTCCTGTATATCCGCCATAGCTGTGGGGCGTCCACATCGATTACATGCATGAACTCTCCCCCTACGCGATGTGCCACCTTCGCGTACACAACCTTACAAAGACACGCAACTTGTTCAAAGTAAACAGATGCAACTTTAAAAACAGCCACAAACATACAGTTCATTCAGTGGAAGCCCCCCAGCTATGGCGGATATAAAGAAAAGGAGTCCTCAGATTGGTGTATACATGTACAACCGGAAGTTGACTGAGGTCGACCTTTGTTGATCTCAGTATTCTGGGTGTGCAATTTCAAACGTTGCATTGCAATGAGTTATTACTAATACTAATGTTACTTAAAGAGCCCACTGTATCATTTGCAATGACCCCAAAAGTTAATGAACGAGTTGACAGGGAAAACCTTACTCAAAGTAAAGATTGAACTAGTAGCAACTATCCAATGAAATGTTTCCGCCTGATATTATATAATTTACCAGGAAATAGTCCAGGAAGATGAAATTATTTAGATCGTTTGCAAAAGATTTACTTTCATTTGGGGGGTCCGAAATGGGCGCTGTGTACTGCGTGTATGCTGTTCCAACGCAATGTATTTTTTATTGCATCGCGTGGCTCGCGCACACACGCAGTATGCCGCGCGCCACAGAGTGCATGACATGAGCTACAGAGTACGCGACCGACTGAGAACGAATATTTGAAACACCCAGCTAAGACCGGTAAAACGCATGGATTTTTTTCATGTTTTTAGAAGACGTAGTACATGTACATTTGACAGTGCTGAAATTTCTTCGGATAAGTTGATATCTTCATTTTGATTTTAAATGGTTTTATTCCCAGAATCAAAAACAGATAATAATTTATTTGAATTTTAAGCTTTCAATTGATATTCAGAAAGTTTAATATACAGTTTGTCTCGGTTTTATAAAAGGTCAAAAACTGAGTGAGTCAATTACTTAGTAAAAGTAACTGTGTCGAATAATTCCAAGTGGAATTATTAGGAAAATTATCGATTATTTACAAGACGCTGTAAATGGTACGCATCGATGTGGACCGAAATATTTTAACTACAAACTCAAATCTTCATCCGAAAAAACGACAATTTGGCTTTTGTAAATGTTTACAATTTGTTTTTTTAATTTTCAAAAAATGTTTTAAAAGAGCTTCTTAAAAGATTTTTTTCTAAATTGTGTAAAACCACTGGTTGGACCAGTTCTACAAAATCTTTCAGTTCCGAAATAGTTTCACAGTGTTCTGTTTTTTATGTACAGTTACATTTTTTTTTTCAAATTGAGGGTTTGTGGTTCTGAAGGCCTGTTGGTGTTCTGAGTGAAAATTTTATAACAACGGTTTTGCTTTAAACAGAACCCTGTTTCAATAAAATATTTGTATTTTTGCTAAAATTATCTTGTCAAGAAGTCATGTATATAGCAGTGAAATCGTATCAAAGGAGCATCACCGTTCGGGAGTCAACACTAAATAGGCAGAAATTGATGCGCCGAGCTCGTAAATAATTTATTTTGTGTGCCCCACAGGTTTGGTATGCTTATTTTTTTCTAGAGTTGAACGTGTTATCTAGTGTACAAATTGCACATCATTGTGTTGTGGGGTATTTCATTTTAAACTGTAACTAAGTACTTTTGACAGTCGAGCTCGCAAAAGTGGCCCTATTCAGGGTGGTTTTAATTCAAGCGGGAATTAGTGAATAAAAGTGATTGACTCCCACTAAGTAAACTATCGTAGTGATTTTTGTTTTAAAGTATAGTGCTAGTATATACACAAAAGGTGATTTGTCTTTTTTTTTTTCCCTTTTTTGGAGTACTGAAAATAGTTTCTTGTGCAGGATTTCCGTTGAGCCATAAATTATCTACATGTCGAAGAAAAGGCAACTTCCAAGCTTTTTGTACTTGATATCTCCGTGACCCTGACGAGTCGTGTTGTACAACTGGCACATCGCCTTCCTGTTGTTTTGCTCCACCAGACCGAAGGAGCGGCACCCGGGCTCGGCTCGGCAGGCCTTACCGCACGACATCACGCCGGTAGCCGGTAGCTCCTTGATGACGTGTCCAGAATCTGGGCAGCGGGAGCCGACTCGGCCGTCTGCGCCGATGCGAAGGCAGTATCCGGGGTTATTGGCGGTACGGGCGTTATTGGCAGTACGGGCGGTGATAATCTCCAACTTGCAGATTGCCTGTTTTTGCTCATAACAGGATCTCTCAATCCACTTGCCGTCATAGACTCTGTGAGCGACTGCGCAGTCAAAATTTCTCAGTCCAGCTTTTGGCTCTCCAGTCTTCCAGTTCTCGTAACCGTGAGCACTACCATAATTCTTCAGTGGGCAAGGGTGCCATCTCCCCTCAATGTCGATATCGTTGCAACCGATCCAGATACTGATCAAACCTGTTGGGTCATTCTGAAGGAGCATATTCCATGTGAAATGTTGCTCCTTGGGTGACTCGGGAAGGGCCAAGATCGCTCCCTTTTTGAAGCAGGTGTTGTTAGCCTCACGCCAGGTCATTGTCTCAGGTAGCAGATGGTAGCAAGACTGGCCGAATTGCTGCCATTCAGATGGGCAGATAGAGGCCAGAACAGCGCCGAGCAAAAAGCTCATAAAAAGGAGAGTTTCCCGAATCATCATGACGTATATGAGCTCGCCAAAGTAGCAGAAATTGAAGCAAATTACCGGTACATGTATCTGAATTTTTCGATGCCTCACAGCATAGCATAACACTGCAATGATGCCCAATGTGCAGGTTTTCCCCCCTAGAGATACACAGTCCGCAACGCACTGAAAAGTCGTTGCTAGGCTTTTAACAAATTTAAGTCGTTTTTTAAGTGCGCTTTATGCACAGCCATGCGTGACTCTTTGAATATTAAAATGAGCCAGGAAGACCAGTGGAAATCTGTCTAATAATCTTTGTTTTGTTTGTCATTATACGTCAACTTTATATTTTTAAAAACATTTCCCTTTAAGTATAGGTGATGATTCATTGACAGTATAATTGTTTTTGCATATTGAATGGTATTTGGATGTGGAAAATTACGACAGAAAAACAACTTCGAATCTGAACAAAATGGATGGTGAACAAATCCTACCTTCTAATGTTGGCCACGCTCCGATCATATCTTGCACTACTTTAAAAACCAACATTTCCAAGTCCGAAGTTATTATTTCACAAACGGATATAACTATTCAGGTCGCGGCAATAATATACATGTACAACTTTACAACGGTAAAATACACTTCGGAGATAGATTATACTAATGTCTTCTGCAGTTGCCATGGTAATTGGGTCTAAACATTCGCTGGCCAATCAGAAACGCCAATTGGTAAAGTGCAGCTCTAAGATGGTTTTAGTGTTTAGTACCCAGTAACCTTAGTAACACACGGTACAGAGGGTGAGGTTTACTAGTCTATTCCCGCACCTTTGGCCACAGACATCTACTGATTAAGAAAAACGTATTTATAGCCCTATTCCCTTTTATTTTGTGTCATAAATCTGTGTTTATCTTCGTACTCGCGTCGCGATTCCAAACTACTACTCGCGGGTTACTAGATGACGTCATTACACCCGAGACACAGCCGCGAGCTCGGGCAGTGGTGGCTGCCACCGGGGCAGACTCGTGTATCACGTGATGGCTAAAAGAACGCTCCGGTGTAAGTTGGTGTTACCCGGTGTAAGCATCTCGAACGCCCCTATAGAAAACGTCTTTATAACCGGAAGATGCATGCACGTGTTCACAGCGCAGAACTGCTTTTTTTGTCTATAAGCGTTTGTGCCAAACATTGTGCTGAAAACGCTGCCTCATTATACCTACATTTTCGTAATTTTTTTTATTAAAACAAATGCTAACAAAATGTAAACAAATTCACGAAGTAAAGTTTGTCGACCAACTCGTTTGTGGTGTACTGTCAAAATTATAAGCGGTAGGCCTTGTAGTTTCCGTAAAGGTTAATCGTCAACTACATTAGGCCCGCTTCAAACGCCGAACTTCTGCCGTGACTAATGCAATGTATTGGAGTCGGCAAAAGAGCGGCAGAATTTCGGCAGTTGCTTCAAACGTCGTTTTTCTGTCGAACGATGATGTGTTTTTTCTCTCAAGATGACACAATTCTGTGACATTCTGCTTCAAACGCCGAACTTCTGCCGTGTCTAATTCAAATTTGTGGCCATTATTTGAATTAGACACGGCAGACGTTAGGCGTTTGAAGCGGGCCTTACTTATCGGTGATCAGCATACTGTGGCATTATGCCGATTGCTGTGAGAACCTCGTATTTAACAAAACCCCACAAGCAACAATCATTCCGCCAAACCATCTGCATTGTGTGATAAAAAAAGTACAACAATGAAGTCGGATATTATTAAAAGATAAAACGTTCTCTGAGTTTATTCACAATCTGTATTAAATAAATAAATGTAGGCAATTTAAATGTGGTTAAAATGTAGGCCTACATGTTTACTGAAATTTTCCTAACCATATTTTGGCCTTTTTTTTTCCAATTACTGAAGTTGTAAATCATGCAGTGTTTGTTACCGTCATGCATTGCTATCAACACTTTTAGTCAGGTTTTTCTTGTCACCTCACGAAGTAAAATTTATGGTCTCGTCAATGCAAATGGTGCATTGTAAATACGAAAATATGACGGAAATTCCAGGTGGTACTCCGGTACTGCCCAGAACGCCATTACAATGGGCATGGTCCAGACTGCGCGACATCATTTCGCACGGTCATGTCATATTTCTTTCGGCGTGTATTTTCTCCATGGTTTAGCACCCCTCACAATAATATTGGCGCCAAGAATTTATATCAATTTTAAATATGCATTACACACGGTAAAGTAAAAATGCAGCTAAAATGCACAATTCATCAGCCTCACAAAGACGAGAGTTACACAAAAAATACGTGGAATCTTAAGTAAATTAGAGAGAAAAAAACACTACAATTGCAATATACAACAATAATATACTAGGCCTATGTTACATAAAATTGGCGGAGCCATCATCACCACGGGCATGTAATTATTATGTGCAAGCATGGGGAGGGCGATTTTCAAGTTGTATGACTGCCGCTCCTGAATAGCTGGGGCCAATTTCATAAAGCTGTTTAGCAGGGGAAAAATTGCTTAATCAAACATTTGTTTGCCTTCAACAGTGGGTTCATAGTTTAAACCGCAACTTGTGTTCTTACCGAGAATAGCAGAACACCAGTTAAATTACTGTAATGCACATTACATAAGATTGACTGCTATAACCCATTTTTTATAAAGCAAACAAATTTTGGATGAAGCAATTTGTTTGTGCCAAATAGCCATACGAAATTGGCCCATATATTTGGACTATTGACCCCTTTCGAACACGTGCGAATACGCCATTTTGGGAGTCAAATAATGCTGAGTCATTGTGGAAGCAATGTGCGTGCGCGTTGTGTGTGTCTCTGGTGGGCGTAACGCGGTTTAATTCACCAATGGGAACCTCATCATTGCACGTTACGCACGCTATGGACACGCACATTGCTTCCACAACGACGCGGCATTGTTTTACTCCCAAAATGACGTCATTGGCACGAGCTCAATAGGCCTATTAAGTCGGGTGAATTTCAATCCATCTATTTAGACTGTGTAAAATGTAATTTTAGTATATACTTTTGCCGCGCAAATTTTTGGTACAAAGATCAAATTGGTTCTGCATGTGTAGACTGAGGCACATACGACATAATAGCGTATTTTCTTAATCTACATGCAAATTCCATGCAGTATAACAAAAGGTTGCTAGACCGCAAAGCTTGTCCCGCAGCCGATTTCACGAATCCTTACGCACTGCGTAAGCATGCTTGCGCAACTTTTTATTGCGTAAGCTGCGCAGCATTCCTGTGATAATTACACGCAAGCTATAAGTCTTATGCCATTTTCAAAATTGCGCAATCTTTCGTAAAATCGGCTGTAGAGCTTGTCTATATACCGGTACCTATAGCAACAACGCAGGGATGATTTTGATTAGACAAAATCACACTTTGTCACAGGAATAGGTGAAAACATTTCGGGGACAAATTCCAAAATTGACAACATCCCCAATTTATTACGAGTAGTGTATACATGCATTACAAAAATGACCAGTTAAATCAGCTTGCCGCCGAAGTGTTTACTTATTTTGGCACACGTTTGAAGTTAGCACTCCACGACGCAAACTGACAGGCATAGACCTACGTTTTTTAAAAAGCTGAAACAAAATTCTGGTTGGTTCGGGCTACATTTCAAGACACATCAGATGCAAAGTATAGTTGTTTGCTATACGAAAGTTCATGCATAATTCAGTTAGCCTTTGAAGTGCTATACCTTGTATTTAATGTTGTATGTCATAGACTAACACGTAGTATAAGGTGGGTAAAACCAGCAGCTACCTTTTCCAGAAAGGAACGGTAAAAAAGTTTGAAATGTAATCACGTTGAAAATACTTTGATGTCCCTCTTTACGCGGTTAGATTCCCGAATATTATCAAAAACTATAATATCAATACATGGTCGACTGTTTATTTTAAATATCCTATACTATTTGTTTTAAAATATTGTCACTTGAAAAAGCCATTTTACACAGGTGCACACAAATGTCTCACCTTGGCTCCTGTTTTCATTTAAAGACCCACGCATGCGACTTCTGCGTTTTCCTCATAGTATAGCCGTCACTCTTGTCACTGGTATATACCCGCTTATAAATTACTTTAAAAAGGGTTAATTTGCTTTTTGCCTGCATGTTTCGCACGAATATAGCGTCTGAATTGATGACGTACATGTACTTCCTTTCACATGCACACTCAGTATTACTTGACCATTTTTTTTTGCTATATCAATACCGTGTTCATCGTAGGAAAAAAATGGCACAAAGAAGCCGCAGACTGCTGGTTGGTAGGCAATGGCGTGCACTTCGTAAAATCAATAGCATAGGGCGTGCTTGTTTCACGACGAATCAAGATCCCGAGTTTTGTTTAATACCGCGGCGCAGAAACAAACGAAACTGCTCTCAACTAGGAATTCAAGTCACGTGAATTGGATCTGCGCAGATCTGAATCCGTCCAAAACAAACTCGCCCATAGTATGCGACTTTCTAAACTGCACCTCCATTTGAAAGTGAAGAATTGGGGGCGTCACACCATAATGATTATGCAAATGTTGTTGCACGCAAACGGCCATGGGTGTTTAGCTCTTAAATCTTACACATCATCGTCACTTCGAACAAGGTGGTTTGTAACCATAGAGTTAGATATAGAAAACTAGAGTTTGCACTGGCTATTCAAGTCACGTGTGTGGCGGCGCCATGTTTGCTTAACGCTATGACTGCAAAGTGGGCAACACCAACACCGTTCCCCACTGTGCACCCATAGCGTTAAGCCAAAATGGCGGCGTCCATATCGGCACATCATGTATTGAGAGTGCGCACTCTAGTTTTGATATCTAACTGTTTGTAACACTGTGCACTGCCTGGTGCAATGGGTGGCATCAGTTATGGCGGGTGTATAGACGATGTAAAACATTTGGTTTGGTAGTGATGCCAAAGGTCACACAATTTGGCATGCGACCTCTTTCCTAAACCAAATTTATGCAAAACACGATACGTGCGCTTAACGTTGGGCATGTGACGTCAGAGAGCATATCGTCTATATAGGAAGTCCCTCGGTCCACACACAGCGAGTCAGGCTGGTCATGCAGTACAAATAACCCACTGCGTACATGTCGGCCGCACTAATACGCATTGTAAAACATGGCGGTTTGCAGGTAAAGCCTCCTTTTGAACTCGATCGTGGAAGGACCCCACAGTCGTTGCTCAATGTCCTCTAAATTGACGGCCGAGTGAAACTTCGGGTGGCATTTTTTTCAATCACATTTCCACAAGACATAGTTGCTGTTTTGCCAAAAAATGTTTCAGTTCTGGCGCTGTCGGAAGCCTCCTCAAAAGGCACAATGAAAAGTTACGAAAGACTGCGGTTCAGTTTTAGTCCAAAACAATTCGCAAACATCACAAATCCCTCTTGAATAGTCGAATCACGCCCTGTTCGTGAAGTTTCGACCATAATGTCCGTTCGTTTTCCACGTTGTGCGAGGCGGTGGACGACTTCGTGTGTTTGATAAACTTGTGATCGTAGTAATGCATGGTAAACCGAGGGTCGTAGCCGAAGCCGTACATTGTCACCTCGTCGCAGATATGAAGGGCTAGAACTGCAACTATCGATCCTGTTCAAATGAGAAAACAATTTTACCCATTTACCCAGGGTATGGCCTAACAACTAAAACTGGTTTCTAATTATTTCCAGATTACTATAATTATTGAAAAAATAATCGATTTTAATACCTGTTGTTGGTCTTGCTTTTTTTTGCAAGTACGCTTCAGAAACGTAGTTGACAAAACCAGGATGGATGAGTTTTAACTTGCTCGGGTGTAATTCAGGTCTTTTGAAGCCGCTATAAAAAGGAAGAAACGTTGTGCTAAAGTTACAACACACAAATTGAAATTGCAGTGTAATGCTTAACACCATGAGCGTGGAAGCACATCAATTGGAGCATTTTATACTTCACCTAAAGTGAAAACGTCACCCTTTGTGTTTCAAAGGTTACAGGGTCTACACTAAAACCAGTGAACCGTTTCCGAATTCCATGCGCTTCAGCAGTGAACGTTTCAGATTACCAGAGATTATTAAGACTCATGCAGGTACTCTCGCAACTGCCGTCGTATATACTTTATAGTCTATAGACCGTATCAATTAGCCGCCATCTTGTGGGGCACCTTTCGTTACTCAAACTGTTCAACAATGTAAGCACAATATACGCAACCTTGCATGTCCTCGAGTAACAAAGAAATTCCCCCCTCAAGATGGCGGCTATTCGATACGGTCTATTCCAGTTCGAAGTTATGTTTTCCCTTTACTTTTCTCGTGCGTTCATAAAAGGAAACGTGCCACGTGCCCCGAAGAGCGATCTTAAGTTGGTGAAGAAATTTTCGAATTTGAAAAACGCTACCTTTTAATAATTTTACATTAAAATGACCAGTAACGATGTCCTTTTAAACAAATAAACCCTCATATGCAGCAAAGCATTTCAGGCATACTTGGTAATCTGGTAAAGGCATATAAGCTCTAACCGTGATGATGGTTTGGTCTTGTATGTTGGCGATTTGTCCCCTTGAATCATTTTCAGCGCGTAGGCTACGTCGTATGCTTTGAACATTGTGTAGAAAGCCATCATACCCTGAAAGATGAATTATTATAATGATTAATTAATAACATGAAAAGTGCTTTGCCCAAGCCACGGAAAAGTAACTTTAGTTTTTTGTTATAGGCCCTATGTGTAATTAGTTCATAGCTTTCAGTTGTAAATGTTACCACGACCACGTACGTTTATATTATAATCACGTGGGTACAATTATTTATTTTATGTGTATTATTTTGTATATTCTAGCAACAGATATTGGTCTTTGTTATTGCCGTAAACCATTTAATAATAATAATAATAATACAAATATCGGCACATCTTTCAGTTCCAACAAAAAAAGCAAATTGCTGTATTTTACCTTATCCTGAACTTCCCACAGTTGCTGGGATTCCGGGAAGAAAGTGTAGAATGTGGTTCGCTTTCCAACATCCCTAGCGAACCTGCCCTTCGAGATAGCCCTGTTTAGCCTGTTGGTCAGAAAGGTTTCATTGAGAGTTCGGTTAAATCGATCGACCTGGCCGTTACAGTTTGGATTGTTGGGTACGGCTGGTGTATGGTGCGTTTGGCTAAGTATTCGAACAAATAATAAAGCAACTTAAAGGCACAGGCTCGTCAATGCGCGCGCGAGGCCAATTTCGTGCCACGAAATACGCAGCTCCATGCCTTTGCTATGGAGCTGCGTATTTCGTGGCACGAATTTGGCCTCGCGCGCGCATTGACGAGCCTGTCCCTTTAAGTGGCATGTTATTGACATCCGTATATAGACAGGATTTGCAACGTCTTAAAATTGTCATTAACATTTTGACCGAAAACCTTATTTAAATGAAAAGCAGAAGTTGTCCCAACTGCCCAATGCAACGACTCCACCCGACATGATATCTTTTACGAGAGCACCCTCATGTGAACAAAATTAAACCCTTCATTACCGTGGTAATATGACCGTTTTCCTGACAGTCTACACTATGAGCAACTAACAATGGAAATTGGGCACAAACCATTGTTATTAACAATGGTGTGTGCCAAATTTCCATTGTTAGTTGCTCATAGTGCTAGTATGCACAGGTTTTTTTTTTTATCATCCTCAATCACACATGAAGATTACGACATTTGTTAACATTTTACCAATGTAATCTCTCTTTAACGTAAACCGACCTGAAGACGAAATCATGACCGTCTATCTCTTCTCCAGCACCGGATCCATTCAAGATACCCCCGCTGCCCACCACAGCACATCGCGCGCACCCATTCTTGCCGTTGGGGCCGTAGACTGGCGGGTTGATGAAGTTTTTGTGGTTCAGAATTTGGTCGAAAACTAAAAAGGTGATTAAAATAATAACGTTGTTATATTTCCAAAAGGTTTAACGTTTCAGTCATTAGATCGAATACATAAAAACTATAGCATCGAGTAAAAGAAAACTTAAATGCCCATTGTATCATTTGCAATGACCCAATTTTGTTTTTCATGAGTTCACAAGAAAAACCTTACTCAAAGTGTTGGTAACAAACACACATGGTAACAAACACCACATGGATTTATTTCCGTCCAAAATGGTATTTCATGCTGGAAATTGACAACCGAAGGTAGTACAAAAAATCCATATACATGTATAGATTTTCAAGGTTTTCTGAAGCATTGATGCATTTATGTAGCTAAAATTTCTTCAGGCTAGTTTACCAACATTCTTCCTTAGATATGTAACACTCTTATTCCACGAATCTGTAAAAAGTTTTATCTTGCAAATGATACAGAGGGCCTTTAAACTTGAACTAATTGTTTGTATATATCTAGTCAGGTTATTATAAGGCAGCCTCATTTCTCGACACAATGGAATAATAAAGTAAAAACCTTTGTGTGTTGAACCAGCGAACCGTTTCCCTGCAGCGCGTTAGTAATGGGTGTTTTAGATTACCAGCCATTGTTTAGACCCAGTTACCCTGGCAAATGACGTCACCTGTTATATTTTGGCCTTTGAAGCCAAACGGCAGTCCACGTGTTAGCTGTTTGCTGTATTTCCCAACGTCTCCTTTGTCCAGAAACATCTTGGTTTTCGGCTTGTACCGATCTCGGAACCACTTTGAATATTTCGTCAAAGACGTAAGACTTCTGGTGCATTTCTAACGTAAATAAGTAACAAAAAAAAGTCGTTGGTAGAAAGCGGCGTCTTGAAGATCTGAAAATAATGGCGACTGCTATTCATGCATTATATAAGTGCATTTTTTTCTTTGCAGCAAAAGTTTGCGTGATAAATTCAATTATTTCTTCTATTATTTTACGGCTATCAGGTCATATACGATTTGCATTAACTACGAAAAGAACGGTCCGAGTAATTTCACAATAAATTTGTAAGTGTCGTGGTTTCAGTGTAAGTTTGAAGGTGACAGATGCATGTCCTAAATGTCCTTTTTGTAGTAAACAGTAAAGTAGATCAAGGCAGGAGGCCGAGGTATCGGATACAACGGATTTTGCTTCTAAGGGAAAAAACATTTTGGATTAAGTTGAGGCATTTAAGTAAAAGAAAATTTTTAGAATATAGTGAACAAAGATAATTGAAAGAGTATTTATTTCGGATATGCTGTATCGTTTGTTTTAACACACGCCACAATGTCCATTTGCTTTTTCTCTGAGAACACTGCTGAACAATATTGGGTATCAAAATGGGCGTAACCAAACAGAGACTTTCTTCTATGTAAAACTTGCGTGGTCTTGGGTACACAGCCGTGCTCGTGATCGAGGGGTTGTGGGTTCGAGCACCACTATAGTGCCAACATGTTTGTGTCCGTGGGCAAGACACTCATCTCAATTTCCTCTCAACCTAAGCGATATTTGTTGAGCTGTTGGGGGAATAGGGTTGTGCACCTTGGCCAGGTAGCCAGTTGAAGCGAAATGGTTCTGGTGATTTCCTGATGGCAGTGGTAATAATGGCAACAGTGCCAGGATTACCCCTCATGTATATGGTAGATATATGTACACTATACAATAATCAACCATCATCAATGCAATCTACAGGTTTCTGATATGTTCTACATTATCTTAATAGCTTATACCGATAAAGACGGGCAACATACCTTGACTGTGTGTTGCACTGGACTCGGTTCCTGTTGTGGAGCAGCATGTGTCTCGTTAGTTTGGTCTTTGGTTGTCACTGTTTCCTTCTCGTTGGTTCCGTTTTTCAAGTCCACCGTGACGCTATCCTTTGAGCTCGGTTTTCTACTCTTCGAGTACCTTAACTGAACCCACCGCTTGGTGCCTTCGGCCTCGGAGTTCCAGGGGTAGGCGCTCTGATCTTCCTGCCTCGACGTGCCGACAAACAGTAACGCTCCGTAGAAAACAATTCCCAGTGCTAGCGAGACTTTGATCGTCTTTGACCGGGCAATTTTAGACCGTATTGAGCTACTCATCTTGATATAATATTGATGTAAGTTTGCAGTCTGATGGTATTAAAAAAATGTAGTCCAGGCCAAATTTGCCAAGGTCCACAAACCGGTGACTAAATTTGGGCTATTCGGCAATAATGGCGTTGGCACTTGTGGACTTTGTTATCAAATTTGGTATGTACATACAGATACTCGTTTATTGTTAACTGCAAGATGGCATTTGGCCAGAACTTTGTACTTGGCGTGCCGGTATGCCAAAGCAGTGCAATTATTTGCTTGTACGCGATTGAATGAATTGCATTCAACAACAAAGTGAAACCTTTTGTTCCTCACACCAGCGTATGGTCAAACCAGCAGCCTCCGGCTTTTCGTGGAATTCTCACATTTCATGTGACATCTGCTAATGAGGATTATGTTCACTATCAGACACGTTGTGAATAAAAGCTATTTTAGACAGACGCAAATAAACTGCTGGTATGATAATGCAGCGTGTCAACCGACCACACAGTCTCCAAACAGCTGAAGGAAATGAATGACTATAGGTTAAATTATCAGTTATACCACATGGACGAAGAAAACTAGATACAAAACGACATTGCAAATGTTTATCCACGTTTAGAGAAAACGATGTCCATGTTTTCAAGAAATTGTACGACAATTTTTTTTGCTATTCATTTAACCAAAACAATGCATAGAATTTTCAGTTTTTGAAGTATCTACTGTATGTGCACGGCTGAAATTTCTAGGTATGTTAATAAAAGCCTGCGCGGGCCAATGATATCGCGTGGCACAACAACCCGTTTTGAGATGTGATCAGTAGATGTTGTCACTTTCGAGCTTTAGTAGACGTGCTGTTTAAGTATCACTAAAACAAAAGCACCAGTGGGGAAGTTTAACATCGCCTCACTTATTGGGAAATTTAATTTGAAGTTGTATCTTTTTAAGTCGTCATCCCCATTTGCTCATAAATGTTTATTTGATAATGACCTTATTTTCTAAAATTTGTTTTTCTTCAACTTGGTACACTTTTAGTACGGGGAATCCGACAAAAGCTCACACGATTAGAACCGTTTCAAACTTTTGCAGAGAGAAACAACGGTTGCAACTGCAGGAACAAAATGACCGAATTTTCTAACTCCAAACGGATGCTCGATAAATCATTTTAAGGACATTATATTAATAGTTCCCATAATGTTGATTCAGTAGATAGTCTTTTAGTTTGTCACATTTTGTGAACGTGACAAAGCCTATAGTAAAAGGAGGAAATGATGTGTACATGTACGCATGAAGAAGGAAACGGTTTCGTTTCATTCATCCATGACGTGTGTACGCCTGTACGGCAGCAACAAGCTACACGTATTAAGACGAAAAGGCAACAGTATATGTACGAAAAATCAATATACAAATAAAGTAAGATTGGTAAATAAATATCGTCTGTACATACATTTTACATACCTTGAATTAAGAACAAATTTTTTACTGGAAATCACACAGGAAGAAGAACCATAAACCGATGAATTTTCTCAAATTGATTTTCAACTCAGCAATGTCGTTGCTTATCATATCCTGCCCAAAATTCCGTACGCGTTTTTTACCATAGGCTAATGTACTGTGTGTACGTATAGTCACAAAGGCGTTTCAGTATCGACCAACAATAGATTGGCAAACTGAATTGAATAGCACTCCGTTTCCACACGACTGGCTGACATGGTGATGCTGATTTGACCCTAACGTCAAACTCGAACAAAAGCTCCTCAATACACAGTCATGGGTGGGGGAACTCGGTCATTTTCCACGAAAATAAATTCATATCCCGTCTTTCCCGTGGCAGCCGCCATTATATAGTTTTGAAGACGGAATACGTGCGCGGTGCTGTGTTGTCCTTTCTCCGGGGTGGAAATAATGTGTAGCGCAATGGTTTTATTTATAAAATTTAACTAAGATTTGCTGATTGTTTGATATTTTTGTCCTTAATTTAAGGCATTCGTTTCTTTTCCTTAAAACCACGTTTATAAAACACATCTTTCATTATACCTTTCTCTTCGAACCTTAATTGCATTTTTAACGATTTACAGACCGTCACCATAGCGCTCTAAACCGTCTTCTAACACTGATCTATATACAATACATTGGACTGGGGCGACTTTCTGAATGAAGCAATTACCGTCCGCCGTCTACGTGTTTTGCCTTTATTGGTTAATATGGTATATTTTCAGTGGAGTACAAGCGATCATATGGACAGGGGAGCAGTCTAGGCAAAACATCGTTTCGCTGTAAGCTATGCTGTTTCCAAGGACTTTCATTGTCCACCCATAGCAACAGCCTAGCAACAGCCTAGCAACAGCCTAGCAACAGCCAAAGCCACTCATTCGGATCCAGCCATAGCCGATGCATTTGCTATTGTTCACATGGTCATCTACCGTTGGACATCCATTGTACAGAGATCAATGCCTTTAAGACCCATACATTAATTTTGTTGCAGCGGTGTAGCTACGGGGGGAGGGGGCCTTTGCTAGTATAGAGCTGCGTATTTCGTGGCACGAATTTGGCGCGCGCGCATTGCTGACGAGTCTGTGCCTTTAACCCATTTTTATAAAGCAGACAAAATTTGGATTAAGCAAAATTTTCTGCTAAACAGCTTTATGAAATTTGCCCCTGGACTATCGATAAACGCCTAACCAAGGCTATGCGAACGTTTGCAACATTCGCCAACAACAGGTACCCGGCTTTCCATAATAGATGTAACCAGTGGCGAACGTTAGCAACGTTCGCGTATTAAAGTGGAACGCATCCCGTGTTTATGACTGAAACAAAATCTTCCTTGGAGCTCGCTTGGTGGCAGCAATCATAACAGTCCACGTAATGTTTGCTGCCACCAAGCGTCTCAAAGTCTCCCTATTATTGTTCGTACGTGGACTGGAAACCAGTCTAGGACCGTACCCTTAGTCTAGCGCCCTCTATGGTTTCGCGGGGATGGAGCATGCATTATTTTATGAACGTAAAAAGCTGCGCAGCAGAAGTTCTTCATTTTAGTTAAATCTTTCGTGGAAAAAAGCCATTGCAAGATGATGTGATGTAAGAAACAACAACATGGAAAGAGTCAAACAACTTGGAAAGAAACTGCCTGGACATACTGGAAGGAGGAGTAAGCACTTAAAGTTTGAGAGGCATGCAAAGTGTCAACTCAAATTCACACTAAGGCCAGGGCCTGTGACATGCTAAACAACTTTGTGCCTAAGCTTTGCTTCATAATGACTTGTTCAGCAATACATACTATTGTTCGTTGGACTTGTGGCAAATTGCTGCAGTTTCTACCCCCAGTTTTGTCATGGCTTACAGCGGGCAACATGTAAAACAAACTCAAACAGCCATGGATTACAAAAGTTTCAGGAAAATTGAGAAAAAAGTGGAATCTTTTGTGCACAGTTGAATAGGATTTTCCTGTGTTTGCCTCTTGTGACATAGTGACCTTGGTAATGAATATGCATATTTGCATTAGCATAAAAACTAAAAACCTTTGTTTTAACCCTCAAAGCAAGCTCCAAATAGGATTTTTATGACTTTAACTGATAAAAATCCTAAATAAGGGGCCCTTTTGGGCGCTTTGCTTTTTACGAGTAAACTTCCCCAGAAAAATGGACTGGTTTACCAGTTGCATTATGTGAGTGCTTTCTTTAAAAATCTATAAAAAAAAATCCTTCTCCTAAATATGGGTTTTTCGGCATGAATAAAACTTATCAACATTCCATGCATTCTCAAGGCGTCACCATGGGACATGTGGGATTGTTTTACTTTAAATTTAAGAAGGCTAAAACTTAAAAGTGACTTTTTTATGTTAACCTTTTTGGACAGAAAAACGTCACTTAAATTTAAGCGGTTTGCAAAAAATAACATCGTGGTGGCCATTGCATGGTGTTTACATTTGTACTGTAGTCAGTTTACATGTGTCAAAAATCTCACTTTACAATCAAAATCAAACTTAGAAAAACATACGATGGAGGTGCCAGTTGTTCGCTCTGTGCAATGATCGGTTTTTCCCATGACTTTTCTAAACAGTAAAATTTTATCTTTCTTTAGATTTTTCCGGTAAACTTAAAATTATCACTGATTAAGGCATGACGTCTCCGCAATACAGTGGGATAACCACAAGAGGACGGGCTCGCGAACCCGCTCTCTTGTGGTTATCCCATTGTATTGCGGTGACGTCATACCTTTATCAGTGATCATTTCGACGTATGTCCCCATGTTTTTAAAAAAGCGATATTTAGGGTCCAAGTTACTTTGACTAGGCCTAATAATTCTTACCTATCCTCGAATCCCCAGCTCTTCCTGCAGGTGAAGTGATAGCACTCGGGGCCAAGTCTCGTCCTGGAGGTAGCCAAGATGTCTCGGAGCTCCGTGCCAGTACGGACTGGAAGCGAGAAGCCCCATCAGTGGCCACTGGACCACCCCACAAGATGGCCAAGGTCTCGGGGCAGACATTCACCCCGCTTGGTCGTGGGGCTCCGGAGAGCAGCAAGGCAGGGGTTGGGGAACATGTCATTAGGCCGGGCATCAAGACCATTGAAGGTAATCATATGGGCTACAACTTCTTAAAGGAAACAGAAATTGTCTTGAGAGAAAGTGAAGATCTTAAAATACAAAAATATTTGGATCCTTAAAAACCAAATATTCGATCGTCCAATCTTGAAAATCTAATATCCCTTGAAATTTTGACACTCTGGTTGACAGATATCTCATAATCAATAAAAAGTGTTTAAAACCAGCTGGGTCTTAACCATCCATTCATGACCACCCATGTGATGTGCTCTCGAGTCTCGACCAATAAATGAAGAATAATAATCTTACTGCAAACATTCCTACCATCATCTCGGAAATCCAAACACAATACTTATGAAGTACCACGGCCAAGCAGTTTGGTACACTTAATTCAAGACTGTGCCTAAATCCATCGTCGTGGGTTGGATTCCCGGCTGCGACCATGGTGCGTGTACCCTTGGGCAAGGCACTTTGCCGTAAGTTGCCCCTCTCCACCCAGGGCTGCATTGTGCCCAATGACCAGGGTGATAATGTGTAAAGCGCAATGAGTATCCTGCAGGATAGATATGTGCACTATATAAGATGCCATTATTATTTTTATTATTCCCACTTTCATCAGTACCCCCATCTGAGCTCGTTGACCAGGTCTTGGAGGCTGACACTGCAGAAGACGATGATTGCATCGACGGTCTGCTTTGTGGCGCCCTTAAGACACTGAAGAACACCCGCGCCAAGCCAGGCTCTCAGCTATACCTCGGCCTAATGTACCTGGCTAAGATTAAACCGATGCTGTTTGAATCCGAAGACGTCGTTGATGTAAGTTCTTATGTGGTGATGTTCATTTTTCAAAGCCGATCTGACCGGCGACCTCATTCCTTATCCAAATTTCTGCACAGCACAATACGTGCGCACAGCAATAGCCACACCCCGGTGTTTTGATGCCTGCTGTCAGAGGTCACATCGTCCATACAAATATTGACTGCTCATAAGAGTAATGGGGCAAACTATTGTCCCGAGGTGATCTTGAGATGGTATGCCAAAACAAAGCATCACCTGCAAATGATACAATATACCCATTGCACAGGCAGCTATGACAGGGGCCAGTCACATTGTCACCGTGCGTCATGCACAAGTAGGCACTTTGTGGATCTATTGTTACATCATTTAAATATGAAAACCTGTCCCCTGTAATGGCCGCCGGTGCAAAGAGTCTATAGGCCCTTAATCCACTAATGACACCTCTGATGTAATCTTGATTTGATACATTGCAGTATGTGTGTAGCCTCTTGAAGAGAGACATCGGCTTCAGCTTCAAGAGTAAAGGCAATCCGTTGGTGTCTGTTCTAGCCTGCAATCTCCTGCTACATGCGTATCTATATGAAGACAATTGGCCCATTGCATTCGTTAAGGTAAGCCAATCTGCTGTAGACATGTTCTACTTGGTGTCGAGTTTTAAAGACGCACCCCCAACTGTTGATGGCTGCCGCAGTGGAGGAAAAAGTGCGCCTTATACAAAAATGCGTGAAATTCCTTCACGCATTTTTATGCATTGTCAATTGTGCTCCATCACGGTATGCTGGTGTGCACAGGTTTGAATGTGCATTCCTGGCCACGCATGCCCGAATGGGTTTCTTTTGTTAATGCATTTCTTTTAACAGATGTATATATTATTCGTTTATTTGGTTTTGGTTTAAGGTTTTCTATATAAGAACATTGTTCCTACTGCTCTGGGTTCTTGATTAGTCCAAGCTGGGGTTGGAATGCTGAGTGGTGTCTCCACCGACCATGCTACTGTGATGTGGCTACCGCGATGTGGCTACCGCGATGTGGCTACCGCGATGTGGCTACCGCGATGTGGCTACCGCGATGTGGCTACCGCGATGTGTCTACCGAGGCCGTGTTGTGTTGTGCTGATCACTTGTTGTTTTTACTCCGATTTATGAAAATCTTGTGTATAAGAAGCACCCGTGTATAAGACACACTACCCAACTTTTGATTTTTTGCCGCGGTGAAAAAGTGCACCTTAAAACACAGGTTTTTACAGATATTTCGGAAATATGAATTTGGTATCAATTTCGCTAGGGACAAGGCTTTATTTAGGTGGCAATTGCAAGTTGATTAATGCTCATTGACCAAAGTTCCTCATTGTATACAAACAAATTTTTTTCAATTCCTGACCAGAACAGAGGTTTGTTGAATACAGTGAACTTGTGGATAACAAGACACTGATCGACCAATCACTTTGGAATCGCTATCAAGACTGTTCCACTTCACTGACTTCCTTCAGATCCAAGTGGGCCTTCTTTAACAAAGTGATTCCCACAGAAATGAACATTGCAGAGTTCTCAGAAAACCCATTTTGTTGGGTTTTTGAACATGCGTGGGATAAGCTAACCTATGGAGCCGTACGTTTCACAAACATCCCTAGAAGTTGCAGGAGCTCTAGCAGAATGGTGCACCCTGCCTCAGTGGCTCTAGCAGAATGGTGCACCCTGCCTCAGTGGCTCTAGCAGAATGGTGCACCCTGCCTCAGTGGCTCTAGCAGAATGGTGCACCCTGCCTCAGTGGCTCTAGCAGAATGGTGCACTCTGCCTCAGTGGCTCTTGCAGAATGGTGCACCCTGCCTCAGTGGCTCTAGCAGAATGGTGCACCCTGCCTCAGTGGCTCTAGCAGAATGGTGCACCCTGCCTCAGTGGCTCTCGCATAGGCTGATGCAGTCAGCCTCGCCACAAGAGATGGTCATACACGTTACTAACCAATTAAATGTTACTTCTCTTGGCCTCCTGTATCTCTTGGTCAGGGTATAAGATGCATTTCTTTCATCTTTGAACCATGTACATTTGTTTGTTGTGTAGGTGTACCTTGAAGACGCCATGGGCGAGAGGGTTTGGGTAGACCATGCCAGTTGTCGTGAGTTCTGTAGTAATATCCAGACAGCCTTCGGCACCAAGCTACCACCGAGGCACCTTATGCTACCAGTGGATCAGCTACGTCATGCCACTAACACACCAGACCCAAGTAGGTAGAATCTTACTCCATTTTGCATACTTTGTCCAAATGATCGAATTTGGGCAGTCTGTTCTTAACACGTAACTTGTTGTTGCACCCGAACAGCGGGAACATGACCCAATAACACAGCACTCGGAATATGATCAATTCAATTCAATTATTCAGTTGCTACATGAATTATGACATTTTATAATCCAGTAGAATTGGGTTTGACTGCTTGCTAAAAATCCTGTATAGACCCTTTGCACCGGAAGCCATGTTAGGGGCAAGTTTATTTATTTAAATGATGTGACAATAGATCCACTGAAGCATGATGCACAAATGATGACAATGTGATTGTCCCCTGCCATGGCTGCCGTGCAAACGGTCTATGCTGGCTTAGTGAATAAAAGTGGGTTTTGCCAGTCTGAAACATACGTTTAAAACTGGATAGGGGCCTGGACGAGTGATAATGGCCCGGTCTTTATCGTCCATTTAAGACTGGCCTTGTGACGTGCTCTCAGCCAATGAGGATGCGTAAACTGTCAAAGGTATTTATGAATGAGGGTTAAATTCATGTAAAGGATTAAAAATAATTGGGGACCTTTGTTTGCTGTCAATAAAAGTATGGTACATATAATTAGACCAGTAGTAAATTGAAGTTTTTATCATTTGGTTTGTTGGCCCTACTGTTACACTGTGTCATGTTGGGCAAAACAAACCAATATATATTTATTCTCCCCGGCGCATCTAATGCATAGTTCCGACCTGTCAATCAAGCCGAACCCGCGACCAATCACAACAGAGCTAGCAGACGGCGCCCTCTTAGGTCAAAGTGATGCAATCATCACACAATCACGCGATTTTCTGCCCATACAGTTTGTATGTTGTATGCGCCAGTGACCGGGTGAATTTTGAATTCAATGTCGGGCGATTCGCTGTTCAAAGGTAGGAAAGCGCATTTTTATGAATATATGTCATCCCTGCATTACTAGCCCTTCACTCAGTGTGTGCTACGGTAACTGTCGACCCCAAAACATAAATACCTTTGAGTTTTCTCCAATGAATCTGTGCTTTCCATGCCGAGTCCCGTTGCTTCGTACGTAGTCTCGCCATTTTTTTGCGATGGCTTGTGAGCACATAGCAACAATATCTAAGGGGCGGGGTTAACTGGGCAATCTCGGAACTATGAATTCACATTCCCTAACTTGAATTACTTTTCATGTCCAGCTGGCAGTCCCATGCGAGAGGACAGTGACTCAAGCACAGATCCATTTTCTTCACATCAGTCAGAGGAAATGGACTTGACTGCAGATGTACAGGCTGAGGGGGTCACTCCGAGGTACGTCACAGGGTGTCACGGGTCTAGAAGTGTGTGCAATATCAAAAAACTATGAATTGTAGGATAGGGCGACAAAACGTGTGTAAAAAAGGTATATTAGGGCGACGTGCTCAATAGGGCGACATTTTGGTGTCGCCCTAATATTTTTGAGTTTAAAAATAATTTTTTTAGGTCAAAAACCATTTTTTTAAAATCGAGAACCATTTTTATTAGGTCTAGAACTGTCTCTCTTAGGTCTGTGACCATCTCTGGAAGCTTTGGGTAAAAAAATAAGGTGTCATTTTGAGTGATTCTTGCCGAAATTTCGGTGGTCCCCGGTGAGAGTCTTCCCGAAATGTCGCCCTATTGCGGCATTCAGGGTTGTTTAAATAATTACATAAAGTAATACTAAAAAAGGTCCCCGAAATGGAAGGGCCCTCCAAAGTTGTAAATATTTTGTATGATTTCTACAAAGCGTAAGATGGGGGGAGGGGCTTCGAGGGCCGCGTAGAACTTTACATGCACTGTAAAATTTTGACATTTCATGGTAGTGACAAAAATTTTGATAAGTAGTATTTGGGGGAAGGGAGGAGGTTCTTGAAAAAGACTACGCTCTGTACAACCGTAAAAATTTTGACAACTTTCAGGGATGTGATTGTTCCGGTTTTTCCTGGGAACTTTCTTTTGTCTCATTGGTTTGTGACAAAGACTATTCCGGGGAAAAACCGGAACAAATCACATCCCTGAACTTTGGACGGCGCCTAAAGCCCGCCGCACACGAGAGCTATGTGCTGAGCCAAAATTCATTCGTGGCCGATGGCGTAAGGAGATAGCTCTCGTGTGCGGGCAACTTACGTGAGCATTTGGTCACTCGTGCCACTTGAGACAAATATCTAACGTGTTTGATAATTTTGGCCTCGCGTGGCCAAAATCTCACGTGTGCGGGGGTGATGAGCCAAGTGCTGAGCTAAAATAAATGTAGCTGGCCAATTAAAAACCATCCGCTGTTTTCGTATCGCGCTCGTGGTTTTGATTGGCCAGCTACATTCATTTTAGCTCAGCACTTGGCTCAGCACCCCCGCACACGTGAGATTTTGGCCTCGCGAGGCCAAAATTATCAAACACGTTAGATATTTGTCTCAAGTGGCACGAGTGACCAAATGCTCACGAAAGTTGCCCGCACACGAGAGCTATCTCCTTACGCCATCGGCCACGAATGAATTTTGGCTCAGCACATAGCTCTCGTGTGCGGCGGGCTTTAGTTAACTCGGGCTTATTTTATATGCAAGTTTATTGTGCTTAGAACACAATAAAACATTTGACATTTTCCTGTTTTTGGGACATTATATATATCCTGTTTATGGGCTTCAATCAATGGAAAACTCCTCTTAATTCCTAATGTGACATAATTTGTAAATTCACATCGGCATAAAAACCAAAAGCATGTAAACACACCATCCATAGTAATTAGGTACCTTGCCAAATATTGTTATTTTTTATAATAGGTACAGCTTACTGAAAGACAGCATAGAAACGTACGTAGTTGACTTTGTCCGCGAGCAGCTAACCCGTCGGCAAGGCATGGACACTCCAAGGAACTTACTCCGAGTCCTGACTGCGGCTTGTGGCTTCCCTGAGATACGGATGCTGGCTTCACAGCGGCTAGAGATGTGGCTTCAGAATCCCAAGGTATCTATGCTTGCAAGGTCTAATGTCATAAAACCTTTTTATGCTTCAGCAAATTGTTGCGTTAAGCACAAATATATTTTACAACACAAAGTTATGCTTAGCATGCGATTGGAATGTGCATGTACATGATTGTATGCCGTATTCTTGCTTTCTTTTATCCTAAATGAGACATTGGTTCCCCATTTCTCTTCTACAGCTCACACGCTTTGCCCAAGAGCTCCTGATGACAGTGTGTTTAAACTGTGACACGCATGGCCAGGAGGATGTAGAGGTCATAGGTCATCTCATTAAGATTCGTCTCAAGACTAAGCCACTTATAAATCATTATATGCTCAGCATGAAGTAAGTATTGATATTGATAGGTCACACAACATCCTTTTTGCCAAATTAGGCCAAATTCAAACATACAGCGGATTCAATCAAGTCATAAAAACCATTAAAAAAAGTTTTAAAAAGTCGAGAATTCTGGATTACATCCAAGATGGGAAAGACCGCATCGTCACAAACACTTATTCTGTGGTAATTACTACCAACATTTTGCTGATTTTCCTGCATATTTTCTTCCCTCTTTTCCCCCTGAAAGTTAGGAGTGTACCTTATAGAGGTAGGTTTTTACGGTTCATTTCATTGTAAGGATTTTAAATTCATCATTCTGATCCTCTGTGCTGCTTTCCATTTTTCCAGAGAATTGTTAAACCAGCATACTGACAATCTGTCCACTCTACTGAAGCACACAATCTACAATGAGCTGTCAAATTCACGCAATCCTAACAACATGCCACTACTGGCCACCATCTTTCAGCATTCACCAGAGGCTTCGGCTAAGGTACGTACAGTATGACAGGCCTTGACATTAACCAAGGCCGCCGAGGCTTATGACCAACTGATTGTATTGAAAGTTAACAATCTTGTTTCCTTGGCTTTGCCTCTTTTACTTGTTTGTCAACTTTGTCTAACATCGACCATCCACCTTTAAACCATAATATACATGTATTGATTGCTTTACGGTGACGTCATGCCTTCCATCCACCATTTTGGTTGTCATTTTTCATGACCCACGTGGCCCGAGTAATAACCGGCAAAAAGAGCAAGAAAAGTGCATTGGATGCACTTACCTCTGTTGCTTAACCTTGCTTTATGTTGTTGCGCCATGGCTGTTGTATTGATAAAGATAAAACGTATTTCTTCAGGCTAAAAATCACGATCAAACGTATCGCCAAGCGTGCGTGCGGCATTTTCGAATGAAAATGTGCTCGTGAGTATTTTTACGTGTGTTCATGTGCGTATATTGGCGCATGTGCGTGACCGGTGACACCTAAACATTCCCGGATGTTATACATCGCGGAAAGCAATCAATACACTTATATAAACTCTATCACTAGAATGCAAGTAAAAAGTATATTTGTCTTTAACAAAATTAAAGGCTGACTTACGTAGAAAATAAGATTATTTTCAACTAAATAAAAATTGTATTTTTACTTTCCCCGTGAAGGTCTTGGCAAATGTATTCCAGGACCTTCTAATGAACCGAGATGACTACCTGCGAGCTGTGAGGGCGCTGTATAGAGAGATCGTCAAATCGTTACGTTACGACATGGACTTTCCAGCATTCTGCCGAGGTCTGATGAAAGAGAGATCTGAAAAGCAGTTTATGGACATGGAGGCACTCTTTAAGGTGAGTCTCTATCTTACATCATTATAAAATGTTACAAACAGCATTATCTCCATGTGTGATTGATAATGTTTGTGATAAAAACCAACCTGTGTGTATTAAGTCAGTTCATTACCTCATTTACATTCAAATAAAACGGTGAAAACCCGTGTTAATGCTTTCGAAAAAAATTTTGACCATTCTATTTAATACCATAATATTATGGTAGTCAGGGGCAGTATTCAATTCAATACTTAAGCCAAATATTTAAGAATTTTACTTAGTTTTTGGCTAAAGTAAAATACTTAGCCAAAATCGGTATTCAATTCGCAAGTGGCTAAGTTTTTTACTTTAGAAAAATACTTAGAACATTTGGTATTCAAATGGTTCTTTTTGGGAAAGTATTTTACTTAAATTTGAGAAGGCAAGAAAGCACACTTAAGCAATTTTTACATACATCACACGCATACTGCAACCGGTTTAGACCGGTTTTGTTTTGGTGCGCGTGTTGTGCGTTTTGCGTGAGAAAAACGCTTATGAGAAGGCGCGGTTCATAGCGCGTCCTATGCTGTATTCGATTGGCTGTTTAGGGAGTTCTGCGCTCTGTGTTCATTTGTAACGTCACAATTTATCTAAGTATTTTACTTACTAAAGTGAAATTCTTAGAAGGCTTTGAATACGAGATAGGTCATTTTCTTAGCCAAGCCAAATACTAAGTAAAGTTTTTACTTGGGGCCTAGTTTCATTCACATGAATGGTGTCTTTGTAAAAAAAAACATGGGGTCAATGAAATTTGTTTGCAGTCAATTACATTTTTTGGATATTGCACATCCTGTATAAGGGCTTCAAAGTTAGGTCAGTGTATTTAAAAAAAATCTTGCTAGATGAACAAAGAGTAATCTTGAAAGCAGTTAATCGAATAATCTTGAAAGCAGTTTTTTCTTGTTTTGTAAACTACTAGTTTTATGATAAGGTAGATGTAACAAATTTCTAACAGAAACTATCTTGATTTTTCTGTTGTCCAGGATCGGATGCTGGTCTCTTTAACTGATCTGATCGTATTGTCAGCCCAGCTCAGTGTCAGCCCAGCTATTAAGGAAGCTGTAGCGGCCTACACAAGGGGCGACAGGAAAGGTATATAAAGAGTTACATGTACGTTTATTTATAATTTATTAATTCTTTCTTCGCCCATGGCACTGTAGCTCATAAACCTGAAGAAACCTGTAAAGAAATGCTCAGTTTTAGAGGTGGGAGGAAAACCCCTACACAATTCTGTATGGGGGGGAAAACCCACAGAATCAAGCAGAGACTGAGAACTCAATCCACATACTGACCCAGACGGGATTCGAACTAGGGCCACAGAGGTGGAAGACAAGGAAAGTACCACTTCACCAACCGAAATACATATCTACTTTTAGGACAGATTGCAATCAATTTAATTGCATAATTTATTTATCGTAGACATGGATATACTAAGAGCATTCCAGACCCAAGCCTCTGTCATGCAGCGTGATGCCGTATGGTGGCTGCACACAGTAGTGCCTAAGATGTTTCAAGTCAGTCAGCTAGATTTCAACCAATGGTAAGATGTATTTTTGGCCTAATTCGTTCCTCAAATGTGGTGTGATTTTTCACGATGTTGTGACGTATCGCAATGATGTAACGCGCCATTGTTGTGATGCGTCTTATGAGTCAATTTATGAAACATGTTGCCCAAGAAGGGTTACAACTTTTCCTTTCTAAAAGCCCTGTGTACAAATTTCCAATATACGCTCGTAACTGGGACGGCCTAAAATGTAACAAGTGTCCGTCCCGGTTACGAGCGTATATTGGAAATTTGTACACGGGGTTTTTAGAAAGGCATGTTGTCACACTATTTGTAACAATTTTTGGGCCTAAGTTATCTCTTCAGAACAACTGAAACCTATTTCTTATATTTTGAGACCAGACAAATGTATTTTCTGGAAAATATGGTCTGTGTTGTCAAAATGCCCCCTTTACTGTGAAAAGACTCATATACCAAACAAGTGGTCACTGAGACAGGTTTGAATGTACTCGCTGTGATTTACCACATTGACTATTAGTTTTCCATTCTGCTAATTTGCAGCGTGCAGAAAGTGTTGTTCATGGAGCCAGCTGAATCCTACTGCAGTAAAGACAACTGGCCACCAGAATCTGACAGATTGTAAGTATAGATACAGTATGAAACGCATGTTATGAAGTAACATACTGTAGTCCTTACTGTCAAAAGTATCCTCAAAATAGACGAAATTCACATTAGCCCGCATTGAAACCGCACTGCTGTCGGGGAATCGTCGGAATCATCTCACTTCAACTAGGCGGCTGCCTGGCCATGGCGCACAACCCTATCAGCAGTTAGATTATGGCATTCCCCCTAACAGCTCCCCAAGTATCAATTGATATTAAGTGTCTTGCCCAGGGACACAGACATGTTGGCCATAGTGGAACTTGAACTCATAACCTCCCAATTGAGAATCCAGCTTTATCCCCATTAGACCACATGCAAGAGGTTGTGGGTTTGAATTTAACATGAACATTGTACGAGTTTGTAGCGTGTGTTTTTTGGGAAACACTTAGTACACAGTGCATATTGGCTGAGTTCGGGCGCCATGTTCTTAACACACGGGTAACTTGTTGTCGATGGATAGGTGGTGTGTGATCCTGTTCCGAGTGCAGTGTTCTCGGGTCGTGTTCCCGTCGTTCGGGTTTGAGAACATTGTTCGCGTGTCAAGAACTGACCTGCCCGGACTCGACCATTGTGTTGTGTAAGGACAAATAAATTGTATTTAAAGATTATGGCATTCCTCCTAACAGCTCCCCAAGTATCAATTGATATAAAGTGCCTTGCCCAGGGACACAGACATGTTGGCCATAGTGGGACTTGAACTCATAACCTCCCAAATAAATTGTATTTAAAGATAATCTCTTTGTTTTAGATTACTACTGTCATTACTGTCTGAGGTCCCAGTCCAAGAGGATACCCTGATGAGGGTCTTAGTGATGGGTTTGTCCCGTGAGCTTCCACTGTCTGCTGGAGATGGTTTGGAGCTAGCTGACAAGTTGGTCAAGAGAGCTGCTGCACTCTATGCCGATGGTAAGCTGGCATTGGCCCTTCTGCAAAGCACTGTGGGATATAGCTGGGTCAAACACACGGTATGTCCATGCCATAGAGTTGTGTGTGTGTTTGACCCAGCTATATCCCATAGTGCTTTGCAGAAGGACGCCCTCTGTTGGTGAAACAGTGTTTGCAATATACCTTATTGAGACGGCATGTAAAATGCACTATGGAACAGCTCATTATTATTATTATTAACATGTATAATTAATATTTTTTTATTTTTTTCTTCAGATTTCCCAGTATTGAAAGTTGAGCGAATCCAGCTGTTAGATGCAGTGCTGAATCTCTGTGCCTACCACCACCCAGATAATATCACACTACCACAGGGGTAAACTCTAAGCTTAGTCCATCCCATAATCGTTGATGAAAACCTCTCACCAGGGATGCCAGTCTTATTCCGGCTTTTTCTTATTTTGGAAAAAGAAATTCGGCAAAGCCTTTTTTACAGGCCGGAAAAATAAACGGCCGGAAATATAAGGAGAATATATTTTTAACTCTTCAAGTTAAAAAAAACGTGGAAAATTGTCTCACTTACTGATCAACGATGTCCGGATATGCCATGTATGCCATGTATGTACAGCCTATGTACATGTATGTACATGCACGTAGCACGTTTTCCCAATGATTTGCACACATGCAGTATGTCTGTATCCCGGCCATAATCATTCACGGCTAAAGTATCGCGAAACTAGACTATCGATCAGAAGTACGTAGAGGGCGCTGTATCCATACAGCAGTGGTTAGATCACATACATACTGACATATCCATTGCATTGCACTCATACTGTCGATGTACATACTGTACAGTATACTGTGCTAGCGAGTCCATGTGCACACATACATGTAGTTATGATAGTTGATTATTTTTTCCCGGCCCTGAAGGTAAAAGCCACTGGCATCCCTGCTCTGACCCATTATTACAAAAGGGCTGTAAAAGAATACTCAGCATTACTGTAGTAAGCTTTAAAAGCAGGGGTCAAATAGTTCTAGAGTTGGGTCAGTTTAAACTGAGCAACATCGGTTGCGTTGAATCAATCAAAAGCTCCGAAATACTAATATTCTGGCCGAAAGATCATTGATGCTGAGTATTGAAGTGGAACAGTCTTGAAAGTGATTCCAAAGTGATTAGTCAATCAGTGCCTTGTTATCTACGAGTTCACTGTATTCAACAAACTTCCGTTCTGATTATCTCCCCAGATACAACCCACCAAGCCTTGCAATCGCCAATCTGTACTGGAAAGGCTGGATTCTGCTGGTCATTATCACTGCATTCAACCCAACCAATATCGGTGAGACATAAATTATTTCAGTTTATAACCGTTTCCTTTTTAAGTTTCACATTGTCGTTTTTGAAATAACTACATTTTGCTTCAGCCTCGTTTTGGGTATTCTCTGTCTTCCCCTGTGTGTGGTTTACTTGCTTGAGTTCTCTTGGTCGCCTTACATATGCTCAGCTTGTGGGAATGTTTCATGTTGAAGACATAGGGGATGTTTCAAAATAACATTAACATGAAATTTCAAGTTGCCCTGTAACAAACAGTTCAGCAGTAGATATAAATTTATAGAATGGTTGCTTTAGAAATATGTACATATGTGTCTTTTTTGTATACTTCAAGGTACCAAGGCCTGGGAGCATTATCCAATGCTACGGTGCTTCATGGAGATGGTTATGACAAAGTAAGTGAACAATTAAACCAAATGTTTTAATATTCCGTTTGGATTTTAGTCTCTGGCTGCACATTATATTACACACTGGATATCTGATACCGAACGAAAAAAAACAAAAATTATGAAAAAATGTGTAGAGCTATGAATATAGTTTTCTGTGGCAGTACAAAAAAAAAGGTGTACACAAAAACATCATTCTCTGCCCAGTTTTCAGACAGAATGGCACACCCATGCAACAAGGTATCGCTGCAATTGACATTCTTTGTTCAAGATCATGTGCACTCTTCAGGTTTTTTTAAATTCTTCCTCTTAGTACAACAGTATAAAAGTATGAGTTGCATTTGTTTAGCACAATTTTTTTGTTTCTTAGGTATCATTTTGTAGTAGTAGTGAGGTTTCGGTGTGCACGGTTGGTGATTACGACTACGATTAGCGTTGCTATCAGTGTAAACAAAACAACACTTGGGATATTTGTGTAAACGCCACAAGTACGCACAAATCGATGACGTAAAATTAACTAATAGTTGTCGTTTTGCCTAACCGTATGCGACCGAAACCTCCCTAATGCCTGAGCATACTGTACCTTTTTAAAAGCACTTGGTCTTTCTACAGATTTTTTAAAATTTTGTCTGTTTTTGCATGATCTGTCTTGCAGCAATTTCAAGTTCCCTCCGCCCACAGCAGCCCCCGATGATCGTTCCCAGGAGGAGGTTAGAGCAAAAGAACTACAGGTATATTATAATCGGTCCATAAATAATAATGTGGATATTTATATAGTGCATCCTGGCGCTCCTCATTATTACCCCTGGTCATTGCGCTCTTGGTACCTTCCGTAAAATTGAACGTTCTCAGCTCCCTGGGGAGCTTGTACCCCAAGCTGCCTGTTAGGCACTCATGAGCTAATCAAACACAACACATTCACTACCCTCACAGGTACCCATTTACTCCTGAGTAGAGCAAATGTATTTGTCCTGAGGCAATAATAATAATAATGGTGGATACTTATATAGCGCACATGTCCACCCCACGAGGTGCTCCTGGCGCTGTTGCCATTATCACTGCTGCCATCAGGAAATCACCAGAACCATTTCGCTATAACCATTTCGCGATGGAATTGAACCCAGAAATGGCGCAGTGGCAGATGTTCCAGTATTTGTATGTTCAATTGATAAAGAAATATTCAAATAACAATTTAAAGACGAAAATATTCACAATGGAAAATTTGTTTGTCCATGAATTTGGGTCCCGTTTTGTGGCATCGTATCTTAGTCCATAGAATCTTTTATATTGAATTTATTTGCGTTTACATGGTGTGGTATGCACTATTTACTAAGTTGAAATGTTCTTTTGTTTACAGGTGGTTGCCCTGGAGAAGCAAGAGATTCTTGAGTTTGAGAACCACTTGGCGCGAGTTTCAATAACGGAGAGCAACAGTTTACTACTGTCACAGGTTATACGCATGGATCCAACGTAAGTAACAATAGTCTCGCGAGACGTAAATTCAATTCGCCCCAAAACCATTTCGTCCAAGTGCCATTTCGCCCCCAAACCACTTCACCCGAATGCCATTTCGCCCCAAATAACTTCGTCCAAACTCTACTTCGCCCAAATGCCACTTCGCCCTAAAACCATTTTGAGCACAGGCCGTGGTTCAGAGCGAAGTTGTTCAGGGCTAAGTGGTTTTGGGGCGAAATGACTGCAAACCATTTTTTGACTGTTTTCTCAAAAGTTAGACGAAGTACGGAGCTGGTTTTTGCTCAGGTTGGTTTTAATCATGAATATCTTCAATCACACAGGGGGATAAAACTATTTGTAACAGTTTACCAATCATGTATACTATCTTTAAAGGAGGATGAGTTAAGCTAAGGAAAAGGTAGAATGATGAAAGTAAAATGCTCACAATTAATGTCAGAAACTTGTGGGTATTTAAAATGTTCAGACATTTTGTACCCATTTCAATACGTCTATAAGTATATCATATTTTGTCGCTTTGTCCACAGTGGCATAGCCAGGAGACCGCCAGCCAACATCTTGGAGCAGTTACAACATTTCAACAAAGTACTCAATCTTGGTCACATGCTATGCCGAAGCAGGTCCCCTGACTTCCTATTGGATATCATACAGAGACAGGTAAAAGACACCAGCTTCAATGTACAGTTTTCACAATGATCATTTGCGGGCTGAAATTGGCCAACTGGTCTACATGACCAACAGCTGATTTCACGAAACCATAAGTCCACTTTAAAGAGCTAATAAAACGAAGTCTGAAACAGGGTGCAATTTGCTTTATTCATTGCACAAGAAAGTAAAATTTCTCGTTAAAACTTTGAGTATTTTGTCATTGTGGGAAAATCTGACTTTTGGCTAAAGCAAAATTACCGAAATGGGAAATAAGTAAAAACTTTGTTTGCCGCTGGGAGCATTATCTAGTTGAGCTTGTCAACTCGGCTGAATGCTCATTGGTCGTTCTGCCCATCCAGTTTTTATGTGAATTCCTACTCAATGCTAGCCATTATAGTCTCAATGTGTCATCTTTACCACCCCCCCTCCCCCTCCCCCTCCTCCAGGGTACATCCCAGTCCATGCAAAGTTTTCTCACCAGTCATGCCAACCCCTGAAAATCTGGGCCTCTAGCCAAGCACCATTCATTTGTGTACCCTGCATATTAGAAGCTATCAATCATCCTACTTCTGGCCAAGTGACACAATATAAACAACAGCTGTTTTAAACTAATATCCTGACAGAGAAATAACCTTTAGCCTTAACATACAATGCTTCCGGAGTCTCCCCTTTGAGTCCCTGTGTAATTTTATATGTGGTGCATGTGTATTTTGTTTAATATCAACTTTACTGACATTTCCCCAGGGTACATCCCAGTCTATGCCGTGGCTAGCTGAGCTAGTCAACTCAGCTGAAGGATCTCTGGACGTTTTACCTGTTCAATGTTTGTGTGAATTCCTACTCAATGATAACCAAGATAGTGAGATTGGTGATGAGACCAAGAAGGAAGAAGCAAAGAGGAAACAGGTATGAGGAACTAGAGTACCAGACTGGATTCTAAGGTTGAGTTCAGGTGGTCTGTTTTTGACACGCGAACAGTGTTCTTGCGCCCGAATGAAAGGGACACGACCCGAGAACACTGCACTGGGAACAGGATCACACACCACCTATCCTTCAAAATCTAGTTACCCGTGTCAAGAACAGACCGCCCAAACTGGACCCTCCAATGTTCTCGCGCCCGAACGACGGGAACACAACCCAAGAACACTGCACTCAGAACAAAATCACACACCACCTATCCATCGAGAACTAGTTACCCGTGTCAAGAACAGACTGCCCAAACTCAACCTTAATTACCTGATGTACTGTAATTTGACAAACATGATATTAAGTAGGTTTAAGCGAATCCCCTCTGAAGTTAATTAGAATCGATTCCAAGTTTAGAATCGGAATCACGATTCAGTCTTTTGGAGATATTGATTTCCATTATTTTGGCGATTCTAAGAAGTACTCGGTGATTCTGAATTATAATGGATTCAGAAATTACAAAAATCCCAGGAATTTGACAGTTTTTTGTATCAGGTTTTTGAGATAATTTTCTAATGTTAGTCCCAACTTTTGTTTTGAAATGGGTTTCTTGAAAGACTTAGAATGAAAAGACTGGCTCTTGACAACAGACCAACATCACGGTAGATGTGACTGGGTGCTAATTTCTCCTTTGTCTTTCTTGTTTAGCGAATTGACAAGCAAGAGCAGTTATTGTCCAGATTACAGAGCCTGGTGCGTGGACCAGACTCCCATACTACAACATGCTGTGAAGTCATGGAATACTTCCTGAGAAGACTTAGCTCACAACAACAGTCTAACAGATCGTTAGCAGCCAAGGTATAAATCCATGTTTTAAACTCACCAACACAATCAATTAAATGTTCGATCGTTTACCGAAAATTTGAATAGTATTTTGTCGAATATTGAATATTTGTTAAGTGTTCTTTCCTTGCAACCTTGAAAATAAAAAGGTTCTGTAGCTCAGTATTTTGGTTTGATGTATGTATTATCGTTTCGTTGCTTGTTCCACACTTTTCCACAAGCATGATTGACTTGTCAAAATTACTGTAAATAAATTAGCTTTCTGTTGGTGTTATTATATACAAAATACAATCATTAATTTAATAGTTAAAAGTGTATTTACAACGGCCAAGTTACTTTTGTGATGTGAAGTCTTTGTACAGCTTCCACCATTATTGAAAGCTTAAAACCAATCTAGCCACAAATTGAATGATGATAAACAGATGTTACTGTTCCAACATTGTTTTAAAAGAGAAATATATGGGTTTGTCCATGAAGTTGGGGCACTGTGTCCACGTAGCATCGGTATAGTCTGTGTTAATTATATACTGAATATGTATTTACAACTTCAAATTGTTGTTGCAACGGATATAGTATAGTGCCCGGCTATATTCATTCATGTTTTCTTTGGGCAATCTCTCACTGAATATGAGATTCTTGTTTTACCGACGCTACGTGGACACCACATATGTTTAACACTGTCAAGACATTTGACTGAGTCTGTGGTTTGGTACACCATAATGCAAGTACTTTTACTGTAGTGGGAAATGCTTTTCTTTCTGAAATGAAATATTGACTGAAGTAGCTGGGCTAGAATGAGACACAGTTTTTGAGATATGATATGTCACAAAACGTGACCCAACTTCATGGACAAACCCATATGTAAGTTGGGACCACAAGTACAGCGTGATGATTTTTCATTTCATTGGGAAAATTAAGGTTCCGTTTTTTTCAAATTCTGCATCAGCTTTTGAGTTTAAAGTTCTTTTTTGATGAGTGTCTGTGTGTAAAAACATTTAAAATAAAAGCAGTTTCCTGTGATTTTAAATTCAAATGATTTTTGACTATATGGAAACTCTTTGACTGTAGAACAAGGCTCTAATTTATGAAGACAGTTTTTGAAATTATGGAAATCTTAATTTGTATAAATTTTCTCATAAGGGCATGATGATGGTGCTTTCAACCCCCGAGGACCAAGATGCAACGGGGGAGGAAGACATGGAGACAGAAGAGCCACCATGGGCTTGCCCAACACTCATTGCATCACACAAATGGCTGTTGAAGAATATGCCGTCTCTCCCCCACTTTGACTCTGTGCGGTCATCAGCTACTTCTGCTTTGAGGCAGGTGAGTTGTGTGTGTTGAAATGTCGTAAAATGAATCTTGTTTTAATTTTGCATGTTTTGCACTGAACCGGTTGACTAACCAAAGGCATTCACACTTGAACGTTAGTGCACATGTGTGTTGCCAGAATAACGTTTGACCAGTGATTAACTTTAGTCGTGAATCAAACTTGGGAGCGTGTGGTCTAGTGGGTATGAAGCGGGACTCCCAATCAGAGGTTGTGGGTTCAAGCCCCACTTCGACCAACGTGTCTGTGTCCCTGGGCAAGGCACTTAATCCCAGTTGCCTCGTCAACCCAAGCGATATATGGGAAGCTGTTAAGGGGAATGCCACAATCTAACTGCTGATAGGGTTGAGCGGCTGGCCAGCAGCCACCTAGTTGAAGCGAAATGGTTCTGGTGATTTCCTGATTGCAACGGTAATAATGGCAACAGCGTCAGGAGCACCCCGCAGGGGCGCTATATAAGAATCTACCATTATTATTATTAAACTTGCTTCATCTGAGTGGGGCTACTTCAGAAATATCAAAACTATGAATTGATACATTGTTTTTCATGTTTTTTCTCTCCTGTACATATCCAGGCATGCCAGATTGAAACAGACCCGCTGGCCCTTAGCGCCTACGTTGTCTTCTTGTCACAGTTTGCTCCAGTCAATGATCTCAATGATCTGGCAGTAGTAAGTTGATTGATTCAATATGATCTGATTAGAAATGATTTCATGTTTAACAAGATAGGAGTGCTTTCTTCACTTCTTAAGTGTAAATGTCTGAAATTATTGTGATCAAAATATGGTAAAGGTTTATTGGTCTTTATAAACTCCATACATAAACCCTTTTAAATTGTTTAAACAAATTTAATCAGCTAGTAAACTACACTGTCACTTGAATGCGACTGAAAAGCTATGTATGTTTTCACAGGTTATTTACACATGTATTAGACAGTTTCGGCAAGCTCAAAATCCGCGCGCGTATACGTATCCGTACCATTTTCAGCTTTAACGTCATCACTTTATGCGGTCTCTTCGTACGTGATGTGGATCAGCCACACGTAGGACAACAAATGGGAGCCGTTTGACACGGGAGCGGTACGTATAAAATGAATCTCGACTTGTTTACACCAAATTAGTGTTATGTCACACGGATACGTCTGCGAACACGTACCAATAAACTGAGATGCCGAAACTGTCTATTGTGTCAAAACAGTAGATAAGAAAAAGTCTGTATTTTCCATCAATTTTTTAGTTTAAAAATAATTTCAATTTTCTCATAAAAAATAATCTTGTGCAGGATTTAGCCCAGTTGATTGTGGAGCGGCCTACTATTGTGTCCTGTATCCTGCCGAGAGAAACGTACAATGAGGCAGCGGACGTCACGTTATCTGCTATGATTAAGATCTTCAGTCGCTACTTACTCAAAGCTACTAAGCCAAATGAAGAGGGTTACAGCTGGGTAAGCTCTAGGGAAACCCTTTTAACCACTTGATGCTGGAGGACGTGTTAACACGTTCTAGCAATGTATAGTAACATGTGTGGTTGACTCGAAGTGTTGCAAAGTATGATCTTTTGGTGAGAAGATTCATACAACTTTAATAATGTAGAAATGACTCTCAAGAGTCAGTATTTGTGGTGCTTGACCTGGTCTTAACTTTTGGCCAATCACATTTGCCTTTTTGTTTTAAAAATTTTCCCCAAAAATAATTGATCCTCTATCAGGAAGGACATTTTTGTCAGTTTAGGTTTCTTTGATTGCATAATATTGACCATGCTTTAGCGAAAGTAGGCAAATTAATTTCAATAACTCAAAAACCCCATTTAAATCAATTTTCCTTTGAAAATAGAATTGACCCTGTTTAACTTGTGCCCTTAAGGTTTCACTGTAAAAAGCTACTCTGTGCTGAGTGTTCAGTGTGGGTCTTTGTTAAGTTTAAGAAGATAAAACTATTTGCTTTGTCCCACCCATGAAATTGACTTTGCACATGCGCATAAACCTTAAACAATGCATTTCACTCTGCCACTGTGCTGTGCAGCACTCTAGCATCTTAGGGCATGTCAAAATTATTTTTTATTATCGTAGACAATTATTGTCAAAATTAGGAACTTCCAAAAAATTACATGTACATGTATAAAGTATGGTTTTTCTTTTGCTGTTTGTTTGTTTGTTATTTAGTCTGATACCCAAGACCAGGTATTCCTGTACTGGCAGACTGGAGAGTCCGCAACCATGCATATCCTAATAGTACATGCTATGGTCATACTGCTGACGTATGGACAGCCAAAAGGTTCGTGTTTATACACTCTCCCCAAAATACATTGAACTTGTGGATAACAAGACACTGATCGACCAATCACTTTGGAATCACTTTCAAGACTGTTCTGTTTCAGTGATTTCCTCCAGGTCCAAATCAACCTGTTTTAACAAAGTGGTTCCTACAGCAGTGAAATGTGACATGTCTGGGATAATCTGCTTAAATTGAGCTGTAGAGCTGCATATCTCTCAAACAGTCTTCAAGTGCAGAAACTCAGAAAAGCACTTCAGGCACCCTGCCTCAGCGGCTCTTATGGAGATTGGTGTAGTCGGCCACAAGAGGTGTTAATAAATGTTACTGACTGATACAATATCGTACTTAATTTGCATTTCTTTGTTTGATTTCTTTGTTTTTTATCACTAGTGGAGAGTGATTTCAAACTCCTCCTGCACTCCTGGTTTCCTGAGAACAGCTCCCCACCCTCAGCGTACCTAGTAGACACCTCGGAGGATGCGTTGCTCCTTCCCGATTGGCTCAAACTCAGAATGATCAGATCCAGCGTACCGGAGCTTGTCATCGCAGGTACATAACATTCTCCTTATAACAAAGACAAATTTGCGGTCCCAATTGAATACGAGATTCTCTGTTGTAACCTACAAAGTCCTAAGGTCCTTAAACCAATTAGTCCTCAAAGCAGAGGGTACCGGTAAGAAAATATGCAGACATTCACTACGGGGGGTAGGTCCTGTCATTTTAAGACTTATTTCAAGTCTGAGATTGCGTATACTTCACTATTTATGGGACGTACCCTATGCATAACGGGTACATTATACACGAAGTCAGACTTGAAATAAGTTTTTAAATGACAGGACCTACCCCCGTAGTGGATGCTCAAAGCGCATAAAACCACCCTGCAACTTTCTCCTCAAAGCACCCAAAACCGCCCTTTATTTCCTCCATGTTCAACTCGAAGAAGTTCAAGCTTCTGCAAACACATTATCCTTTGATAGGCATGTACTCGTAGCTTGACTCATCCTCTTTCAAATCTTGTGTTCAGTAAGGGTGGCTACTATTGGATAACTCTAGTTATTGACCTTGACAAGGAACATTACTTAAAATTACCAAAAGGCTCTGAGGAGTAATAAGACACTACTTGTTACCAGTGAGTGCTATTGGGTTAATTTATTAAGTTTGACTGTGTTATGTCTTTTTGGTGTTGATGTTACAGCATTACAGGATCTGGAGCCAGCTCAGCTTGTTCTGTTTATTCAATCATTCGGTATTCCCACTGCAAGCATGAGGTATGACAATCACTGTATATCACAAACGGCATAATCACTTTACATTGAGCTCATTCTGTGAAGTTGACCCATTTCTTCATTTCCATAAAATTGCCAACAAGGGTGCAGTGAATAATTTAATATAGGAAGTTTTAGATTGTCATGTTGGCTATAGGCTTTTTCCCACAAGACAAAATCTCGGGGGTGGCCCTGGGGCGACGCTAGGGTGAATTTGAGCCCCGATACCCACTTGAAAGTCTCACCCCTGGATATGACGTTTATTGAATTTTACAATGAAACTCTTCATTTACACCCTTCAGTCAGCTATTAGCGCATCTAGACACAGCCGTTAAGCAAGAACCGCAAGCTATGGAGCATGCTGTAGTTGACAAGGCCTACATGGCCCAACTGGTTGAAGTACAGCGCATGAGGGGAGCGTCGGGTGGAATGGAGTTTCATAAACTACTCACCAAAGGAGTCGATGAACAGACAGACAAGGACAAAGGTATATCTTCAGATTGATGATTTTTCCGATAAATTTAACAATCTTATTTTTCGATTATTTTACGCTTTGTCAAAAATTGTTTTAGTTAAAAATCACTGAAAATTTTGTTGTCTGTCTAAATATAGATACTGCTTCAAGATGAACTTATAAAAAAGATACAGAATTATTAAAAAGGGTCCCTGTCTTTTAAAACAAAATAAGAATCCTGGCTCTATATTTCCCAAATCTTAAAGTCGGAGGCTCGTCAATGCACGCATGAGGTCAAATTCGTGCCACGAAATATGCAGAGCATGCCTTTGCTATGGAGCTGCGTATTTCGTGGCACGAATTTGGCCTCACGTGTGTATTGACGAGCCTCTGGCTTTAAGCTGTTTCACCAAGATGACTTTGATCCCATTCAACAATGATTCGACAAAGATTTCCTAATGTTGATAAAAATTATAATTTCTTCGTGCAATGGGGTGGCGGTGTCGCAGGCCTGGCGACTATGCCGACATTTGCGTTAGTATACAGTGTTCCATAATTGTTAACTAATGTTGCTAAATCTTAGCTTTTTATTTAGCATCCTATGCACTTCATGTGTACTTACTTTTCTGTAAATTATCATTTCATATGAAAATATGTATTTTGCATGAATGTGTATGGAAATAAACCATACCATACCTAACAAAATAGTAATATGAATGCTACCTTCATTCATCTAATCGATTTGACAAGCGTTAACTTTTGACGTGCCACTCATGTAAAAATGCCATAATGGCAAACACTGTGCATTCGGATCTTCAGATGCTTGATGCTCTTATTGCACACTTCATTAAATTTTGCTTCATTAACTAACGATGATAAACTAATCTTTATTAAAACGATTTCCATAATGTGCACCGGATCCAAGTTAAACTTTTACAATTCTTTGCACTTAAATGTTTCAAGACGCTTTCAGTACGAGAAATGATCTTGCATTCAAGTGTTGTAAAGCAGTGATTTGCATTTTTCGAGTCTTGCTAAATCCTGAAAACCATTTCATTTGTCAAAATCTAGACAAAAGTGAACACAAAAAGGACGAAGCAACAGAGAAAATGGACACATCAGAACCGGTTGTGACATTGCCAACCGATGATGTGGAGGAATGGACAACACTACTGCTAAAGGTGGGTATAGATCTTTATAGATTTGTTCCAGTACAAATCAGGCTTGATCCGTAATCTCCCGTTGTGGTGATGCAGCAATGCATAGTTCCGAGATTGCCCAGTTAACCCCGCCCCTTAGATATTGTTGCTATGTGCTCACAAGCCATCGCAAAAAAATGGCGACACAACGTACAAAGCAACGGGACTCGGCATGGAAAGCACAGATCCATTAGAGAAAATTCAAAGGTATTTATGTTTTAGGGTCGACAGTTACCGTAGCACACACTAAGCGAAGGGCTAGTAATGCAGGGCTAAAAATGCGCTTTCCTACCTTTGAACAGCGAATCGCCCGACATTGAAACCAAAATTCACCCGGTCACTGGCGCATACATCATACAAACTGTATGGGCAGAAAATCGCGTGATTGTGTGATGATTGTATCACTTTGACCTATGTGGGCGCCGTCTGCTAGCTCTGTTGTGATTGGTCGCGGGTTCGGCTTGATTGACAGGTCGGAACTATGCATTTCACCACGAGGCAAAACTATTTTTCCCTTCAACCCTCGATTTGGATACATTGGTTTTAATAGGGGAAAAAGGAAGATGGACGCATTGTCATTAGTTTGATGGGTGTGATCATACCCAGAACATTTCCACAAGTATGTCCTTTTTTACACGTAGTCTGAAATTTGTTGGGACAATATTAGTTATCCCACGAGCGCGAGTGGAATACGGTATCATGTAGTGCGTTTGCGTCTCTTATCCCACTTGGTCTTCGGCCTCGTGGGATACGGGACGCAGACGCACTACATCATGCCGTATTCCACGAGCGCGAGTGGGATAACGAATTTATCTTCAAGCAAACTTGACGCACTAATAACGCGCACACTCTGCAATACACGCGCGGGATGCAGTGCAGAGAATTGCGCGCATAACAAGCCGCATCAGATAGCTAGATTGAAGTGTGCAGCTCCGTGTATGTAGGGGACGCATGCATTTGGAATACCAGGGCGCATCACGCAGAGTGCGACATAAAATCGGAAGACGGGACATAGGATAATGTCACACTGTTGTTGCCATGGATCCAAGTTTGCTTTAAGACAACTAGAAATGGCTCTATTAAAACATGAGATGAGAGAGAAATGATATGGTCCTCAAGAGACGAATCCGATGAACAAGTAGCCAACTTGTTACAGTGTTGATGATTTTAACAACTTCCATAGTGGTTATATTTGTTTAGTCATCCATGGTAATGACATAATGAACCTTTGTACCATTGGACGGAAGATACTCTGACCTCATTCCAGATATGTCTTTTTTTGGTGAAATAATTAGTAATTTGTCGTAATTTACTTTTTAAATTAGTCTAAACAGACACCTTTTATAATACTCTCATGACAATATTGATTGCAGTCACTGAAATGAAATAAAAGACATCTAAATGGATTAAGTTGTGGTGTGTCTGTTGTAAGAGATATAAAAACTTGTTGTTATAAAATTGTCTTCAGGTGTTCGGAGATGATTCACCAACTGAACTGAAAAGAATGTTTGTTGCAATTCAACAGGTAGGTTTCATTGACAGCAGTTATTTGCAAATTATTTAAAGGCCTACTGGATAATATTTTTAAAAAGAAGAAGCTTTTTGTATAATTTGCCAGGGCAAAAACAGCCCTGGCTGTTAAATGCTCATGAGCTAATCAAACACAGCAACATTCACCACCCTCTCAGGAACCCATTTTACTCCTGGGTGGAGAGAAGCAATTTATGGCAAAGTGTCGTGCCCAAGGGCACATACACCATGGACAAGACCTGGATTCGAACCGACAACTTCCAGAATGATAAACCAAAGTCTTGAGTTGGATACGTCGGACCACACTGCCACAATAGACCGTATCGAATAGCTGCCATCTTGTAGGGCAGTTTCTTTGTTTGCGGTGCGGGCATGCATTGTTGTCTGCTGGCATGCATGCTAGGTCTTTCTATAAATTAGGGGTCCAATTTTGGTATCCCCCGTTACATTTTACATCTTGTTTTTGTAAATTCAGGACACATTCTTTAAATACTTTCCATCTCAAAGAGTGAGTACATAAAGTACAATTCATAAAAAATTGTTTAAAAGCCATTTTAATGATTTTTATATGAAAAATAACACATCTATATCATACACTAAATGTCACACTTTTAGACCCCTAATTTATAGAAAGACCCTGCTGTCTGCACTTCACACGTTGACATTATTACACAGCTCTTTTAGTCATGTACATTCCGACACATGTTGAAAAGGTATTAGAAAGTTGAAAATAACAAGTCGTTCAGTCCTATGGTATTTAAGACCACATTTTATTTCTTGCAGGAACTGTTAAGGGATATTCAGAAACTAAGAACAAACCAACATGACCGACCCAACGATGTCTTGAGTCAGAGCATGTTGAGTATGTTACAGGATGGTAAACTCATAGCAAGCAAGCTGAGCTCACATACAGATATCAGCTGCCGATTGTTCAGTTTGCTACTCACACGAGAGGTAGGTCCTTAAAGGAGCGTGTCAAGATCACATTTCCCCCCCCCCCCCCCCTTTTTCCCATGGATAGTATTTTGAAGAGGTATTTTATATGATTGTTAGGTTAGACGGAAAATCAATTTTTCTGGAAAAATATGACCACGTTTCTTTAAGTATGCCTAGCCCAGATTGGACTCCTTACTACATATTACATAGCAGACTGAGTCCAGGATATGAAGTTCCAAAAACAGGCCAAAAGTTACAATTTTAAAAATATCAACCCTAATCTGCAAGTTGATTCTGTGCTCGTGGTGTTCCATGTGTCCTCAACTTCCAGAAGGGGAAGTTTAATTATAAATACTCTGCTCGCACTGACCTGATCATCTGGGAAAATGTGAAGTATGGATGATATTTTTCAAACTTTATTTTATTACCAGCGACTCCTGAGGAAGATTGGAACGTCCACATCTTTCCCAGCCTTGGTGAACCACCTCTGTGAGGTTTTGCCATCTAAGGAAGGAATGTTTGCTCAAACCCTGGCACGATGCCAGAAACAACTTCATGGTGTTACTGCTAGTGTGGACGGTAAGTTACATACAGTCGATGTTTCCACCAAAAGATTGTTAAAGGTCTGTTCACATTTGCCATCCAATACTGTGATACTGCTATGATACAAACAGTGAATTTCTGAAGAGTTTCTTGTTCGTTTATTGAAAAGATTCCCATCTCAGTTTTTTTCATAAAAATGGGAACCAAAGTGTGACAGTTAGCTGCATTTGTAAAAATGGCTTTTCCAAATTACCATCATATTTTTAAAAAGAATTTCCTGTGCAATTTCTAAATAGTGTAGAGTATTTAAAATAATTTACAAGCAGTTAGACAACATAAGGGGGACACCAAGGCATTTCTCAGCTCTTGTGATTACATTTTAACCATTTTTTGACCAGTTACTGCTGATTTTACCCACCCTATATAACTTGTACTTTATCAATTCAATTACCTAATGAGCAGAATTTATTAAATTCCGAGTGAAAGTTTTAAAATGTCACTTGCATTTAGAAGACTGCACTAGTTTATTAAATCAGTTGCGTCATGTTTTGGGTAATGTTAACAGGTAAAAGTGTTGATCGATTCACAAGGCCATATACTGTTTGTATGATGAGGTTAATTGTTCTCTGAAGGCCGATATTTACAATAAATAAATCAACTCCAGAAGTGTCACGACATAGGGGGGACACTGTGTCCTGTTTTCATGGATTGACCCATATGTATACTTTATTTGTGGACAGTAAATGAAGAACTGAAGAAGATGACGGATCCGGACCATGAAGACAAGAAAGGCTCCATTGAGAAAGTTGTGACAGCTCTGAGACAAGGGAAGATTGTAGCAGATGAGAAATTAATAGAACAAGGTAAAATATTGGGATGTGCTAAGACGATCGTTTGTACCTTACAAACCTGACTATAAGATCAAGTTAGGGTGATCCGTTCTTGAATTGAGTAACTTGTTCTCAGAGGATAGGTGCTGTGTGTCCTGTTCCGAGTGTTCTCGGGTCATGTTCTGGTCATTTGGGCACGAGAACATTGTCAAGAACAGACCGCCCGAACTCGCACTAAGGCGCACTAGTCACCACAAGATTTCATTTTTGTTTAGACTAAAGTAGAGGACATAAGAACTAATCTAGTTTCAAATGAGTACCCTGCTTGTACATTTTACGAATGCGGATGATAACAAAGAATCTTAAAACAATTCATCGACAACATCTTGATGTCAAGCCGGTCAACCCTTGTTGCATTGCACACACCCACAGCGCATGTGGTATGTTTAAAGTGTGATGGTGCCCTCTATTGACTGAATCGGGTTATAAATCGGTCAAAAGCGGGCATTTTTTACAATCCCACAAGCATGCATATGACTATTGCACGAACGACATGTACAAGCACACAATATGGACGAAAAACGAAACGTCAAGAAATCTGGACGAAATCTAGGAAGGGAAGAACTGCAACTGTAGCATTTTACTTAAAAGGTCCTGTGATTGTTTTTTTCCTTGGGAAATTGTTAAACTAATCTGCATTGTGTGATCTACTTTTAACCAATCACTGAATTAGAATCAATGTATGAGGTATTAATATCAACTGTCCATTCTCAGACTGTTATATTTTATACTATCCCCAAAATTCATACCTAAATCTATTATGTCATCATTTTATTTCCCAGCTTGTAAGCAGTTATTGGACAGCGGTAACAGCCAACTAGAGCAAGTACTAACAACGAGCTTGACAGCAAGTCATGGTAGTAGGGCGCCCTCACAAGCCAGGAGTCGCGCAGCAATGCTGAGCAGACTACTGAGTCGTCAACAAGAAAAGCAGGCAGCCGAGTCTGGTACCCAGAGCCTCAGGTAACTAGGAAGTACACATGTGCTGTGGTGGGGCCAAATATGGGATGTGAGATCAATTATATATTGTCCATTAGGATTTGAACCTGAGACCTCTGAAACACCGGGCAGATCCTCTACTCACCAAGCTTTGGGGAAAAATGGTATTACACACATGGACATTATCCCATATTTTTTAAATTCTTTTATTTCATTTCTGTATTTGACTAAATATTGTCATATGTCAAATCGTAGTTTTTGTGCAATTTTGATTTCTTATGTCTGACAATTAAAAAACATTTCCACACTAATTGACACAACGCAGTTAAACGTGCTATTAATTTACTGTAACATTGGCAATTTTTAATGGTGTAAATTCAAAATATTCCTTTTTTCTGCCCCAGCCATCATCAGCTGTTGGCATCCACCGCAGGTCTCCTGACCGACTGGCTGGCTCTTCTGGATCCAGAGGTCTGCCAAGCATGTCCAGACCTACAACAACAGGCCATCTTTGCCGCAGCACCCCCTGGGAATGGGAAGACCCAAACTAAACAAGATGTTAGTAAGAGAGTTGGCAGTGCGTACCTCCTAGCTCTACTCACACACCAGTCAAACTGGGGGACGTTGCATAGGTGTATTAATAGCTTACTTGGACCGGATCGAGATGCTAAAAGGTTGGTTCAATTCCATGCGGAGGAATTATATAATATTGGATGGCTTTGAGGGTGATATGAGAATATACCGCATGAGTCATGAAAATGCCGAACGAGCTTGGTATTTTCAGTGAGTTCGGTGTTTTCACGATGAGTATGGTATATTCTCATATCAACCAGTAAAGACATATAAATATTGTTATATATTAAATGACGCTTACTTTCTTGATATTTGAAATATATTTTTACAAGATTTTACTTCATTTTGTGTTTACAAAAGCATGTGTGTAATTTGTGTTCTGTTGTACATTATTTGTTGATACTATACTCATGCACACACATGTGGCACACATCAACCACGTGTACACGTGTGTTTTGATGCATCTGGTTTAAATGCAGAAGAATACATTATATTACCACTTATAGGTTAAGTGTGATTTAGCTCCCATAATTTTCCCTATAAACAATGCTATTGCCTATGTGTTTTAGTTTCAGTGCAACGGCCGTACTGGATTTCCTGTGGGCATGCATCCACATCCCCAAGATATGGCAAGGAATGGATACAAGAGCATCTAAGGTAAGGAGACGTCCAAAGTTGTCAACATTTTCACGGTTCTACAGAGCATAGTGTTTTTTAAGACCCCCTCCCTCCCCCCGAATTACTACTTATCAACATTTTTTTGTCACTACCATGAAATGTCAACATTCTGTGCTGAGGAAATGTTTGTTCTAAACAGTGCTACAAAATTTTGCCCCGTCTTGTTACGAGGCATGAATTGAACATTTCATGTTGTTTTGAAACACGCCTACTAGAAATCCTTTTGACTTTTTCCCCGTCATGCAGCGCCACTCTGAACAAGACGTGTTGTGCCTGAGCCCAGACCAGACCTGCGCCTTGGCTGATTACATCATCCAGGAGGCTGCTGATTGGTCAACGCGGCAAGCTGACACCGATGGAATCACAGAGATGACATCGACGACCATCAAAGCTCGACTGGCACTGCTCCTTAAGGGTTTCCATAGTAATAAAGGAGTAGTGCAGCATTTGACGAGATACTTAGGAGAATGTAGCAGGGAGACTAAGTAAGATGCTGTCTCACTCTTGATTTGGGAAATGTGTGAAATATTTCGATGTTGGTTGTCCATAAAAAGTGTCATTTTGATGCATTTGTAAAAATGGAAATTCCTGGCGGTGTCCTGAAACCGCCTGGAATGTCTGTATTACTTTTGGAACTTCCATTGTGTTTTTGTATTTTAATGAGCGTGGATTTGCCGCATACTTCTTCTTATGGTCGCAAAAACTCGACCTAGCCTGCACGACTTATGTTACCTTTTCTCAGATCGGGTCAAATCATTTGCAGTTATCCAAAATTCTACGATTCTACGATTTTTTTTTCCCGTATAAAATAGTACCTTTGTGGGAGAAATTGCCATGTGCTTTTTTTTTTTAAAATTGTCTGCAGATAATTTTGTTCATTCAACACGCATGGATTTTTAAAAGGTTTTCTGAAGTATTACCGGTACTACATCTGTGTGGCTGAAATTTCTACAGGGCAGTTTATCAACTTTATTCTATAATTATATAATCCTGATGTTCCTGTTTTTAAGCTTTCCAATCATGTACCCTGTCTTTAATGATCTTACAGCCCACATTCTGCTGTGTACCAACAACTCTTGCTAGAGCTATACCTTCAAGTCCCTGAGACGATACAATCGCTTTCTTTCATCAGTACCAAGCTGCAATCGCAGGATACCAGTCACATACCCACGTCTGTTGACTGTCTCACACACAGGTTTGTTCACGAGTTGGGCTTTGTTCTTTTGGCAATTTTAGGTTCATTGTATCTTTTCAATGACTGAAAATCTTAGTTCACGAATTAACAGAAAAAAATACCTTGTAGACTCAAAGTATTAATAGGAATGGTACTTTTCGGGAAAAAATTAAAACATGAAGTGTTTTTTTTTTCTTGTTTCTGTTTATGATCATGGCAAACGTGGTATGATCGAACTAATTAATTAATTTGGTAGCCCATACTTGAAGCTTTCGCACCTTTAAGGAGAACTAATTTAAAATTTTCATTGGGTGAATTTTTTTTTCCTTTCCTCCAAAGCTGATAAAACTTGTTCTCTTGAAAATCTTATTCATTTATCTTTTTTTCATGATATTTGGAATTAATACGAGTAGATGGTCTTATATATCCCATTTTAGCAAACTAAATGATTCATAATTATGAATGATTGTGCTAATTCATATTTTATTTCATAAATAATTTGTAGGTTACTGAGTGTGTTAGCAGACAGTAAGCCAGGAGACACCAGTAAGCAGAAAGTCGACGATGCTAACGTAGCTTGCCGAAAGCTAGCTGCTGAGCACCCTGTGCTTATCCTCAGGTAGAGCAAAGTGGGGTGTTTCAAGATAACATGAAATATCTGTCAACCAGAGTTTCAAATTTTCAACTGCTCTGAAATAACCATATCTGTACAGATTCTAAACCAGCGTACACCATACCTTTTGAGAAGTGGCAGTATTATAGACTCATGTGTAATTGTGACCACCAACCACAAATATGTTGTACATTTGGCCCCAAGTCAGCGTGGGTTTTTTACAGTGGCAGAATGAACAACTTATAAGGTATAAATGATGCTGTTTCAAGTTCATACGATATTCAGAAGTGGAGTTACGGTTCATTGAATCTGACGGAATAAACAAATGCAAGAAATCTGGGTTAAAAGTCAAATGACTCTAAATGTTTAGACCTTGTTTTAACATCACAACAAAATTCAAACAAATTGACAAAATAATTTGCCAACTTTACGACCCGTTTGTGGTGGATGGTCACAATTTAACCTCTTTCTAATGCAGGCAACTCCCCATGGTGGCTGTCCTACTTCAAGGCCGTACTCATCTCAACTTCAGGGAATTCCGTAGCCGCGGTCATCTCCGGTTTTTTAACCACATCCTGGGAATTCTTCAGCTTCTAGAGCCACAACTGTTTGATCAGAGCCCTAAGGTCTTGCATAATATCATGGAGGCTTATTTTCCCATCCTGCCAGTAAGTAAAGTCACTTGAAAAATCATATTTGTGTGGAAAGGATTTTCCTCTGGCATTTAAACCTCGTATGCAGGATTTTAATCAATCATTTGGCAGGATTTATACACAAAATTGTTGACAAAATCAGTTTTAAATACTGTTCAATATGTGATGGAATATTTGATTATAATATTCGAATTATAACTTTTTAAATTAGTTTTTTAAATTAGTTTTTTCCTGTGCATGTGTAGGACTTTTCCCTCCCACTTCAAAAACTTCCACCTCTAAAACTTAATTTTCTATTCAAAATTGTCTTCAGGCTTAGAAGAGCATTAGGGGGAGTCCTTGGTTTTAGTACCAGAAATTTTAATTTTTATTAGTTTACGTCACAATTGAAGATTAATGGACCGTATCAAATAGCTGCCATCTTGTACGGCAACTTCTGTCATTTAAATTGGTCAACAATGTAAGCAGAAAATGTGCAACCATACATGTCCACACTGAACAAAGAAACTGCCTTACAAGATGGCAGCTATTCGATCGGTCTATAAAAGAAATTGCAGTGGTTGAGGTATTTGTGTTTGAAAATTAATGTGAGTGACCATTTATTGTTTTTTTCTTATTTTAGCATTCCACGATTGCCAAGAAGCCGTTAGAGTCACTCATTACCAAGTTCATTCAGCTTTTGTGCCAATACTCAAGCCATAGCCCAACCAAGGCACAGTCACTGCTGGAGACACACTCACTCTCACTTAAGTAAGTCACTCCAAAAATAACTTCCTAATAATACACAAGAATAGTCCAAAACACCCCACCAAGGCACAGTTGCTCCTGGAGATGCACTCATTCGCACTTAAGTAAGTCGCTCGAAAAGTGCATACTGTAAAAGCTGAAATATTCGCGGTGGTTTTATTTTCGCGCACCAGACAGAGCCCGCGAAAATAACAACCCGCGAAAATATTGTTTGCAACAATTGTGGCGATCCCTGTTAAGGTGGCATAATTTCCATCCGCGAAAATAACAACTCGCGAAAATGTCAGTGATGTTGAAATGCACGAAAATATCTGTACGCGAAAATATTGGCTTTTACAGTAATAAAGACAAGGAAAGAATTGAGAAGTTGATCATGGCTTCAGAGTTCAGACCTTATGCACAAAACATATGAGACTGGCTGAACAATTTCAAAGTGTTCCCTCACAAAATCTTAAATTTTTCTCACTCCTAAATTTGGGTTTTTCCATCAAATCTGCACTTACCGATGCTTGATGAGTAATTTTAAAGAAATCAATTCTGATTAACTTTTCAACTTTTGCCCAGTAGGCCCTATATTATGATTACAGGGAATAAATCATTTCTATGTTCAAAACACTCATGCCAAGTCTTATACATGTAAAAGAGAACACAAGATTAATTTTTTTGAACAATCTTGGTTTTTATCATACACAACCGCAATAAGTTTTCGAATCCTGTAGGGGGCCGTCCAAAGTTGTCAACATTTTCACAGTTCTACAGAGTATTTTTCAAGACACCACTCCCTCTCCGGAGATACTACTTATCAACATTTTTTCTGGCATTACCATGAAGTGTCAACATTTTACAGTGCATGTGAAAATGAAAATGTTGACCACTTTGGACGCCCCTAATCTATCTTTATCAAACATTTTGCTTCCATAGCAACCTATCCCAGATCTACCCCGACAACCAGCAGCTGAAATCCCTATTGGCCAGCATCACACTCACCAGTTCCTCCAAGGACCAATCAGGGCCCGGTATGGTCACCAACCAAGCGGACTATTCCATTGATGAGATCCCGGGGGTGGGCGGTAGGGAGGAGACATATTCACCTTCACTCAGTGCTATGATGGGATTGGATGCATCGTGGGATGCGGATGACGTGAAATTATTCACTGAGAAACTTGCACAGGAGGAAGACTCCGAAGGTGAAATAATTATTTTGCATCCCTGTTAAAGGAGCGTGTCCTGCAGCCGATTTCACGAAAAATTGCGTAGCTTGCGAAATATTTGAAAATGGCATAAGCCCCATAGGCTTGCGTGTAATTATGCAGTGCATAAGGAATCGTGAAATTGACTGCAGATCACATTTTTGACCCCCTCATTTTTTCCAATGTGTGTTGGGGTTTTGATATCATATCATTTGTCATATTTTTCTCATAAACATTCTGAAATGTTGTGCCCTCAATCCATATATTTCGAGAGATATCGTAAAAATCCACCAATGTTTTTGGTGCTCCAGACACATTTATACATATGTTTGCAGTGACGGAACAATGGTGCAGTGGACTTTAGGCACTACAGAAGCACCACTTACAGTTGTGGTCGATACATTGAGAAAGATATTCATCTATTTCATTTATTCATCTGTTACTCTTGTTAAAATGTTTTTAACTAATTGTGTTTAAAAACGAGCATTTTCTTTTATAAACATTTGATCAGGCATGGCCGAGGCATTGAATGAACTTGAAGAGAAGTCGAGTAGTTCAGTGGGAATCCTTCAGTACTTTGTGGTGAGTTATGGTAACAAACGCCACATGATTATTTTTTTCGTGTGAAATGGTACCTTTGTGGGAGAAATTGCCAACTGAAGGTGGTTTTTAAAAAAAGTTGTCTGCAGACAACCTTTTTACCATTCATTCAACACAAAAAACATCCATGGATTTTTCAGGTTATCTGAAGTAAAACTGCATCTATGTGGCTGAAATTTCTACAAGGCAGTTTATCAACATTATTCTTTAATTATGTAATGCTGTTGTTCTTGTTTTTAAGTTTTCCAATCATGTAATCTATCTTTAATTGTTAATCTTTTTCCTCACCAGACTCAACTGTCAAGTCAAATGACATCGTGCAACAAAGACTGCAGGCAGACGGCGTTTGTACTTGTCATTCGCTACATACGTCATGACCCAAGGTGAAGTGCTAAACATATTACCTTCTTTTATACATCAAACTGTGTCCAAGTTTTGCAACCCGCCATCCTATTTAGTCTGGTTCCCAGGCTATACTGCACGAAAAATGATGCCTTCATATCATGGTAGCCAGGAGCCTAGTTTCGCTCCGTTGTTACTTTCCCCAGTTGCGCTTTCATGTAACACTTGGAGAAAAATAGGGAAAACCCAAGTGAGTGTACCACTGTGCCTTATAGCTCGGCTGGTAGAGCATCTGCCCAAGTGAGTTGGAGGTCTCGGGTTTGAATCGCAATAAAGCCCGATAAAGATATCGGTGAGAAACAATTGCACCACCGTGATTTGAGACTACCAGTTGGATTCATAGCACAATTGGTAGGGCGTCTGCACATTAAGCAGAAGATCCGTGGTTCGAATCCCTGTGGAGCCAAGTTGCTTTTCACTGTATCCAGATTTCCCAAACTCGTATGGCCATTTTTTCACATTTGTATCAAAGATATTTTTTATGATTTATTGTTTTCATTGATTTTTCTTCAGTGTTGCTAGTAAGTTCCTACCTGCCTACATGGATTGCCTCAGCAGCATGGATCAAGAGATTGTACATACGGCTCTCAAGAATCTTCCAGAGTTTACTCTGCTCTGCCAAGGTAATCAGTTACTTTAACCATTTAGAGATTGTAGCGGCCACAAGCAATCACCACATGCTGTACTCTTCGGTTCACATATGTTGTTAATAGACCTTTATCACGGTGCGGCCATCTTCCATTTTCCCATTTTAAAATGAACGTAACCAAAGCAAGGCTTGCAGAAAAAATCGTTTGGTCCTGTTTTGAAATTGTTCATTGTGTGCATCACAATGGCACAGGCGTTGCGCAATCAAGAAAACAGTGATTCTCAACGGACGATTACATGCGCAGACGCACTGATCGTACCCTTCATGTACCATAGGGAACAAGACAAAGATGGACACATCGTGATAAAGGTCTATAACCATGGACGTGTGAGCTTTTGAATAACTGATGCCTTTTTCTCTCTCATCTGCAGAAAATGCCGAGGTAGTTCTACAGAAGGCTTTCACTGTTGGCGTCAATAGCAAGCTGCCGACAGTGCCGCTAATAGCAGAGACCCTGCAGCTACTCAGCATGGACAGTGTATCTACTCCATCCGCTACTCTACAACAGAGCTGATTTATGAGAGAAGTGGACATTTTGGCCAAAATATTGACATTTTCCCCTCAAAATCTAAAATTTTTAAAAATGTCATATTTCATTTGCTGGGTAAGCAGTCCAAGGTCATGTTCAAGGAATATCATCTATAGGAATATCATATTGCATCATTTCCTGCAAATTTGAACAAAATCAAAATTTTGTAATTTTTGGCCAAAAATGAAAAATTTTATAAGGGGTTAGTCCAGCAATTTCTCATAAAATTAGCCTAAAATTTACTTTTTTAAAATTGTCTCAGAAACGACTCCTAGCGAAAATTTAGCTTCTTTTAGTAGCTTTCCAAGCCAATTTATGAAAGAAGTGGAAATTTTGGCCAAAATATCAAAATCTAAATTTTTAAAAAATGTCATATTTCATTTTCTGGGTAAGCAGTCCAAGGTCATGTTCAAGTAATATCATTTATGGGACCTAAGCATCATTTCATGCAAATTTGAACAAAATCTAAATTTTGTAATTTTTGGCCAAAAATGAACAATTTTATAAGGGGTTAGTCCAGCAATTTTTCACAAAATTAGCCCAAAATTTCCTTTTTTAAAAAATGTCTCAGAAACGACTCCTAGCGAAAATTTAGCTTCTTTTAGTAGCTTTCCAAGCCAATTTATGAAAGAAGTGGACATTTTGGCCAAAATATCGACATTTTTCGATCAAAATCTAAATTTTTTAAAAATGTCATATTTCATTTTCTGGGTAAGCAGTCCAAGGTCATGTTCAAGGAATATCATCTATGGGACCTAAGCATCATTTCCTGCAAATTTGAACAAAATCTAAATTTTGTAATTTTTGGCCAAAAATGAACAATTTTATTTTTCACAAAATTAGCCCAAAATTGACTTTTGTTTAAATGTCTCAGAAACGACTCCTAGCGAAAATTTAGCTTCTTTTAGTAGATTTATGAGAGAAGTGGACATTTTGGCCAAAATATTGACATTTTCCCCTCAAAATCTAAAATTTTTAAAAATGTCATATTTCATTTTCTGGGTAAGCAGTCCAAGGTCATGTTCAAGGAATATCATCTATGGGACCTAAGCATCATTTCCTGCAAATTTGAACAAAATCTAAATTTTGTAATTTTTGGCCAAAAATGAACAATTTTATAAGGGGTTAGTCCAGCAATTTTTCACAAAATTAGCCCAAAATTGACTTTTTTAAAAAATGTCTCAGAAACGACTCCTAGCGAAAATTTAGCTTCTTTTAGTAGCTTTCCAAGCCAATTTATGAAAGAAGTGGACATTTTGGCCAAAATATCAAAATCTAAATTTTTAAAAAATGTCATATTTCATTTTCTGGGTAAGCAGTCCAAGGTCATGTTCAAGTAATATCATTTATGGGACCTAAGCATCATTTATTGCAAATTTGAACAAAATCTAAATTTTGTAATTTTTGGCCAAAAATGAACAATTTTATTTTTCACAAAATTAGCCCAAAATTGACTTTTTAAAAAATGTCTCAGAAACGACTCCTAGCGAAAATTTAGCTTCTTTTAGTAGCTTTCCAAGCCAATTTATGAAAGAAGTGGACATTTTGGCCAAAATATCGACATTCTTCCATCAAAATCTAAATTTTTTAAAAATGTCATATTTCATTTTCTGGGTAAGCAGTCCAAGGTCATGTTCAAGGAATATCATCTATGGGACCTAAGCATCATTTCCTGCAAATTTGAACAAAATCTAAATTTTGTAATTTTTGGCCAAAAATGAACAATTTTATTTTTCACAAAATTAGCCCAAAATTGACTTTTTAAAAAATGTCTCAGAAACGACTTCTAGCGAAAATTTAGCTTCTTTTAGTAGCTTTCCAAGCCAATTTATGAAAGAAGTTGACATTTTGGCCAAAATATCGACATTCTTCCATCAAAATCTAAATTTTTTAAAAATGTCATATTTCATTTTCTGGGTAAGCAGTCCAAGGTCATGTTCAAGGAATATCATCTATGGTACCTAAGCATCATTTCCTGCAAATTTGAACAAAATCTAAATTTTGTAATTTTTGGCCAAAAATGAACAATTTTATAAGGGGTTAGTCCAGCAATTTTTCACAAAATTAGCCCAAAATTGACTTTTGTTTAAATGTCTCAGAAACGACTCCTAGCGAAAATTTAGCTTCTTTTAGTAGATTTATGAGAGAAGTGGACATTTTGGCCAAAATATTGACATTTTTCCCTCAAAATCTAAAATTTTTAAAAATGTCATATTTCATTTTCTGGGTAAGCAGTCCAAGGTCATGTTCAAGGAATATCATCTATGGTACCTAAGCATCATTTCCTGCAAATTTGAACAAAATCTAAATTTTGTAATTTTTGGCCAAAAATGAACAATTTTATAAGGGGTTAGTCCAGCAATTTTTCACAAAATTAGCCCAAAATTGACTTTTTTAAAAAATGTCTCAGATACGACTCCTAGTGAAAATTTAGCTTCTTTTAGTAGATTTATGAGAGAAGTGGACATTTTGGCCAAAATATTGACATTTTCCCCTCAAAATCTAAAATTTTTAAAAATGTCATTTCATTTTCTGGGTAAGCAGTCCAAGGTCATGTTCAAGGAATATCATCTATGGGACCTAAGCATCATTTCCTGCAAATTTGAACAACAAAATTTTGTAATTTTTGGCCAAAAATGAACAATTTTATAAGGGGTTAGTCCAGCAATTTTTCACAAAATTAGCCCAAAATTTACTTTTTTAAAAAATGTCTCAGAAACGACTCCTAGCGAAAATTTAGCTTCTTTTAGTAGATTTATGAGAGAAGTGGACATTTTGGCCAAAATATCTAAATTTTTTAAAATGTCATATTTCATTTTCTGGGTAAGCAGTCCAAGGTCATGTTCAAGGAATATCATCTATGGTACCTAAGCATCATTTCCTGCAAATTTGAACAAAATCAAAATTTTGTAATTTTTGGCCAAAAATGAAAAATTTTATAAGGGGTTAGTCCAGCAATTTCTCATAAAATTAGCCTAAAATTTACTTTTTTAAAATTGTCTCAGAAACGACTCCTAGCGAAAATTTAGCTTCTTTTAGTAGCTTTCCAAGCCAATTTATGAAAGAAGTGGAAATTTTGGCCAAAATATCAAAATCTAAATTTTAAAAAATGTCATATTTCATTTTCTGGGTAAGCAGTCCAAGGTCATGTTCAAGTAATATCATTTATGGGACCTAAGCATCATTTCATGCAAATTTGAACAAAATCTAAATTTTGTAATTTTTGGCCAAAAATGAACAATTTTATAAGGGGTTAGTCCAGCAATTTCACAAAATTAGCCCAAAATTTCCTTTTTTAAAAAATGTCTCAGAAACGACTCCTAGCGAAAATTTAGCTTCTTTTAGTAGCTTTCCAAGCCAATTTATGAAAGAAGTGGACATTTTGGCCAAAATATCGACATTTTTCGATCAAAATCTAAATTTTTTAAAAATGTCATATTTCATTTTCTGGGTAAGCAGTCCAAGGTCATGTACAAGGAATATCATCTATGGGACCTAAGCATCATTTCCTGCAAATTTGAACAAAATCTAAATTTTGTAATTTTTGGCAAAAAATGAACAATTTTATTTTTCACAAAATTAGCCCAAAATTGACTTTTTAAAAAATGTCTCAGAAACGACTCCTAGCGAAAATTTAGCTTCTTTTAGTAGCTTTCCAAGCCAATTTATGAAAGAAGTGGACATTTTGGCCAAAATATCGACATTCTTCCATCAAAATCTAAATTTTTTAAAAATGTCATATTTCATTTTCTGGGTAAGCAGTCCAAGGTCATGTTCAAGGAATATCATCTATGGTACCTAAGCATCATTTCCTGCAAATTTGAACAAAATCTAAATTTTGTAATTTTTGGCCAAAAATGAACAATTTTATAAGGGGTTAGTCCAGCAATTTTTCACAAAATTAGCCCAAAATTGACTTTTGTTTAAATGTCTCAGAAACGACTCCTAGCGAAAATTTAGCTTCTTTTAGTAGATTTATGAGAGAAGTGGACATTTTGGCCAAAATATTGACATTTTCCCCTCAAAATCTAAAATTTTTAAAAATGTCATATTTCATTTTCTGGGTAAGCAGTCCAAGGTCATGTTCAAGGAATATCATCTATGGGACCTAAGCATCATTTCCTGCAAATTTGAACAAAATCTAAATTTTGTAATTTTTGGCCAAAAATGAACAATTTTATAAGGGGTTAGTCCAGCAATTTTTCACAAAATTAGCCCAAAATTGACTTTTGTTTAAATGTCTCAGAAACGACTCCTAGCGAAAATTTAGCTTCTTTTAGTAGATTTATGAGAGAAGTGGACATTTTGGCCAAAATATTGACATTTTTCCCTCAAAATCTAAAATTTTTAAAAATGTCATATTTCATTTTCTGGGTAAGCAGTCCAAGGTCATGTTCAAGGAATATCATCTATGGTACCTAAGCATCATTTCCTGCAAATTTGAACAAAATCTAAATTTTGTAATTTTTGGCCAAAAATGAACAATTTTATAAGGGGTTAGTCCAGCAATTTTTCACAAAATTAGCCCAAAATTGACTTTTGTTTAAATGTCTCAGAAACGACTCCTAGCGAAAATTTAGCTTCTTTTAGTAGATTTATGAGAGAAGTGGACATTTTGGCCAAAATATTGACATTTTCCCCTCAAAATCTAAAATTTTTAAAAATGTCATATTTCATTTTCTGGGTAAGCAGTCCAAGGTCATGTTCAAGGAATATCATCTATGGTACCTAAGCATCATTTCCTGCAAATTTGAACAAAATCTAAATTTTGTAATTTTTGGCCAAAAATGAACAATTTTATAAGGGGTTAGTCCAGCAATTTTTCACAAAATTAGCCCAAAATTGACTTTTTAAAAAATGTCTCAGATACGACTCCTAGTGAAAATTTAGCTTCTTTTAGTAGATTTATGAGAGAAGTGGACATTTTGGCCAAAATATTGACATTTTCCCCTCAAAATCTAAAATTTTTAAAAATGTCATTTCATTTTCTGGGTAAGCAGTCCAAGGTCATGTTCAAGGAATATCATCTATGGGACCTAAGCATCATTTCCTGCAAATTTGAACAAAATTTTGTAATTTTTGGCCAAAAATGAACAATTTTATAAGGGGTTAGTCCAGCAATTTTTCACAAAATTAGCCCAAAATTGACTTTTTTAAAAAATGTCTCAGAAACGACTCCTAGCGAAAATTTAGCTTCTTTTAGTAGATTTATGAGAGAAGTGGACATTTTGGCCAAAATATTGACATTTTTCCCTCAAAATCTAAAATTTTTAAAAATGTCATATTTCATTTTCTGGGTAAGCAGTCCAAGGTCATGTTCAAGGAATATCATCTATGGTACCTAAGCATCATTTCCTGCAAATTTGAACAAAATCTAAATTTTGTAATTTTTGGCCAAAAATGAACAATTTTATAAGGGGTTAGTCCAGCAATTTTTCACAAAATTAGCCCAAAATTGACTTTTGTTTAAATGTCTCAGAAACGACTCCTAGCGAAAATTTAGCTTCTTTTAGTAGATTTATGAGAGAAGTGGACATTTTGGCCAAAATATTGACATTTTTCCCTCAAAATCTAAAATTTTTAAAAATGTCATATTTCATTTTCTGGGTAAGCAGTCCAAGGTCATGTTCAAGGAATATCATCTATGGTACCTAAGCATCATTTCCTGCAAATTTGAACAAAATCTAAATTTTGTAATTTTTGGCCAAAAATGAACAATTTTATAAGGGGTTAGTCCAGCAATTTTTCACAAAATTAGCCCAAAATTGACTTTTTTAAAAATGTCTCAGAAACGACTCCTAGCGAAAATTTAGCTTCTTTTAGTAGATTTATGAGAGAAGTGGACATTTTGGCCAAAATATTGACATTTTTCCCTCAAAATCTAAAATTTTTAAAAATGTCATATTTCATTTTCTGGGTAAGCAGTCCAAGGTCATGTTCAAGGAATATCATCTATGGTACCTAAGCATCATTTCCTGCAAATTTGAACAAAATCTAAATTTTGTAATTTTTGGCCAAAAATGAACAATTTTATAAGGGGTTAGTCCAGCAATTTTTCACAAAATTAGCCCAAAATTGACTTTTGTTTAAATGTCTCAGAAACGACTCCTAGCGAAAATTTAGCTTCTTTTAGTAGATTTATGAGAGAAGTGGACATTTTGGCCAAAATATTGACATTTTTCCCTCAAAATCTAAAATTTTTAAAAATGTCATATTTCATTTTCTGGGTAAGCAGTCCAAGGTCATGTTCAAGGAATATCATCTATGGTACCTAAGCATCATTTCCTGCAAATTTGAACAAAATCTAAATTTTGTAATTTTTGGCCAAAAATGAACAATTTTATAAGGGGTTAGTCCAGCAATTTTTCACAAAATTAGCCCAAAATTGACTTTTTAAAAAAATGTCTCAGATACGACTCCTAGTGAAAATTTAGCTTCTTTTAGTAGATTTATGAGAGAAGTGGACATTTTGGCCAAAATATTGACATTTTCCCCTCAAAATCTAAAATTTTTAAAAATGTCATTTCATTTTCTGGGTAAGCAGTCCAAGGTCATGTTCAAGGAATATCATCTATGGGACCTAAGCATCATTTCCTGCAAATTTGAACAACAAAATTTTGTAATTTTTGGCCAAAAATGAACAATTTTATAAGGGGTTAGTCCAGCAATTTTTCACAAAATTAGCCCAAAATTGACTTTTTAAAAAAATGTCTCAGAAACGACTCCTAGCGAAAATTTAGCTTCTTTTAGTAGCTTTCCAAGCCAATTTATGAAAGAAGTGGACATTTTGGCCAAAATATCGACATTTTTCCCTCAAAATCTAAATTTTTTAAAAATGTCATATTTCATTTTCTGGGTAAGCAGTCCAAGGTCATGTTCAAGGAATATCATCTATGGTACCTAAGCATCATTTCCTGCAAATTTGAACAAAATCTAAATTTTGTAATTTTTTGCCAAAAATTAACAATTTTATAAGGGGTTAGTCCAGCAATTTTTCATAAAATTAGCCTAAAATTTACTTTTTTAAAATTGTCTCAGAAATGACTCCTAGCGAAAATTTAGCTTTTTTTAGTAGCTTTCCAAGCCAATTTATGAAAGAAGTGGACATTTTGGCCAAAATATCGACATTCTTCCATCAAAATCTAAATTTTTTAAAAATGTCATATTTCATTTTCTGGGTAAGCAGTCCAAGGTCATGTTCAAGGAATATCATCTATGGGACCTAAGCATCATTTCCTGCAAATTTGAACAAAATCTAAATTTTGTAATTTTTGGCCAAAAATGAACAATTTTATAAGGGGTTAGTCTAGCAATTTTTCACAAAATTAGCCCAAAATTGACTTTTTGTTTAAATGTCTCAGAACGACTCCCTAGCGAAAATTTAGCTTCTTTAGTAGATTTATGAGAGAAGTGGACATTTTGGCCAAAATATTGACATTTTTCCCTCAAAATCTAAAATTTTTAAAAATGTCATATTTCATTTTCTGGGTAAGCAGTCCAAGGTCATGTTCAAGGAATATCATCTATGGTACCTAAGCATCATTTCCTGCAAATTTGAACAAAATTTTGTAAATTTTTGGCCAAAAATGAACAATTTTATAAGGGGTTAGTCCAGCAATTTTTCACAAAATTAGCCCAAAATTGACTTTTTTAAAAAATGTCTCAGAAACGACTCCTAGCGAAAATTTAGCTTCTTTTAGTAGATTTATGAGAGAAGTGGACATTTTGGCCAAAATATCTAAATTTTTAAAAATGTCATATTTCATTTTCTGGGTAAGCAGTCCAAGGTCATGTTCAAGGAATATCATCTATGGTACCTAAGCATCATTTCCTGCAAATTTGAACAAAATCTAAATTTTGTAATTTTTGGCCAAAAATGAACAATTTTATAAGGGGTTAGTCCAGCAATTTTTCACAAAATTAGCCAAAATTGACTTTTTAAAAAATGTCTCAGATACGACTCCTAGTGAAAATTTAGCTTCTTTTAGTAGATTTATGAGAGAAGTGGACATTTTGGCCAAAATATTGACATTTCCCCTCAAAATCTAAAATTTTTAAAAATGTCATTTCATTTTCTGGGTAAGCAGTCCAAGGTCATGTTCAAGGAATATCATCTATGGGACCTAAGCATCATTTCCTGCAAATTTGAACAAAATTTTGTAATTTTTGGCCAAAAATGAACAATTTTATAAGGGGTTAGTCCAGCAATTTTCACAAAATTAGCCCAAAATTGACTTTTTTAAAAAATGTCTCAGAAACGACTCCTAGCGAAAATTTAGCTTCTTTTAGTAGATTTATGAGAGAAGTGGACATTTTGGCCAAAATATTGACATTTTTCCCTCAAAATCTAAAATTTTTAAAAATGTCATATTTCATTTTCTGGGTAAGCAGTCCAAGGTCATGTTCAAGGAATATCATCTATGGTACCTAAGCATCATTTCCTGCAAATTTGAACAAAATCTAAATTTTGTAATTTTTGGCCAAAAATGAACAATTTTTATAAGGGGTTAGTCCAGCAATTTTTCACAAAATTAGCCCAAAATTGACTTTTGTTTAAATGTCTCAGAACGACTCCTAGCGAAAATTTAGCTTCTTTTAGTAGATTTATGAGAGAAGTGGACATTTTGGCCAAAATATTGACATTTTTCCCTCAAAATCTAAATTTTTAAAAATGTCATATTTCATTTTCTGGGTAAGCAGTCCAAGGTCATGTTCAAGGAATATCATCTATGGTACCTAAGCATCATTTCCTGCAAATTTGAACAAAATCTAAATTTTGTAATTTTTGGCCAAAAATGAACAATTTTATAAGGGGTTAGTCCAGCAATTTTTTCACAAAATTAGCCCAAAATTGACTTTTTAAAAAAATGTCTCAGATACGACTCCTAGTGAAAATTTAGCTTCTTTTAGTAGATTTATGAGAGAAGTGGACATTTTGGCCAAAATATTGACATTTTCCCCTCAAAATCTAAAATTTTTAAAAATGTCATTTCATTTTCTGGGTAAGCAGTCCAAGGTCATGTTCAAGGAATATCATCTATGGGACCTAAGCATCATTTCCTGCAAATTTGAACAACAAAATTTTGTAATTTTTGGCCAAAAATGAACAATTTTATAAGGGGTTAGTCCAGCAATTTTTCACAAAATTAGCCCAAAATTGACTTTTTAAAAAAAATGTCTCAGAAACGACTCCTAGCGAAAATTTAGCTTCTTTTAGTAGCTTTCCAAGCCAATTTATGAAAGAAGTGGACATTTTGGCCAAAATATCGACATTTTTCCCTCAAAATCTAAATTTTTTAAAAATGTCATATTTCATTTTCTGGGTAAGCAGTCCAAGGTCATGTTCAAGGAATATCATCTATGGTACCTAAGCATCATTTCCTGCAAATTTGAACAAAATCTAAATTTTGTAATTTTTTGCCAAAAATTAACAATTTTATAAGGGGTTAGTCCAGCAATTTTTCATAAAATTAGCCTAAAATTTACTTTTTTAAAATTGTCTCAGAAATGACTCCTAGCGAAAATTTAGCTTTTTTTAGTAGCTTTCCAAGCCAATTTATGAAAGAAGTGGACATTTTGGCCAAAATATCGACATTCTTCCATCAAAATCTAAATTGTTTAAAAATGTCATATTTCATTTTCTGGGTAAGCAGTCCAAGGTCATGTTCAAGGAATATCATCTATGGGACCTAAGCATCATTTCCTGCAAATTTGAACAAAATCTAAATTTTGTAATTTTTGGCCAAAAATGAACAATTTTATAAGGGGTTAGTCTAGCAATTTTTCACAAAATTAGCCCAAAATTGACTTTTGTTTAAATGTCTCAGAAACGACTCCTAGCGAAAATTTAGCTTCTTTTAGTAGATTTATGAGAGAAGTGGACATTTTGGCCAAAATATTGACATTTTTCCCTCAAAATCTAAAATTTTTAAAAATGTCATATTTCATTTTCTGGGTAAGCAGTCCAAGGTCATGTTCAAGGAATATCATCTATGGTACCTAAGCATCATTTCCTGCAAATTTGAACAAAATTTTGTAATTTTTGGCCAAAAATGAACAATTTTATAAGGGGTTAGTCCAGCAATTTTTCACAAATTAGCCCAAAATTGACTTTTTTAAAAAATGTCTCAGAAACGACTCCTAGCGAAAATTTAGCTTCTTTTAGTAGATTTATGAGAGAAGTGGACATTTTGGCCAAAATATCTAAATTTTTTAAAAATGTCATATTTCATTTTCTGGTAAGCAGTCCAAGGTCATGTTCAAGGAATAATCATCTATGGTACCTAAGCATCATTTCCTGCAAATTTGAACAAAATCAAAATTTTGTAATTTTTGGCCAAAAATGAAAAATTTTATAAGGGGTTAGTCCAGCAATTTCTCATAAAATTAGCCTAAAATTTACTTTTTTAAAATTGTCTCAGAAACGACTCCTAGCGAAAATTTAGCTTCTTTTAGTAGCTTTCCAAGCCAATTTATGAAAGAAGTGGAAATTTTGGCCAAAATATCAAAATCTAAATTTTTAAAAAATGTCATATTTTCATTTTCTGGGTAAGCAGTCCAAGGTCATGTTCAAGTAATATCATTTATGGGACCTAAGCATCATTTCATGCAAATTTGAACAAATCTAAATTTTGTAATTTTTGGCCAAAAATGAACAATTTTATAAGGGGTTAGTCCAGCAATTTCACAAAATTAGCCCAAAATTTCCTTTTTAAAAAAATGTCTCAGAAACGACTCCTAGCGAAAATTTAGCTTCTTTTAGTAGCTTTCCAAGCCAATTTATGAAAGAAGTGGACATTTTGGCCAAAATATCGACATTTTTCGATCAAAATCTAAATTTTTTAAAATGTCATATTTCATTTTCTGGGTAAGCAGTCCAAGGTCATGTACAAGGAATATCATCTATGGGACCTAAGCATCATTTCCTGCAAATTTGAACAAAATCTAAATTTTGTAATTTTTGGCAAAAAATGAACAATTTTATTTTTCACAAAATTAGCCCAAAATTGACTTTTTAAAAAATGTCTCAGAAACGACTCCTAGCGAAAATTTAGCTTCTTTTAGTAGCTTTCCAAGCCAATTTATGAAAGAAGTGGACATTTTGGCCAAAATATCGACATTCTTCCATCAAAATCTAAATTTTTTAAAAATGTCATATTTCATTTTCTGGGTAAGCAGTCCAAGGTCATGTTCAAGGAATATCATCTATGGTACCTAAGCATCATTTCCTGCAAATTTGAACAAAATCTAAATTTTGTAATTTTTGGCCAAAAATGAACAATTTTATAAGGGGTTAGTCCAGCAATTTTTCACAAAATTAGCCCAAAATTGACTTTTGTTTAAATGTCTCAGAAACGACTCCTAGCGAAAATTTAGCTTCTTTTAGTAGATTTATGAGAGAAGTGGACATTTTGGCCAAAATATTGACATTTTCCCCTCAAAATCTAAAATTTTTAAAAATGTCATATTTCATTTTCTGGGTAAGCAGTCCAAGGTCATGTTCAAGGAATATCATCTATGGGACCTAAGCATCATTTCCTGCAAATTTGAACAAAATCTAAATTTTGTAATTTTTGGCCAAAAATGAACAATTTTATAAGGGGTTAGTCCAGCAATTTTTCACAAAATTAGCCCAAAATTGACTTTTGTTTAAATGTCTCAGAAACGACTCCTAGCGAAAATTTAGCTTCTTTTAGTAGATTTATGAGAGAAGTGGACATTTTGGCCAAAATATTAACATTTTTCCCTCAAAATCTAAAATTTTTAAAAATGTCATATTTCATTTTCTGGGTAAGCAGTCCAAGGTCATGTTCAAGGAATATCATCTATGGTACCTAAGCATCATTTCCTGCAAATTTGAACAAAATCTAAATTTTGTAATTTTTGGCCAAAAATGAACAATTTTATAAGGGGTTAGTCCAGCAATTTTTCACAAAATTAGCCCAAAATTGACTTTTTTAAAAAATGTCTCAGATACGACTCCTAGTGAAAATTTAGCTTCTTTTAGTAGATTTATGAGAGAAGTGGACATTTTGGCCAAAATATTGACATTTTCCCCTCAAAATCTAAAATTTTTAAAAATGTCATTTCATTTTCTGGGTAAGCAGTCCAAGGTCATGTTCAAGGAATATCATCTATGGGACCTAAGCATCATTTCCTGCAAATTTGAACAAAATTTTGTAATTTTTGGCCAAAAATGAACAATTTTATAAGGGGTTAGTCCAGCAATTTTTCACAAAATTAGCCCAAAATTGACTTTTTTAAAAAATGTCTCAGAAACGACTCCTAGCGAAAATTTAGCTTCTTTTAGTAGATTTATGAGAGAAGTGGACATTTTGGCCAAAATATTGACATTTTTCCCTCAAAATCTAAAATTTTTAAAAATGTCATATTTCATTTGCTGGGTAAGCAGTCCAAGGTCATGTTCAAGGAATATCATCTATAGGAATATCATATTGCATCATTTCCTGCAAATTTGAACAAAATCAAAATTTTGTAATTTTTGGCCAAAAATGAAAAATTTTATAAGGGGTTAGTCCAGCAATTTCTCATAAAATTAGCCTAAAATTTACTTTTTTAAAATTGTCTCAGAAACGACTCCTAGCGAAAATTTAGCTTCTTTTAGTAGCTTTCCAAGCCAATTTATGAAAGAAGTGGAAATTTTGGCCAAAATATCAAAATCTAAATTTTTAAAAAATGTCATATTTCATTTTCTGGGTAAGCAGTCCAAGGTCATGTTCAAGTAATATCATTTATGGGACCTAAGCATCATTTCATGCAAATTTGAACAAAATCTAAATTTTGTAATTTTTGGCCAAAAATGAACAATTTTATAAGGGGTTAGTCCAGCAATTTTTCACAAAATTAGCCCAAAATTTCCTTTTTTAAAAAATGTCTCAGAAACGACTCCTAGCGAAAATTTAGCTTCTTTTAGTAGCTTTCCAAGCCAATTTATGAAAGAAGTGGACATTTTGGCCAAAATATCGACATTTTTCGATCAAAATCTAAATTTTTTAAAAATGTCATATTTCATTTTCTGGGTAAGCAGTCCAAGGTCATGTTCAAGGAATATCATCTATGGGACCTAAGCATCATTTCCTGCAAATTTGAACAAAATCTAAATTTTGTAATTTTTGGCCAAAAATGAACAATTTTATTTTTCACAAAATTAGCCCAAAATTGACTTTTTAAAAAATGTCTCAGAAACGACTTCTAGCGAAAATTTAGCTTCTTTTAGTAGCTTTCCAAGCCAATTTATGAAAGAAGTTGACATTTTGGCCAAAATATCGACATTCTTCCATCAAAATCTAAATTTTTAAAAATGTCATATTTCATTTTCTGGGTAAGCAGTCCAAGGTCATGTTCAAGGAATATCATCTATGGTACCTAAGCATCATTTCCTGCAAATTTGAACAAAATCTAAATTTTGTAATTTTTGGCCAAAAATGAACAATTTTATAAGGGGTTAGTCCAGCAATTTTTCACAAAATTAGCCCAAAATTGACTTTTGTTTAAATGTCTCAGAAACGACTCCTAGCGAAAATTTAGCTTCTTTTAGTAGATTTATGAGAGAAGTGGACATTTTGGCCAAAATATTGACATTTTTCCCTCAAAATCTAAAATTTTTAAAAATGTCATATTTCATTTTCTGGGTAAGCAGTCCAAGGTCATGTTCAAGGAATATCATCTATGGTACCTAAGCATCATTTCCTGCAAATTTGAACAAAATCTAAATTTTGTAATTTTTGGCCAAAAATGAACAATTTTATAAGGGGTTAGTCCAGCAATTTTTCACAAAATTAGCCCAAAATTGACTTTTTTAAAAAATGTCTCAGATACGACTCCTAGTGAAAATTTAGCTTCTTTTAGTAGATTTATGAGAGAAGTGGACATTTTGGCCAAAATATTGACATTTTCCCCTCAAAATCTAAAATTTTTAAAAATGTCATTTCATTTTCTGGGTAAGCAGTCCAAGGTCATGTTCAAGGAATATCATCTATGGGACCTAAGCATCATTTCCTGCAAATTTGAACAACAAAATTTTGTAATTTTTGGCCAAAAATGAACAATTTTATAAGGGGTTAGTCCAGCAATTTTTCACAAAATTAGCCCAAAATTGACTTTTTTAAAAAATGTCTCAGAAACGACTCCTAGCGAAAATTTAGCTTCTTTTAGTAGATTTATGAGAGAAGTGGACATTTTGGCCAAAATATCTAAATTTTTTAAAAATGTCATATTTCATTTTCTGGGTAAGCAGTCCAAGGTCATGTTCAAGGAATATCATCTATGGTACCTAAGCATCATTTCCTGCAAATTTGAACAAAATCAAAATTTTGTAATTTTTGGCCAAAAATGAAAAATTTTATAAGGGGTTAGTCCAGCAATTTTTTCATAAAATTAGCCTAAAATTTACTTTTTTAAAATTGTCTCAGAAACGACTCCTAGCGAAAATTTAGCTTCTTTTAGTAGCTTTCCAAGCCAATTTATGAAAGAAGTGGAAATTTTGGCCAAAATATCAAAATCTAATTTTTAAAAAATGTCATATTTCATTTTCTGGGTAAGCAGTCCAAGGTCATGTTCAAGTAATATCATTTATGGGACCTAAGCATCATTTCATGCAAATTTGAACAAAATCTAAATTTTGTAATTTTTGGCCAAAAATGAACAATTTTATAAGGGGTTAGTCCAGCAATTTCACAAAATTAGCCCAAAATTTCCTTTTTTAAAAAATGTCTCAGAAACGACTCCTAGCGAAAATTTAGCTTCTTTTAGTAGCTTTCCAAGCCAATTTATGAAAGAAGTGGACATTTTGGCCAAAATATCGACATTTTTCGATCAAAATCTAAATTTTTTAAAAATGTCATATTTCATTTTCTGGGTAAGCAGTCCAAGGTCATGTACAAGGAATATCATCTATGGGACCTAAGCATCATTTCCTGCAAATTTGAACAAAATCTAAATTTTGTAATTTTTGGCAAAAAATGAACAATTTTATTTTTCACAAAATTAGCCCAAAATTGACTTTTTAAAAAATGTCTCAGAAACGACTCCTAGCGAAAATTTAGCTTCTTTTAGTAGCTTTCCAAGCCAATTTATGAAAGAAGTGGACATTTTGGCCAAAATATCGACATTCTTCCATCAAAATCTAAATTTTTTAAAAATGTCATATTTCATTTTCTGGGTAAGCAGTCCAAGGTCATGTTCAAGGAATATCATCTATGGTACCTAAGCATCATTTCCTGCAAATTTGAACAAAATCTAAATTTTGTAATTTTTGGCCAAAAATGAACAATTTTATAAGGGGTTAGTCCAGCAATTTTTCACAAAATTAGCCCAAAATTGACTTTTGTTTAAATGTCTCAGAAACGACTCCTAGCGAAAATTTAGCTTCTTTTAGTAGATTTATGAGAGAAGTGGACATTTTGGCCAAAATATTGACATTTTCCCCTCAAAATCTAAAATTTTTAAAAATGTCATATTTCATTTTCTGGGTAAGCAGTCCAAGGTCATGTTCAAGGAATATCATCTATGGGACCTAAGCATCATTTCCTGCAAATTTGAACAAAATCTAAATTTTGTAATTTTTGGCCAAAAATGAACAATTTTATAAGGGGTTAGTCCAGCAATTTTTCACAAAATTAGCCCAAAATTGACTTTTGTTTAAATGTCTCAGAAACGACTCCTAGCGAAAATTTAGCTTCTTTTAGTAGATTTATGAGAGAAGTGGACATTTTGGCCAAAATATTGACATTTTTCCCTCAAAATCTAAAATTTTTAAAAATGTCATATTTCATTTTCTGGGTAAGCAGTCCAAGGTCATGTTCAAGGAATATCATCTATGGTACCTAAGCATCATTTCCTGCAAATTTGAACAAAATCTAAATTTTGTAATTTTTGGCCAAAAATGAACAATTTTATAAGGGGTTAGTCCAGCAATTTTTCACAAAATTAGCCCAAAATTGACTTTTGTTTAAATGTCTCAGAAACGACTCCTAGCGAAAATTTAGCTTCTTTTAGTAGATTTATGAGAGAAGTGGACATTTTGGCCAAAATATTGACATTTTTCCCTCAAAATCTAAAATTTTTAAAAATGTCATATTTCATTTTCTGGGTAAGCAGTCCAAGGTCATGTTCAAGGAATATCATCTATGGTACCTAAGCATCATTTCCTGCAAATTTGAACAAAATCTAAATTTTGTAATTTTTGGCCAAAAATGAACAATTTTATAAGGGGTTAGTCCAGCAATTTTTCACAAAATTAGCCCAAAATTGACTTTTTTAAAAAATGTCTCAGATACGACTCCTAGTGAAAATTTAGCTTCTTTTAGTAGATTTATGAGAGAAGTGGACATTTTGGCCAAAATATTGACATTTTCCCCTCAAAATCTAAAATTTTTAAAAATGTCATTTCATTTTCTGGGTAAGCAGTCCAAGGTCATGTTCAAGGAATATCATCTATGGGACCTAAGCATCATTTCCTGCAAATTTGAACAAAATTTTGTAATTTTTGGCCAAAAATGAACAATTTTATAAGGGGTTAGTCCAGCAATTTTTCACAAAATTAGCCCAAAATTGACTTTTTTAAAAAATGTCTCAGAAACGACTCCTAGCGAAAATTTAGCTTCTTTTAGTAGATTTATGAGAGAAGTGGACATTTTGGCCAAAATATTGACATTTTTCCCTCAAAATCTAAAATTTTAAAAATGTCATATTTCATTTTCTGGGTAAGCAGTCCAAGGTCATGTTCAAGGAATATCATCTATGGTACCTAAGCATCATTTCCTGCAAATTTGAACAAAATCTAAATTTTGTAATTTTTGGCCAAAAATGAACAATTTTATAAGGGGTTAGTCCAGCAATTTTTCACAAAATTAGCCCAAAATTGACTTTTGTTTAAATGTCTCAGAAACGACTCCTAGCGAAAATTTAGCTTCTTTTAGTAGATTTATGAGAGAAGTGGACATTTTGGCCAAAATATTGACATTTTTCCCTCAAAATCTAAAATTTTTAAAAATGTCATATTTCATTTTCTGGGTAAGCAGTCCAAGGTCATGTTCAAGGAATATCATCTATGGTACCTAAGCATCATTTCCTGCAAATTTGAACAAAATCTAAATTTTGTAATTTTTGGCCAAAAATGAACAATTTTATAAGGGGTTAGTCCAGCAATTTTTCACAAAATTAGCCCAAAATTGACTTTTTAAAAAAATGTCTCAGATACGACTCCTAGTGAAAATTTAGCTTCTTTTAGTAGATTTATGAGAGAAGTGGACATTTTGGCCAAAATATTGACATTTTCCCCTCAAAATCTAAAATTTTTAAAAATGTCATTTCATTTTCTGGGTAAGCAGTCCAAGGTCATGTTCAAGGAATATCATCTATGGGACCTAAGCATCATTTCCTGCAAATTTGAACAACAAAATTTTGTAATTTTTGGCCAAAAATGAACAATTTTATAAGGGGTTAGTCCAGCAATTTTTCACAAAATTAGCCCAAAATTGACTTTTTAAAAAAATGTCTCAGAAACGACTCCTAGCGAAAATTTAGCTTCTTTTAGTAGCTTTCCAAGCCAATTTATGAAAGAAGTGGACATTTTGGCCAAAATATCGACATTTTTCCCTCAAAATCTAAATTTTTTAAAAATGTCATATTTCATTTTCTGGGTAAGCAGTCCAAGGTCATGTTCAAGGAATATCATCTATGGTACCTAAGCATCATTTCCTGCAAATTTGAACAAAATCTAAATTTTGTAATTTTTTGCCAAAAATTAACAATTTTATAAGGGGTTAGTCCAGCAATTTTTCATAAAATTAGCCTAAAATTTACTTTTTTAAAATTGTCTCAGAAATGACTCCTAGCGAAAATTTAGCTTTTTTTAGTAGCTTTCCAAGCCAATTTATGAAAGAAGTGGACATTTTGGCCAAAATATCGACATTCTTCCATCAAAATCTAAATTTTTTAAAATGTCATATTTCATTTTCTGGGTAAGCAGTCCAAGGTCATGTTCAAGGAATATCATCTATGGGACCTAAGCATCATTTCCTGCAAATTTGAACAAAATCTAAATTTTGTAATTTTTGGCCAAAAATGAACAATTTTATAAGGGGTTAGTCTAGCAATTTTTCACAAAATTAGCCCAAAATTGACTTTTGTTTAAATGTCTCAGAAACGACTCCTAGCGAAAATTTAGCTTCTTTTAGTAGATTTATGAGAGAAGTGGACATTTTGGCCAAAATATTGACATTTTTCCCTCAAAATCTAAAATTTTTAAAAATGTCATATTTCATTTTCTGGGTAAGCAGTCCAAGGTCATGTTCAAGGAATATCATCTATGGTACCTAAGCATCATTTCCTGCAAATTTGAACAAAATTTTGTAATTTTTGGCCAAAAATGAACAATTTTATAAGGGGTTAGTCCAGCAATTTTTCACAAAATTAGCCCAAAATTGACTTTTTTAAAAAATGTCTCAGAAACGACTCCTAGCGAAAATTTAGCTTCTTTTAGTAGATTTATGAGAGAAGTGGACATTTTGGCCAAAATATCTAAATTTTTTAAAAATGTCATATTTCATTTTCTGGGTAAGCAGTCCAAGGTCATGTTCAAGGAATATCATCTATGGTACCTAAGCATCATTTCCTGCAAATTTGAACAAAATCAAAATTTTGTAATTTTTGGCCAAAAATGAAAAATTTTATAAGGGGTTAGTCCAGCAATTTCTCATAAAATTAGCCTAAAATTTACTTTTTTAAAATTGTCTCAGAAACGACTCCTAGCGAAAATTTAGCTTCTTTTAGTAGCTTTCCAAGCCAATTTATGAAAGAAGTGGAAATTTTGGCCAAAATATCAAAATCTAAATTTTTAAAAAATGTCATATTTCATTTTCTGGGTAAGCAGTCCAAGGTCATGTTCAAGTAATATCATTTATGGGACCTAAGCATCATTTCATGCAAATTTGAACAAAATCTAAATTTTGTAATTTTTGGCCAAAAATGAACAATTTTATAAGGGGTTAGTCCAGCAATTTCACAAAATTAGCCCAAAATTTCCTTTTTTAAAAAATGTCTCAGAAACGACTCCTAGCGAAAATTTAGCTTCTTTTAGTAGCTTTCCAAGCCAATTTATGAAAGAAGTGGACATTTTGGCCAAAATATCGACATTTTTCGATCAAAATCTAAATTTTTTAAAAATGTCATATTTCATTTTCTGGGTAAGCAGTCCAAGGTCATGTACAAGGAATATCATCTATGGGACCTAAGCATCATTTCCTGCAAATTTGAACAAAATCTAAATTTTGTAATTTTTGGCAAAAAATGAACAATTTTATTTTTCACAAAATTAGCCCAAAATTGACTTTTTAAAAAATGTCTCAGAAACGACTCCTAGCGAAAATTTAGCTTCTTTTAGTAGCTTTCCAAGCCAATTTATGAAAGAAGTGGACATTTTGGCCAAAATATCGACATTCTTCCATCAAAATCTAAATTTTTTAAAAATGTCATATTTCATTTTCTGGGTAAGCAGTCCAAGGTCATGTTCAAGGAATATCATCTATGGTACCTAAGCATCATTTCCTGCAAATTTGAACAAAATCTAAATTTTGTAATTTTTGGCCAAAAATGAACAATTTTATAAGGGGTTAGTCCAGCAATTTTTCACAAAATTAGCCCAAAATTGACTTTTGTTTAAATGTCTCAGAAACGACTCCTAGCGAAAATTTAGCTTCTTTTAGTAGATTTATGAGAGAAGTGGACATTTTGGCCAAAATATTGACATTTTCCCCTCAAAATCTAAAATTTTTAAAAATGTCATATTTCATTTTCTGGGTAAGCAGTCCAAGGTCATGTTCAAGGAATATCATCTATGGGACCTAAGCATCATTTCCTGCAAATTTGAACAAAATCTAAATTTTGTAATTTTTGGCCAAAAATGAACAATTTTATAAGGGGTTAGTCCAGCAATTTTTCACAAAATTAGCCCAAAATTGACTTTTGTTTAAATGTCTCAGAAACGACTCCTAGCGAAAATTTAGCTTCTTTTAGTAGATTTATGAGAGAAGTGGACATTTTGGCCAAAATATTAACATTTTTCCCTCAAAATCTAAAATTTTTAAAAATGTCATATTTCATTTTCTGGGTAAGCAGTCCAAGGTCATGTTCAAGGAATATCATCTATGGTACCTAAGCATCATTTCCTGCAAATTTGAACAAAATCTAAATTTTGTAATTTTTGGCCAAAAATGAACAATTTTATAAGGGGTTAGTCCAGCAATTTTTCACAAAATTAGCCCAAAATTGACTTTTTTAAAAAATGTCTCAGATACGACTCCTAGTGAAAATTTAGCTTCTTTTAGTAGATTTATGAGAGAAGTGGACATTTTGGCCAAAATATTGACATTTTCCCCTCAAAATCTAAAATTTTTAAAAATGTCATTTCATTTTCTGGGTAAGCAGTCCAAGGTCATGTTCAAGGAATATCATCTATGGGACCTAAGCATCATTTCCTGCAAATTTGAACAAAATTTTGTAATTTTTGGCCAAAAATGAACAATTTTATAAGGGGTTAGTCCAGCAATTTTTCACAAAATTAGCCCAAAATTGACTTTTTTAAAAAATGTCTCAGAAACGACTCCTAGCGAAAATTTAGCTTCTTTTAGTAGATTTATGAGAGAAGTGGACATTTTGGCCAAAATATTGACATTTTTCCCTCAAAATCTAAAATTTTTAAAAATGTCATATTTCATTTTCTGGGTAAGCAGTCCAAGGTCATGTTCAAGGAATATCATCTATGGTACCTAAGCATCATTTCCTGCAAATTTGAACAAAATCTAAATTTTGTAATTTTTGGCCAAAAATGAACAATTTTATAAGGGGTTAGTTAGTCCAGCAATTTTTCACAAAATTAGCCCAAAATTGACTTTTGTTTAAATGTCTCAGAAACGACTCCTAGCGAAAATTTAGCTTCTTTTAGTAGATTTATGAGAGAAGTGGACATTTTGGCCAAAATATTGACATTTTTCCCTCAAAATCTAAAATTTTTAAAAATGTCATTTCATTTTCTGGGTAAGCAGTCCAAGGTCATGTTCAAGGAATATCATCTATGGGACCTAAGCATCATTTCCTGCAAATTTGAACAACAAAATTTTGTAATTTTTGGCCAAAAATGAACAATTTTATAAGGGGTTAGTCCAGCAATTTTTCACAAAATTAGCCCAAAATTGACTTTTTAAAAAAATGTCTCAGAAACGACTCCTAGCGAAAATTTAGCTTCTTTTAGTAGCTTTCCAAGCCAATTTATGAAAGAAGTGGACATTTTGGCCAAAATATCGACATTTTTCCCTCAAAATCTAAATTTTTTAAAAATGTCATATTTCATTTTCTGGGTAAGCAGTCCAAGGTCATGTTCAAGGAATATCATCTATGGTACCTAAGCATCATTTCCTGCAAATTTGAACAAAATCTAAATTTTGTAATTTTTTGCCAAAAATTAACAATTTTATAAGGGGTTAGTCCAGCAATTTTTCATAAAATTAGCCTAAAATTTACTTTTTTAAAATTGTCTCAGAAATGACTCCTAGCGAAAATTTAGCTTTTTTTAGTAGCTTTCCAAGCCAATTTATGAAAGAAGTGGACATTTTGGCCAAAATATCGACATTCTTCCATCAAAATCTAAATTTTTTAAAAATGTCATATTTCATTTTCTGGGTAAGCAGTCCAAGGTCATGTTCAAGGAATATCATCTATGGGACCTAAGCATCATTTCCTGCAAATTTGAACAAAATCTAAATTTTGTAATTTTTGGCCAAAAATGAACAATTTTATAAGGGGTTAGTCCAGCAATTTTTCACAAAATTAGCCCAAAATTTACTTTTGTTTAAATGTCTCAGAAACGACTCCTAGCGAAAATTTAGCTTCTTTTAGTAGATTTATGAGAGAAGTGGACATTTTGGCCAAAATATTGACATTTTCCCCTCAAAATCTAAAATTTTTAAAAATGTCATATTTCATTTTCTGGGTAAGCAGTCCAAGGTCATGTTCAAGGAATATCATCTATGGTACCTAAGCATCATTTCCTGCAAATTTGAACAAAATCTAAATTTTGTAATTTTTGGCCAAAAATGAACAATTTTATAAGGGGTTAGTCCAGCAATTTTTCACAAAATTAGCCCAAAATTGACTTTTTTAAAAAATGTCTCAGATACGACTCCTAGCGAAAATTTTGCTTCTTTTAGTAGCTTTCCAAGCCAATTTATGAAAGAAGTGGACATTTTGGCCAAAATATCGACATTCTTCCATCAAAATCTAAATTTTTTAAAAATGTCATATTTCATTTTCTGGGTAAGCAGTCCAAGGTCATGTTCAAGGAATATCATCTATGGGACCTAAGCATCATTTCCTGCAAATTTGAACAAAATCTAAATTTTGTAATTTTTTGCCAAAAAGTAACAATTTTATACAAAATTAGCCCAAAACTGACTTTTTTAAAAAATGTCTCAGATACGACTCCTAGTGAAAATTTAGCTTCTTTTAGTAGATTTATGAGAGAAGTGGACATTTTGGCCAAAATATTGACATTTTCCCCTCAAAATCTAAAATTTTTAAAAATGTCATATTTCATTTCAGTCCAGCAATTTTTCTCAATTGGCAAAAATTTAAAATGTCTCATAAATGACTCCTACCAAAAATTTAGCCAGTTTAGAAAATTTTACCAGTTTTCCAAGCTATTTTCTTCTAATAATTTCCGAGACATTTTCAACCCCTTGTGATTTTTTTAATTTTTGGCCAAATATTTTTCGATTCAGATTTTCTTCAAAATTGCACGAAATGTTTAGAACCCATAGATGATATTCCTTAAAATTTACCTTGACTGCTCATGCAGCAAGTGAAATATGAAATTTTAAAAATTTCAAATTGAGGAAAATTGACATTTTTAAAAAAACATTTTGTTTCCTTGAGCAATGTGTGTACGTTCGAGTGATAATAAGCACTGGCAGAAAAATGAAAAAAAAAAAAAAAACACCAACTTGTTTCTCTTTGGATACTTTATTTGACAAATCAGGATATTTATTTCGTGCTCTTCGGCGCATTTAGAAGGAAGGACAGTAACTTAAAACAGCAGGTACAACTACCAAGTCCTGTAAGATGTACAATTAGAACTTGCCTTATTGACGTTAGTTGCAAATAACATGTGATTTTTTTGAATGAAGATTTCTGGAAAATTCCTCCTCCTCTTACTCCATTCTCAGATCCAGGAACATCAATTGACATACCGAAAGGCTGGTAAATTTTCTTGAAATCCTGTGGAGTTGGTAGTTCTGTGCAGAGACCCTTGATTTTATGCTATAAAATGGGAGAGGAAAAGAGTATAATAGGAGTCAAAATATTCGCTTGTCTACTAGACTGTAAAGCTCTTGTGTTCCGCTGTGACTTTACTTAACCAATGCTTTTTGTCATCAACTTTTCAATTCAATGCATTTTTCCCGAAGGCTGTGTGCGAATTATCGGGTCTATAGTAATTGAGTAAGCCATCAACCTAGTGTCTAGCATTGACTCGTGTATAATTCCGAGACAAAACCATATAATTCAAACAAAGTTTAAGTCATCTAGTTAACAAAAACATTAGTTTTGCACAACTGGTGAGCTACTAGCTGTGAATTTTGAACTGGTACATCTTAACTGGGGCCAATTTCATAAAGCTGTTTTGCAGAAAAATTTGCTTAATAACCCAAATTTGTTTGCTTAATAAAAATGAGTGTTTTTAGGAAAAATAGCAGAACACCAGTCAGTTGTAATACATTTCACATGAGATTTTGACTGCTAAAACATCATTTTAAAACCAAAGAAATTTTGAATTAAGCAAATTTTTTCTGCCCTGTTGTGAAGTGAATCAGTTCTATAGTCCCATCCGTTGTTTCAAGCCTGATCCATCCTCGCGCATTTCATTTAATCCTCGTCCTCCTCCCCATTTGCGTCTCCACTGCTCTGGGCCTTGCGTGCGTTTCTGCGCTTCACGCGACCGGGGCGCCCTCCACCGAGTGGTGATCGCAGAGAGAAGTCGATGTGCTTCTGGGAGTCCAGGCGAACGATGAATGAAGGGATGTTCACTACTTGCTTGCGGACACTGCGGAGACAAATTGGAGACGGTATAAGTCATTGTTATAGTAAGAATTTCACAAGGGCCATGTCTGGGCTATCATTGTTTGTTCATGAACAAGCAGTCCAAAAACTGTCAAGTCTAGAAAATGTAGAATTATGAAACTACACTACTCACAATAAGTTAGAGATATTTGTATGTTGTCAACTTTTTTTATTAAATGACTGTTTTCACCTATTCCTGGGACAAGGTGCGTCTGTCATGCAGATACAATGCATAGTTCCGACCTGTCAATCAAGCCGAACCCGCGACCAATCACAACAGAGCTAGCAGACGGCACCCACAAAGGTCAAAGTGATGCAATCATCACAAACAATCCGCGATGTTCTGCCCATACAGTTTGTATGTTGTATGCGCCAGTGACCGGGTGAATTTTGGTTTCAATGTTGGGCGATTCGCTGTTCAAAGGTAGGAAAGCGCATTTTTATGAAAGATATGTCATCCCTGCATTACTAGCCCTTCGCTCAGTGTGTGCTACGGTAACTGTCGACCTCAAAACATAAATACCTTTGGGTTTTCTCCAATTAATCTGTGCTTTCCATGCCGAGTCCCGTTGCTTTGTACGTAGTCTCGCCATTTTTTTGCGATGGCTTGTGAGCACATAGCAACAATATCCAAGGGGGCGGGGTTAACTGGGCAATCTCGGAACTATGCATTGTCTAATCATATACAAAATCATTCAAGTGGAATGCATACCTTCAATAAAATATCTGCGTACACCCCACAATATCCCTAACTTATTGTGAGTAGTGTATACCATGTAACCAATGATCAAAATTTAACCTTCCCCCAGACAATCTTCTTTAAAATTTGTTGCCAGTTGCATTCCAGATCTCAAACCTTTTCTCAAGTATTCATATAACCCCCGATGGATGGGTTGTGTGTTATCTTGTCCAGAGTGCAGTGTTCACACACCATACCCATCTCAAGGCCTTCGCAAGGCTATTAAAAGATGAACATGCACTTAAGAATTGGGGCTGTCGGGTTGGCGTAGTGGTTCTTTCCTCGCCTTTCACCTCTGGCGTCCCAATTTCGTATCCGGGGCGTGTATGTGGATTGGGTTTGCAGTCCCTACTTGACCGCGTGGGTTTTCCCCTGGGGCATTTCTCTGGGGGTTTTCCTCCCACTTCTAAAACTGCAACTCCTTCTTCGTCATCTCTAGTTGATAATAAAGTATAGTTAAAAGCTAAACCCGTATAGTTAATGGCATAAAAGGCCTTAGTTGCTGAAGATGCCATAAAATTAACAACTTAAGAATTTTCGAGATGTAGATTTTGAAATTTGATCTCAAAAATAATTCAACTTTGAACTTAATAGAGAACCTTGCCACTCTCCGATACAAAGCAGTTTGTATCAGTGTAGTTGTTTTTCTGCATGAAAACCTCATAACTGCCAAAAGGTGTATTGGGGCCTAAAACTATTTTAAATATTTTTTTATTTTATTGTCAGATGTTTCGAACAAATCTCATCATACCTACTACTGCATTGTAATTGTCGCATTGGCACGGCATATGGCTAGGACCTGCGATGATCCTGCCAAATTGGCCTTGAGAATTTTAGTTGAGACGTAGGGCACAATATTGTGTCAAAGTGGCCTCAATAATTGCATCCCATTACTATGCATGAGCAGTCGTGTTACTGGGCCTTCTGAACAGTTCAGCCACAGAAGACGTGAGTTTAGAGCAAGCACTACCTCAGTGGTCTTAATGAATGGTCAAGCATTTCACAGCTGCAGAGATGCAAGAATGAAAATTGTATGAGAAAATGTCAAAAATACTGATATGATATCCCACCAAACAACTCTAAACGATGTCAATAATAAATAAGCAAAATTGCTTCGTTCGATGAATATTTGACAATGATTCGATGAAGAGGCAAACCTCTTCATTTGACGAAGATTACAATCTCTTGATTCGATGAAGCAAAATAGCTCCATTCAACGAATACATTGCTTATTTCGACATTGCTTATTGCTTATTTTGTAGTGTGAACGCTTTCTTCGTTCGCCGAAACAATTTTGTTTTAGTGCGCTTGTCAAATGGCATAATTGAAAGCCACACACAGCATTCCGAGTGTCAGACGCCCTCGACGCGCAACCAGGACATTGTGGCATCGTACAGCTTAATTTGATCTTCGTTAATCATTGCCTAATGTTAATGGTTAGCAGTCTTCGATCTTTACGCGAGACATGAATGCACACTTCAGTACCCAATGATGATTAACTAATATTTGTCCAGTGAAGCGATTTCCCTCATGTGATTAGGGTCTAAAATGACTTGGAATAGTTTTAACATTGACAACCTAAGAGAAAGTTGTAACACATGGCTTTATAAGGAACTATATAGGGCATAAAAATGTGATGATGTCCATTGACTTACCGGATATGGCGCTGGCGGATGAGAACACGAGCATGATGAATACTCTTAGCCAATCCTGACTTGAAGACCTGTGTTTGGAGACGACGTTCCAAGAAATCCTCAACACGTAGACCCAGCACGTAATCGAGCTTCATCTTGCCTTCATCCAGCACTCCGATGCGCACAAGACGACGCAGCAAGGCATTGCCTGGAAACAATCAAGACAATCAATTGTCTTATTTATATAGTGTACACATATAAAACAATCACATACAGAAACTAATATACATGTATGGCACAATAATATTTTCTGAAACCCCATGTTGACAGTGGCAGACTACTCATTTTGGACTGTTGGCAGTGGTTAATCAGAAAAAAAACGTTTCCACAAAACCAAATCTAAACATTTGTTACTTGGGCATGAATTCCGTTCACTGGTCGCCAATGAGATGCCGTGTGCAGAGTCCTTGGAACATGGCAGAGAAAGTTTTATTTTGAAGGTAAATCTTGAGTGTTTGTCAATCCTAAATACACTTCCTTTTAAAATATTGACACTTTTTAGTGGTTATTAAGTCTTATTGAAGGTAGGACACACGATTGGTATCTCGAAAATCAGAGATGTTCACAGATTGACACAACTTACACGGTAGAAAACTTCCCCCGAAATGGTTTAGTCTTTGAGAAACGAGTAATAAAAAATAAATGTTCATCTCGTGAGACGAAAATTCACTTTGCCCAAAACTACTTCGCCCTAAAAACCACTTCGTGCACAGGCCGTGGTTCAGGGGTGAAGTGGTTCAGGGTGACTGTAAAGCTTTTTCTGACTGTTTTCTCAAAAGTTAGACGAAGTACGGAGCCAAATTTTACTCAGGTTGGTTTTAATCATGCATATTTTCAATCACACAGGGAGATAAAACTATTTGTAACGGTTTACCAATCATGTGTTCTACCTTTAAGAAGAATAAGTGGCGACTAATAAACAGAATTGTTCCCCCATGTTTTTCGTAAAGCAAGACAGTGGCAGACTCCTTTTTTTGGGCTATCGGCAGTGGCTAATCAAAAAAACTGCACAAAATTCAATCTAAACTTTTGTTACTTGTCTACATGGAATTCTTTTCTGTCTATTTCTTTAATACCTACGAGTTCTACAAAAATGAGTCGGATGCCACAGCCTTGGCTGGCCTTGGCCAAGCTTTTTTTAGCAGAACTACTTTGGTGTCTAAAATTATTTTGACACTGAAATAAATTGAGTGCATAACATTTATCAATTTTTGCGCCACAAAATTATCTGCACGTGGTTCCACTCAAACTTTTAGTTTTAACCAATCAGATGACAAAAATCTACACATTCGGTATATAAAACAAATATTGTCTGCCTGCTGTTTATTCGGGTCATGGTTATTAAAGATTGTCAGCCCTGTGATCTCGGGGCATAGTCATGGCTTCGAAATTACCTTGGCCATATAATCTTACATGTAACCATGCCCCTCATTGCAGTCAATATGCCGAGCTTAGATGTAAAGGAAAAGGTACGATTTTACTTCAATACCTGCACTATATTCTCCTTATTTCCTTATCAACCACCAAAAAGTGAAATTCTGATAAGGAATTGTGATTTTAGCGTGAACAAATGTTGACCAGTTGCATAGTTTTTTTCTCGTCCATATTAGGCCAATGAAATTAGATTACTAGTTTCTCGTCAACCATTTATCAAATTTTGGTGAGGGATTTTTTTCATTATTCATTATTTAATCAAGGAAAAATACAACCTTTACCCATACACAAACTGCCATTTAGAAACTGATTATTAAGGCTTTAAACTCACCCAGAAATGGTTTCGTGCCAGTATCAATTCCATTGAATTAAACCGGGTAGCTTGTGTTTAAAGGAACAAGTTGAGATGACAAAATCATGGGAAATGACAAAGGAGATGTCTGGTTATGAAAGAGCAATATATTTGAATATAAACACAGAAGCTGCAAAACGCAGATCGCGACTGCACAACTGAAATGGAAACTTTTCACTTGGGAGTAGTTTGGATCTGATTTTTTTTTGCAAAATAATGAAATTTTGGCATAATGAAATGTTTTGGTGCGGGTACAAAATCAAATGCGGGTGCGGGTACAAAATCAAATGCGGGCGCTGACGAGAAACTAGTAACCTAATTTCATTGGCCTTAGGGCATATGGTTGGAAGTGCAGGTATAAAAGTAAAACATTTCTCAGAAAAAATATGAATAAAGAACCTTCAAAGAGCCTTTTAGGATCCTTTTCCTCTCGCGTCAGCAGGTCCCGAGACGCCTTCCTGATCTTGGCAAGGGTGTACTTGACGCGCCACACTTCACGTTTGTTACGTAGCCCATACTCGCCGATCAACTTCAATTCCTGGTCCAAACGTTCTTTCTCAAAGGGACGCCTGGGCGTCACGCTCGTTTTGCTGCACACAGGCCTCGGCATTGTGTTATGTTACGTGTACCTGCATATAAGCAACAATGGACTGAAATATACTTTTCCCAATATTATTGGGGAAATGTTAGAAAGATTACCATGCATGGACACCCTCTGGGACCCCATACTTATGGAACAACTCTCAAATTAAAAGTTTTTCCTTAGTATATTCATGACAATTTTCCCTCCTAAATTTGCTTTTTTATCATCAAACTAACATTTTTACATGGTTTATAGGTCATAACAAGGAAAATCCTGGGTGTCTGTGCATGGTAATTAACCCCAAAAAAATATTTGGCACGAAAAAAGGCAATGATTTTACTTATAGGCCTACATGGAAAATCTTTTGAAATATACATTTTTCAAACAGCCTCATAAAATGTATATGAGGCTAGCGACTTGAAAATCCGTGGCGTCATTAGCCGCAAAGTCGTGACACTATTATTGGTAAAATCTGTAACCGAAGTTCGCAAGCTTGATTGACCGTCACCGCTGCCTTTTATTTCTGTCATTTAATCTGTCAGGCTGATTTCTTTTTGATGCAGGTCCATTGGGGCTGGTTTTGTTTATATTTGTACCAAATATCACGCAAATCCACCTGTGCTGTGGTGAGATTTTCCTCGTTAAATTGGTAAAGGCAAAAGGGCTAAAAGTGTAACATACAAAATGATAACGTCCCAATGTAAACATCAGAAAATATCTTTTAGCATTCTAAAAGTATACTTACTGATGCTTGATCAGTCGTATAAAGGAAAAACATGCCATGTGCTAGATCAAGGACTATTGTAAAGGGCGCCCTCTTTGTTATACTTGGCCGCAAGAAATGTCAAATGCAAATGCAAATGGTTCAACTTCCTAGTCCCAGATTTTCATGGGAAATTTCGTCGATATTTCAACAACTCATTTTCTGCAAACACTAACAACAACTGTACTATACAGCCATGGATTACGTATAATAAAACGTATAATAAAAGAGTAAACTACTGCTAATCTTAACCTATTTTTGAGGTTTTATTACCTGCGCGTTTCTGCGACAGACCCGCAAACCACGAGGAACAAATCAGAAAGAAAGAACGCCCTCTAGTGTACAGACTTGGATAGTACGCGGATGAATATTGTTATTACGCAAGATTTCAGTCACAATATTAGCATAAATTATTTTTTTAACCGGATACTTAAAATATTTTTAAAGTAGGTTTCTTAATAAATTGTATATTTCTACCTTTTTAATATATTTTCTCTTCATTTCACAACAACAGCAACCGTTTATTAGAAACACTAGCGGATTTCTCTTAAGCCCTATGTTTTCGAGCAGCGCATGCTGCTTGCCGGATTGCAGTGCACTGTTTTAGGCGAGAAAAAAATAATATGATATGAGTGCTTAGCAAATTTTCAAAGCAGAAATTATATTTAAAGGTATAAATGCAACTATATAATGTGGTTCCCGTTCTCCAAATGCACTTCACGATCGAATCTTCACTTCAAGTTCCGACGGAACTGCCAAGAACGTCATTGGCTCACAAAGTACCCCGTACTGACCCATAATTGTGGTCAAGACACTTACGAAATAACTACCGCTAGCTACGACGCTATGCACGACATCGCGGCAGTGTCGCAAGACCTCATCATGACGTCACGAATAATTTAATTGCCAGTCGTCAAGAAACCATCCCGTGTCGACGTCTCAAGACGTCGACACGGGATGGTTTCTTGAATAGCGGTGTCTTGTTGGTTTGTGACAGATCAGTCGTGATGGTTCGTGAAGACGTCTAATTGCTTCTTGCTGGTTCTTGACATTTCTTTAGAGATCGGAGATCGCCACGGAGCGGTCTAGTCGATCGTATTCAAAACCTAGGTTAGTTCCAAAGGTAGTGGGTTCGAATCCCGGACCGGTCCATCCATGGTGCGTGTACCCTTGAGCAAGGTACTTTGCCACGCATTGCTTCTCTCCACCCAGGAGCAAAATGGGTACCTGAGAGGGCAGCGGAAGTTGATGTGTTTGATTAGCTGTTGAGCGCCTAAGGCAGCCGGGGCTATATACTCCCTAGGGAGCTGAGATGGTATTTGGAGTGATTTAATGGAGCCCTATGATCAGGGTGATGATAATGTAGGCGCCTTGATCGGGATTCCCCGGATAAGTGCGCGGTATAAATCCATATCATTATCATTATTATCATTACTCAAAAATCGGCCAGATGCCGTCACGAAACCGCCAAGACATCGTCAATTGACGTGACAAGACACGTCAAGATGGCTCCAACATTTCGTGGCGCGTCGTGGACCCCCACATCCCCTCCCCCCACCTCCCCTCCCCCCACCCATGACGACACATCAAGACATGCCAAGACGTAGTTCCAGATGTCAGCAAGACGGTCAACAAGAATCACCAATTATTAAGACTTAAATCGGCCTACAAATCGGCACGCGTCGTGTGATAAATCGTGAAAGTGGGAGCACGGCTTTATTTTAAACCTAAACTCTTACATTATCCGATTTTTGCTTCTGCAGCGACACCAATTTGCTATGAACAAGACTGCGTAGAAATGTCTAATACCGTCATCTTAATTTACTGTCACAGCCGGGAAATGTCCTCGCTTTTGGGGGATATATACACGAGAATAAAGAGTGATTAATAAGCATTCCATTTATGCCAACTTTATTTATATAACCTATACCTAAATTATGACAGGAGAAAGATGACGAACCGTGTTGTCATGGCCAAAGAGTTTTCGAGAAAACTGGTTTGAAATAAATTGCCATGCCACCAACACAGACACACTTAATTAAAATCCTCCTCTTGAACTCCTTCATTGGACATTTTTCCAACATTAAACACGTTAAAGGCAGTATACATCATTGGTAAGCCCTTACAAACAGTGTCATATAGTGTCATCTTCCTGTATGTATAAAGATATGCATTAATAAAACCAACCTCAGTAAAATTTAGCTCCATACCTCGTCAAACTTTTGAGAAAACAGTGAAAAACCGTGTCGTTTTTCTTCCGAAATTGTGTGAAACAAAATGTCGAGGCGAGTTTTTGTACTAGCGCCCTCTTGCGATAAAATACATTACTGCAGGGATAAGCATGCACTGTTTCATGTTTACGTTTCCTTCTAATACAACAGCCGTTTGATATGTGCGCAAATCAAGTACTGGTAGTTGTAATCCGACACCATCTGTACGCGCGCTAGCTGGCCGGCAGCCGAGGTCAATTATATATACTGTATACAGTGTATATGGCATACATGTACATGCACAGTACTATACTAAACCGTATTCGTTGTACACGGTACGTGTTTTTTAGTAAATGTGTGTGTGTCATTACAAAAAAAGAGGAAAATGCAGGATTTTTCTTTTATTTTCCGTATAAATACCATACACCCGCGCCACTAATCCTTCATAATATGACATAACACCCCACTGAGAAAGTGTAAATATGGCGAGGAAACATGAATTTAGGGGTGAAAATGTAATGTTTTTCTTTGAATTTTTATGCCATATGTTCCATAGATTTAGTGCATGAAGTCAATTTTCAATGGGATATGAGGAAATCAGCTGATCAACTGAAAAGTTTTGTGAATTTTTTACAACTTTTGTGAAAACAAGGTGACGAGTTTGTTGAAAAACGCATGTTTTTGTGAATTTCAAACTTTCGGCCGGTTTTGTAGAATATTGGCAATTTTTGTAACATTTTCACAAAAGTGGTAAATTAATTTCACAAAACACTTACATGTACTTCTGCACCGCTGACAAAAAGACAAAGACCAAAGACATTCTTTATTTTTCTTAAATTGTGTTTATTTCAAATAAAGGCAGTATACATGATTGGTCAAATAGTGTAATCTCCCTGTGTGATTGAAAAACAACCTGAGTAAAAAATCAGCTCTTTACTTAGTCTAACTTTTGAGAAAAGTCAAAAACCGGGCCGTATTGTCCTAAAATATTGCGTGGTTATTATAAATCTGAGAATTTCACATCAATATAGGCCTATGTACATGTACACTTTCGCTCACTTCTTGAATAAACACGCAACATTTTGATACAACCACCCGATTTTTCCGAGCCGCATACATTTCCCGTACGCGTATCATGGTCCCTTGCGATGATGTTACGCGTACGGGAAACGTATGCGGCTCGGAAAAACTCGGTGGTAATAGACAGTTTCGGCAAGCTCAAAATCCGCACGCGTATAGCTATCTGCCATGCATTATCTAACCTACATACAAAGTGACTTGCATTCATATTTTTGATAGAAGGTTCACAATGTCTACTGAGCTCCATATGGGACTAAACTTCAAGCTCGTGACAAAATCCCATTCCTGTGTAAAGTTTGTGCACTCCCAGTAGATTAGTGCACTGGAAATGTCGATTTAGTTTGTTTTGCGGAAAATAGGCCTAGTCACACACCCGTCTATTGAGATAGGCATGATAGGTGCTTGTACATTTTTTAATATTAGTGGTTATTGATTGCAATCCAGATCATCAGTCCCAAGGAAACAACCAAACTTGAGATGAGAGAAAAATCGTGAGGGCCTAATCAGGATTTGAACCTGATACCTCTGACTCGCTAGACAGATGCTGTACTAGCTAAGCTATTAGGCACAGTTAATATTAATCCTGAGGGGGTATTACCATATAGTATTTCATATCAATGGTGATCGGGCAACATACCACACATGTATGTTGTGTTCAGTCCCAAGTAAAAGAACGTATGATGTCAATTGCCATATTGATTAGCCGAAAATATGAAACACCAATTAGTATTATACAGTCAACATGGTCAAACACTGATAATAAGAGCACTGTTAAATACAAAGTAGTCATGCCTCTAACAAGGAAACATTTAGGTCCCAAGTCTTTGTTTTCGTTTGTTTTTAAGACTGATAATACTTGATTACTCTTATAACAAAGTAATTTATCAGTGTTATCAGTGTTGGACTGTATTTGGCAACACACAAAGGGTGGCGCTTTCACTTGAGTAGATTTATGCACATATCAATTGCATCTGGACAATTGTATTGAATTATGTATAAATCTGCACCTATCTTGGCAGCCTGAAGGTGCTAAATCCGTCACTGGAAGGGGGAAGGGGGAGAGGTAGGCCTTCCAGAGGAAGGGGGAAAAAAGGCAGCCAGGGGAGGGCCAGAGAAGGCCTAGAGGCAGAAGAGCTGCTCTCCAACCTGTTAGATAAGGCCAACCAGTCATCGATTTACCAGATCAGCGACGGCAAAGACTAAGAGTATGCAAAACTTAGACTGGGTGAAATAACACAGTAAACTCTCGTCATAACACCCCTGATATAAAGCTCTTCTTGATATAAAGCGCCCTGCCATTATTCTCCGCATCGTGTATGCATTGGTTATAGCACTCTCTGGATATAAAGCTCAAATTATTCCGGTCCCTTGAAGAAAGCTATAATGAGAGTTTACTGTAACCCTAGAGCTCATTACCATGCACAGACACACAGAATTTCCCATGTTATAACATATATACCATATATATACTCTCCAACAAAAGAAACTGTGCATGGTAAAAAATGCTGTATTTTTTCAAGAAGGTAGAAAATAAACACCAAATTCACAGACAATATTCTCTGACATTGTTAGAAAAAGGTTATGCACTCAAAACCTGCTCATGGCATAGTGCAGGACTTAGGCATGCCTAGGTGTTGATTTCACAATAGGGGTCCTACTGGTTGTTATGTAACAGAATTCCATAAAGTTCAGGTCTCGTTAGCAAGCCGTATAAAAGGACTACCCAAATGCCAGAAGAGCATTTTGCAAGATTGTGTCCAGTACTCAAAACGTCATGCCGCGTCTGTCCTTAGCTGACCGTCATCAGGCCATTACGCATGTTTGGGATGAGATGGAGCGCCGATTATGTCAATTTCCTCAGCAGCCAACAAACCTGCAACAGCTTGGTAGAAATCTCGTCTAGGTGTGGAATGACATCCCACAAGACTTTCATGCGCGTGTCATTGGCTCCATGAGGCGAAGATGCACAGCAAAGATTTTGTAAGCATATGTTCATGTACTGTTATTGTGTAAAGGAAAAGAGATTATACAGTCAAACACTGATAATTAGAGCACTGTTAATACAAAGTAATGCCTATAACAAGCAAAAGTTTAAGTCCAAAGTCTTTTGTTTTCAAGACTTATAATACAAGATTATTTCCAAGGACCTCGTATTATCAGTGTTCCATCGATATGAAGTTTGCAATTGATCACGTTCAAATGACATCACTTCCTACAAGATGTCATGGCATCAGGATTTTCAGTGTAATATTTGGTGACGCGCTTCGGTTGCGCCGTGTTTCGAACAAATTTCGAGCAACACGCACGCATGTTTGGAACAATTTTCAGGGTGTGCGTGCGCGTTCTTGATGGCGTTTAATACGCAGTAGCATTTTTCCTACGAAGATGGCATCTGTGAACGTGATCAATTAGTGGCCAGTTTGCATTAGAAAGTTATGTTGCATTATGAAAATTATATATTATGCTGTAAGAAAGATGCAGAAAAGTTGCGCAAACAAAATAGGCATCATACCGGAAATTGACATAGTACTCCATGTTGTTCAAGAACCGCTTGTCCATGGTGATAGACATCAGTGCTGAATGGGGAGCTTCTCCTGGTGTCAGGTAGTCTTCCCGGGGCTTTTCCAGTGGCTCATGCTCACACTGACCTAACCCAACAGACCCACCCAATGCCCATTCATGTTTTCCACACACATGGTGGAGTAGGCCCCTCCATTTCTCCTGAAAGGTACGGGAAAATTCACTAATTAACCCTCGTAGCAGGTGATCCTTGAGACTGTTTTGAACAGTCTGTTTGTATTACGTGTACGGTATACACATATAAGCTTGCCGTGGGTTAGCGCAGGCGCGGGCACACACCCCATAGGGGTGCAAAAACCATTTTCGTATCTGTATACAAATTGGAGGAACAAAAATCTGCATGATACATCTTGAATTCGGATTTTCAAGTAGTCCCATCGAGTTGTTACTGAACTTGTCTATCGACCGTGCCTGGATGAAGAGCTTTTCTTCTTCATTCAAAAAATTTGTTTTTCGTTATAAATTTAGCTTTGCGGTGCTTTAGAAGCCATGCCTTTGTTGGGAGAGCAAAAATATTCACGTGCGTAACTATATGATGTACGCCAGCGCAGCACGCGCTAACCCAGAGATTGCCTGTGAACCCTTACATGTTACCCCTGGTTTCCCTCTACAATGCTAACCCTGGGGTTTTGGCTGTTAACCCCGAGATTGCCCTCCTTAATCCTGGTCACTGGCAGGGTTAACCAACCCCGGCGTAACGGTCTTATTTTGTCTTAACCCGGGGCGAAAAAACAGTAGTGGCCCCCGGGCATCTCGGGGTTAAGGATTGCAAGTACCTTACATCCTGATTAAATTGGCCTTTGTAAGGGCCCGATTGCAGATTTTGTTTCTGCAGGGTGGCAAAGTGATGATGGGATGAAGAAGTGATGGGCATATTAGCAATGGTGCAAAGTGGATGTGGGGTAAATTCACTCATACATTCCTGTATTTTTTGGCGGCATTCACTAATGACTGATGTGTCTCTGACAAATTTTGCAATGTGTTCACTGACTTGGAATGAAATGCATAGCACATGCATTCTACTCTTTATAACAACCCTAAATACAGTTTGCCCTTTGAGTTACATACCTGGCAGATGTCTTTTTTTCTCGGAAGGGTTCCACTCCAGACACCCCTGAGCTGTAAGAGGACAATCTATTTGGAAATACTCAGCTCTGGCAAATGGTAAAAGAACGAGAGAGCTTGGCTGAAGCATATACCTCATATAATTTTCTCAAATATAGTTAGAGGTCCAAGTGCTCGATAAAAGCCTACGAAACACAAATATACATCAGACAGTTTTTTTTAGACAAAGACTGGACAGTTTTAAACCCTTTTTAGCTTGGCACGTGCTCATGCCCAATTCAGCGAATATGGAACATACCCACATACAAACTACATGTACATGCCCCCATAAGCAAAACTGGAATAAACATGATACAATACAGACAAGACAATACCTGTCAGTAGAGTGGGCCATTTCTCCTCCATGTTGTTGGCTCTCAAAGGCGATACACCTATCATGGGACTACAAAGAAAAAACCCATAAATTTTTAATGAACTGTTGTCAGCTATGTGTTTCAATCACTGTAGCACAATCCCACTCAATTAATTTAAATTATGCATACACCAACCAAAAAGGTGCATAGTGCAATGTGAACATGTAGACTTGTTAGAAAATAACCAATGATTCTTAATCTGTTTTCCTTATGTCCGCCCCAAAACAACTTTGTGCACAGGCAATCAGGAGTGCAGGCCGTGGTTTAGGATGAAGTACATGTAGTTCAGGGCAAAGTGGTTTTGGGGACGGTTAACCCTTATTTGACAGTTTTCTTAAAAGTTAGACGAAGTACAGAGCTTATTTTTGCTTAGGTTGGTTTTTATCATGAATATCTAATAACGACACAGAGGGATAAAACTATTTGTAATGGTTTACCAATCATGTATACCGCCTTTAAGTGTTTACTGAGAAAAGGCATTATCTGATTTTCTTCAACTCATAGTCTTACCTGGGAGCTACACCGGATAGATGTGCAGGGGTGGATGTGGCAAATTTTAGTCCTGCAGATGAACTTGGTCCTGGAATGCTTGGTGAAGAACTCCTAAATGCACAGTAAAACATGTTAGCAAAAAGTTAAACCATGCAAGATTCCAACTTTGCCTTGTCCCATGTTTTTCAGAAAGACATCGATTTGGAGGTTAGAGCCACAGTCACAAACCAGTCACAATGTTATTTTTACAATATGACAGTTCCATTTTTCAACAGCCAAATTTAAATGCCTCAGACGTGTGGCTTAACTTCCTCCTTGCCAGGGCTAAATATGGAAGTTCAGCAACAAGATCAAAATGTATTTTATTTGCCGTTAATTTCATTACTTTATGCCTTGGGTAAGACAACAAAATACATGAAACAAAAGTACTGGTTTGTAATACTACATGCATATTTGTTTAACAAGACCTCCAACACTGTACCTTGTACCTGTACACACACTAAATCACTGCATCATGATATAGGGCGATATAACTGATAGATTAGAAGCATACAATGTCGCAAGGCAAACTCAAGATTCGGGTGCTTCATATTTTGGCGCATGAGGGCTATTCAAGGCTACTATTTCCGGTAGAAAATATAAATGTTCACCCATGATGCGGAAGACAGAGTTCCGCAGCCTTGGAAAGCCCCCTGCCAATGTGGAATTCGCAGGAAACAGGACAAATCGTACCGGGGACAACTTGCAGCGACCTTTGTCAGGAATTTACCGGGACATTTTGTCGGGACATTCAGACTTTTGGCAAGAGTTTTAGTGCCACTTTTGCCGGTACTAAATTCTTATCAACGCTCCAGTTGGCAAACGGTCGAGTTCATGACTCGACGGTATTTTTTTAGTTTATGCCACAACTCGAATTTAAGGAAAATAATTATTGGAATCGATAACTTGGACGATTTTAAAATACCTTTTCCATTGGCATTTCCGTCGCAAATGTTGCGTTTCCATGAAAATTCTGTGTTTTTGTCACGCCCGCCTCCATACAAAAGTGTGTGAAACTGCTGCCGGCCGAGCAGTGTGTAAAGAAATAGGGCGTGCGCGTGATGATCTGTTTGGTTTATGGCCGGCCGCTTTGCGTGCAATCATATGCAATATTTTTTTCCGTGATTTTTCTCTAAAACTAAGCTTTTGCGACGGAAATGCAACTTATTCTAAAATTGTCAAAGCTATCGATTCCAATAGTTATTTTCCTTAAATTCGAGTTGTGGCATAAACTAACAAAATACCGACTCGACTGTGAAGTCGAGTTGGTACGACGGTCGAGTTGGCAGGCAAACGGTCCAGTTGACTGTAAACCTTTCAATATAAGTGGAGACTAGCTAAGATAATCTCAGCTCTTGCTTTATCATTTTTCATTGGGATGTGGTCTTTTCACCAGTAGAGCTGAGGGATGTCAGACAAGGCGATCGTTGAGACAACTCGACTTGAGACAAGTCGACCGTTGAGACAACTCGACCGTTGAGAGTAGAGACATCTCGACCGTTGAGACAACTCGACTCGAGAAAAATCGACCGCTGAGACAACTCAGCGGACACACTTAAATTTTGAAATTAAAATAACATTTTATTTTCAAACAATAAAAACATGTCGACCAGAACGGCCGTGTCACTGAATGGGTAAGCACCATCACCTCTCCCCTTTGACTTGTCTCAACGGTCGACTTGTCTCAACGGTCGACTTGTCTCAACGGTCGACTTGTCTTTCTATTTATCGCACATACGGTCGAGTTGTCTCAACGGTCGACTTGTCTCAACGGTCGACTTGTCTCGAGTCGAGTTGTCTCAACGGTCGACTTGTCTGACCCCCGAGCGCGAGCTGAGAAGCATTAAGAACATGAGTCATGAACACGCGCACGCCTACTTCCAAATACTGAAAGCCGTCCAGATCAAACTGTACGGCTTTCAAGAGCAGCATTTTTCCCCCCATCAAAACCGTTGGCAAAATGGAATCTTTAGTTTACTCATTTTACAGGAAATTGCTATTTTTGGTAAAATATGAATCTCCACACGTTCTACATACCTCCCTGGCTGAAATTGTCTGAATAGTGGCGTACATTCGTCCGTAAAACCCGAATCTTTCAGGAGCAATCATACCGCATGACTTGTAGAATTTTTCCCCTTTTCAAAATGGCGGATGTAGACTCGGCGCAGTCGTTCTTTCGGCCACCAGCACGTACTAGCACGGTACAGACAAGGGGGGCGCTGTTCACATTTATTCGCTCTTGCCTGTGGGCATGTACCGTTCCGCCGGCCGGCGCTCCGCTGGCGAATCCACAGTCACTGACGCGAGTACACGTTAAAAATGTGATATATTTCCTCATGGCTTGCATCTCTGAATTGTTTATATATTTTTGTAAATTGATAGTTAGTTAGAAAACCTACAAGCTGTTTAATTATCGACCAATTACTCTCAAAATGATTGTCCATGTATGACAATTGCGTTGTTTACACGTTGCCAATGTCTCTCAACTACGAATGAAGTATGATTTTTTCTTCAGCAATTCCGTTAGATGACGAAAAATATTGCCACCCAACTCCCCTTCCCTCCCTCCCAATTAAACAAATTGTAAAACAAAAATCAGAAAGGACTCGATAAGAACCACAGAACCTCTCGAAACTATACAATTACAGGCGCCTATAGCTTTTGAGTAAGGATGCCGCCAACTTTTTTAAGCACCTGCAGCCGATTTCACGAATCATAACGCACTGCGTAAACCCACTTGCGCAACATTTTATTGCGTAAGTTGCGCAACATTCTTCCGAAGATAACACGCAGGCTATGAAGCTTGCGCCATTTGTCAAAAGTTGCGCAAGCTGCGCAATGCTTCGTGAAATCGGCTGCATGTGCTTAAAAAAGTTGGCGGCATCCTTACTCAAAAGCTATAGGCGCCTGGAATTGTATAGTTTCGAGAGGTTCTGTGGTTCTTATCGAGTCCTTTCTGATTTTTGTTTTACAATTTGTTTAATTGGGAGGGAGGGAAGGGGAGTTGGGTGGCAATATTTTTCGTCATCTAACGGAATTGCTGAAGAAAAAATCATACTTCATTCGTAGTTGAGAGACATTGGCAACGTGTAAACAACGCAATTGTCATACATGGACAATCATTTTGAGAGTAATTGGTCGATAATTAAACAGCTTGTAGGTTTTCTAACTAACTATCAATTTACAAAAATATATAAACAATTCAGAGATGCAAGCCATGAGGAAATATATCACATTTTTAACGTGTACTCGCGTCAGTGACTGTGGATTCGCCAGCGGAGCGCCGGCCGGCGGAACGGTACATGCCCACAGGCAAGAGCGAATAAATGTGAACAGCGCCCCCCTTGTCTGTACCGTGCTAGTACGTGCTGGTGGCCGAAAGAACGACTGCGCCGAGTCTACATCCGCCATTTTGAAAAGGGGAAAAATTCTACAAGTCATGCGGTATGATTGCTCCTGAAAGATTCGGGTTTTACGGACGAATGTACGCCACTATTCAGACAATTTCAGCCAGGGAGGTATGTAGAACGTGTGGAGATTCATATTTTACCAAAAATAGCAATTTCCTGTAAAATGAGTAAACTAAAGATTCCATTTTGCCAACGGTTTTGATGGGGGGAAAAATGCTGCTCTTGAAAGCCGTACAGTTTGATCTGGACGGCTTTCAGTATTTGGAAGTAGCGCACGCCATCACAAAAACAGGACAAAACAAATCATGTGTCATTTTCTCACCGTGACACACTAATTCCCCCTAAAACTCACCCAAACCTTGTCAGGCATAACCCCTACGCAGGTCCTTGAGGGAAATAACCAGCCACGATGATTATTTTGCCAACAATTCTAGCAAAACAAACCGGTATGCTCACTCTATGCTCACAGCCTAACCGTTGTCATGTTGTGAAGTCTATCTGCCTAGTCTGTGTACAAAGGAATACCAATGCGCATTGGTTACCAGACTTGACCTTATCGCTATTATCGTTCGTGTGAGGGCAGCATTCAACGAAATGTTTTTAAAAAACGGCTTTTTGTCTCATGAGACAAAAACTATTTCTTTTGCTCATTTCTCAAAGACTATAACACTTCAGACCAAATCATTTCAGGGGAAGTTTTCTACGGTCATCATGTTTATATTGTGTAAGTTAGGCGTAAATCTGTGAACATTTCTGATTTTCGAATTACCAATGATGTATACTGCCTTTAAATGTGTCTACGCTTTTCAAAAATATGAAATATGAAGAAAAAAAGACAATCGCTTCATTTTTCACGTTTGTATTTAATAAGACCTTTCTTTTGAGCTGCATGAACAGCCAATCAAATAGCGCACGTAAGTCTCCAAGGAAGGATATGTATTTAAGAAATAATTAAAAAGACCCCCACATTAACTCAACGGATCTGATATATAAAACTACATTTATTCCTTGATAGCAGAACACCTAACATGGCGTCTCTTTTTTGTGCATTAACGGGTTTCCATTTGGTTCGCTTACAGGTGTATATGACGAAAATTATTCCCATTTTATTAACAAATTCAAAGAACGAACTTCAAAACCAATTCCAAAATTGCAAAATAATGTTGGTATTTGGTTACATTTTTTTCAGTACATGCAAGGGTAAATGTACCGTCTAAGGTGGATTTTTAAAATAACACTTTAATTATCCCCACATGCATTTTTCTCAGATTGTTTTGTCATAAAATTCTTAATGTCATAAAATTAATGATTAATTTGAATACATTAATACATACATTTCTCTAAAATAATTTCTTTGATACCTCTATCATGATCTTGGCGGATTGAAAGGCAATAAATGAGCTCAAGTTCCACTGAAATGCAGCATGATATGAACAGGGCACGAACCAAGATTCACGAACAACTGGTAAATTTCCACAACAAATTTCCAAACCTTTTGAGGGTTTTAAAATGTGAATCTTCTCTGTGTTAAAAAACTAAACAGTTAAGTTTCATATTTAGTCTCAGTAATGAAACCACAATTTTCTTTTTTGCCATAACAGGTTCACCAGTTTGCGTACCATTTGAAGATGAAACCCTTTACATATTTGACAAAGAATAATGATATAAACTAGCCTGCAGAAATATCTGCCACATAGGTGCAACCAAGTTTCAGAGATACTTTAAAATTCGTATACAGTTTTTGCCATGCGTTAGTTTGAATGCTAAAAAAAGCTCTGAGGCACAGTGATACGATATAGACCGTATCGAATAGCTGTAATCTTGTAGGGCAGTTTCTTTGTTCCTTCATGACATGCATGGTTGCGTATTTTGTGCTAACACTATTGACCAATTTAAACAAAAGCTGCCCTACATGTATGTAATGACAGCTGTTTCATACAGTCTATACTCCTTCTGGTTTTCCCCAAGAACCCAACTTTTCTGTTGGTATTGCATGGATGCATAATTGAGCAAAGTAATGAAAGAAATATCGTGTAAAATAATATAATTCTAGTAATACATAAATAGACCCAGGTTAAAGTATTTATCCAATTACACTGTTGATATCTGCACACAGCCTGCCCAATCTTTCAGAAATCTTTGCATAACGAGCAGTGTCGAGACCCATGATTGTTGCTAAACACATGACTTCACCGCACTTCATCAGGCCATACAGAGCTTGTAGACTGTAGTAGGCTGTGGATGGAAAATGGTTACAATCCTGAATTAGATGAAAGATTTAATAAAGACTAGTTGCTCTCAATTGCAACCACCTCTTAAAAACTTGAGACTTGAAATGACACTGGCCCTTAAAAATCTCAGATTTAAATTGGGATTTGCTTCTAAAAAACTGAGACTTCCTCTCAAGACTTTGAACTTCAAGACTTGACAACTTGGATTCTTAACCAACCTGTTTCTTCCGAGATAGCTTCAGATGTGAGTGACTGCAACAAGGCACTAGAGAACTCTACGGCACTGTCATCAGATACCTACAAGAAAGGACAGAAACATACAGTAATAGCTAAACACTCACAGCGTGCTCAGGTGGGACTCGAACCCACAGCCTCCTGCATACTAGATGGTGGAGCAGATGTCTTAGCCACTCAACAATCAAGCCTTCTTTTTTGTAAAGTTACCCAGGATATTACTGCCCAAGAAGTTACATATACATGTATAAACTAAAACTGATTTCCACTGAATTCCAAAATTCAAACAATGAAAATGATACAACATGTATATAAAAATTAAATAATTTCACAATTTTACACAAATTCAAACAAGATACAACACCTACAGCATCACCAACAGGCTACAATTTGCTAATAAACAACACACAAGTAGATTGGACATTAACTGAAGAGAACAACAACAAGAGAACAACAACACAATATGAAATGTGACGTTGGAGTTATGTTAATTACGGGAAATTCCCTTCCAGCTCCTTGATGACACAACTTCGTAAATCATCATTACTTTCCTTTTAAACACTTATGATCAAAAACAAAAGTACCACCAAGATCCAGCTCCAATCAACAATTCTTATTTATTCTGCCAAAATGTTGCAAGTTTAATCATTTACTGATAAAATAAAGAATGAAAATGATTTTGTATAAATTATCAAAATAAGAAGCAAGTAGAAATACCTGATAACGAGTGAGATTGTAGACAAGAGTAGAGGCTGCACCACACAGTTCATCAGAACCACTCAGGATGGCGGAGATGATCAATCGAGACACGACGTCCCTGTTGCTTTGGGGAGAACCGTCTTCCATCGTCCAATGGCGGACTTGGGTCAACCAGTGCTTGCCGCTGTGACATGAACAGACGTTGCACAGCTGGAGAACAACAATTGTGTCACAAAGCATGAAATTTGGGTGTTTCACAATACATTGCATCACCAAGAGTTTATGTCAGTGAGGAAATATTTCCGAGTGTGCAGTTGACATTTGTGCATTTGTTTATTGTACAATTCAGATTTGATTTGAAAACAAATGTCTGATTTAGAATATGAAGTCTATTTAGAAATCCTAATTTATCATTTGATTGGAGGACATCTGACACTCTGATAATAAAGAAAAATACTCATGACCGTAGTTCCCGATACCTCTTGCCAAAAGCATGGTGAAAAAATAAAGATCAGAACATTTTCCCAGGGTCAGAGTTTCGGAAAATCCGCAGAAAAGTTGAATGCCTGTAAAACTCGAAGCAGAAAACCAATTACCATTCTGAAGACGGATATCTGTATTTGCAGTGGATGACAATCGCTGCTGCTAACAAACGTCATAATGGTACTATCCTCATTATCGCATAGTGTGTTGATGACGTCTTGGCTGAGAAATGCCATCTGCAGCATGTCGACCAATGGGTGAAGTACCTCGGGTGGGATTCCACCAATGGCGTGGTTTAACAGCTTCCCTGGGGACAAAATGCAAATGAGTCTGTTTTCAACCAATGGGTGAAGTACCTCAGGTGGGATTCCACCAATGGCGTGGTTTAAAAGCTTCCCTGGGGACAAAATGCAAATGAGTCTGTTCTAAGTACTAGAAAGACTTTTTTCGCCAGGGGTGGTAAAAGTCAAATATAACTAAAATTCTTGGCCAAAATGGATATTCAATTCGTCAGTGGCTAAGTTTTGTACTTCAATAAAATACTTAAGTATATTTGGTATTCAAATGGGTCTTTTTGGCAAAAGTATTTTACTTAACTTTGACAAGGCAGGGCAGCACACTTAAGCAAATTTAAGCAAATTAGAGTTAGTTTGTGATGTCAGTGATGATTTGGTCTGAAGTCACCTCACCTATAACCAGAAAGCACTCTGATTTTACTGGATTAGGCGGTTCTTCCAGCAGATTTTCCAGCCTCAAGCAGTCCTTCAATTCCATCAATAGCTCAACCTCCTCCCTAGTCAATAGACCTTCTGGTAGTTCCTTCTTGATGGCCGCCACGCATGCTGACACCTGGGGTTTCAGGTCATGCAAGTATATTATTATTATTATTAATTATTATTTCCTTCTGGTATTCATACCAGGGATTCCTCAATAGTGCTCATTGCACTGTCACTCGCAAGCGTGAGGAAACCATATGAAGAATTAGAATTAGAAATGGCCAGAGACACCGGGGAATCCCTTTGCTCTTCACGAAAAAATGCTCTGGGATCTTTAGAGTGCGTTACCATTACCTAACACACTAGACCAATGGCTTTACATCCCTTCCGAAGGATGGAGCAAGTGTAGTTGAGTGCCGTGCCCAAGGGCACAGGTACTGCAGCCGGATTTGAACCCGCAACCCCAAGTTTTCACCCATGATTGCGAGTCAATGCGAGTCAATGGCAGGTCTTAAAGACTCACAGAAAAGGAAAATTTAATCAGCCTAAATGTATAAGTAGCTAATTAGCCAGAACTCATCCCCCGTTTCCAAGAGCATTATGAAAAATAATGCTCAAGTGACTTTGTACGAAGGATGAGGAGTATTTTGAGAAGGAAACCGGGTAAAAATCTGCCAATTTCACCTTCCCACAATACAGATGTACTATTGTGCAAAATCACCCGATTAAGTTTAACGACACAACGTGGTCAAAGTGGTTAGGATTTTGTGCATCTAAATCTCTGCATCGATATAGTAACTCAATACTCAGTCATATTCTCTTAAATTTATTTATATTAACAGTTTCATGTAAATAACTTTTTATAGTTTCATGTAAATAACTTTTGTAAGCGTTTCTTTTTGAATTAAATGATAATTTCAAACGTTCATATTTTCAAAGATCCCATTAAACTCTAGCAAGAAGGATATTGGGCCTTCTTGTTCTTTCTCACAAAAAAATGCAAAACTCATAACATTTTTTTGAAGGAATAACATTTTGAAGCACTCACATCAACATTGGTGAAGACTTTCAACCTTAAAGGCTCTGCCGGTTTTGACTGTCGCAACTGGTCGATATACTCATCATCAGAATCATAATCAAAATTGATCCTAGATTTCTTCTTTGCGTCTTCCGAGGATGCCGATGACTGAGCATGCCCAGAATCTGCACTCTCATTGGCCGCAGCTGCAGAGGCTTCAGTTTGTGTATCGGGGGTGGTTTTTGGGTCAGAGTTCTTTTGGTGTTCTTCGGGTTTCGATGAGCTTTCAGCTGTTGTGGTGGTTTTGGGGGTCGAGTTGGAAGGGGCGGGGTCTGGGTAGGTTGGGGGTGGAACTGGGTCGTAGTTCGGCCGGTGCGTAACCGGGTTACCCCCTGCTGGGCGGCCAGTCGGGTTGGTTGATAGGGATTCTATTAGGCCCTTCATCATGGCACCGATGGGACTGGGGAAAAATGATAACATTTATTACAAATGATTTCATTACATCAAGTCAAGGTACAAAATATTCCACTGTCTACATAGCCATCAGTATAAATTGTATTAATAGAGCATTTACACTTGTGGCCATGACAGATTTCCTCAATATAACAGGAGCCTTGTATTATCAGGAATGAACACAATGATAAACAAAGGGTTGGAACCTGATATTTTTCTTATTATGAGTAGAATGTTGTTATGGAACTCTATTGTTTTGGGCGGTCGCTAGCAATCGCCCTGTGCACTAAAGGGTTAAAAGTACATCTATTATCGAAGTTTGACTGTAGGAAGAATCCCAATACATTGCAACAAGCATAACACACAAGAGCTTACGTATTCATTACTTCCTGTGGTAGGTTGAGAATGAATGCAGGGATGCTGTTTCCAGTCAGAAATTGGCAGACGTCATTGCTGAAAGTGTTGCAGTTATGCTCGAAAATGTTGTAGCGTTCACCACTGCAGCAGGAGATAAAACAAGGATGAGATACGGAGTACATTGTACATGGATCGTGGCCGAGTGCAGGGTTCTCCACAAGCTATATTGTCCAGGGGCCAATTTCATGAAGCTGTTTAGCAGAAAGAATTGCTTAATCCAAAATTTATTTGCTTTGTAATTATGGGTAAGCAGTCAAAATTGTATGTCAATTTGTGTTCTTATCAAGAGTATAAGTCAATTGTAATGTTTATCACATTATAATTTTTACTGCTAATTAATTTTTTCGAAGCAAATTTTTCTGATAAACAGCTTTATGAAATTGGCCCCAGGTGCGACGCTCGGACGAGTGCCTCGTTGAAAATTTACCGTCCGGACAACCAAAAAAGATCTGCCCAAACAAAAATTAAGCCTATTACTCCATCTATAAACACTTCAGAAGTCAAGTCATTCAAAAATTAGGTGTAAAGTCTCATAAAACAGCAGTTGCAGCACTGCACATGCATAGATTTATACAGTGGGAAAATTGGAAATTTTAGCCCTCAACTAATTTGGAGGATTAAAGAGTGTTTAGGGATAAACTTATAAAGCCTTTCACACAGAATGTCACAATGCAATATTAAAACATTTGCACATTTTGTGGTTTTGTTTTTCATTTGTTCTCATAATTCTTTGACATTCCTACCAGAATTCATCACAGCCGAGTCCCCCGAGGTACTCCAGCCAGAGCTGGTAGTCTACTTGGGTAGTCCCCATGTCATGGACTGTGTCAGGTTGGCCTAGAATGGTACCACCCTGAAAAGATAGAAGATCAGGGAATTAAAACCACTCGAATTAAAACATTGTTAGACTTCTGGTCGATAGGGATGTTAGTCTTCAAGGCACTTGTCACCACTATGGTCACTAAAAAGTTAATTTATAAAGGCAATTTTGATGCTATAATCTTCATAATTTTGAAGTACTTACAGGTTTACAGCTCTCAATGCCCCCGCCTCCATAGAAATATTCCCTTCCGAAGATGACAATACTTGTGTGCCACACTCCATCCAGCTGTTTGCCTGTTCACAAAAAGAAAGGTACATGAAGTCCACTCTTTTTTATTTTTTTTATAAGCTTGTGTCAACAGCAAATTTCACCATGGCAAAGGAGAAACTACGGCGATAATTGATACAAAAACTCTACTTGATACAATTGAAGAGTTCATTTGCAATAACAGATAAATCCATTTCAAGATATTTCACGTACCTCATGCTTTTCTGTTATTGCTTTTCAAAAAATATATTTTAAAATGCAATAACAAAGCATTCATTTCAATCTGCACAGCCACAGTCATGACAGTACAAGAGACTTGCTTTTACATATTTTACGCCTTTTATGTCATTGTCAACTTTTCAATTATCATCCAATAAAATATCAAATTTTACTCAATCAACTTTTGAAAAGATTTCCAAATGTTGCCTTGCTTGTGGAGTTCATTTTACCGTTCATTTCGCAAGCACTTTTCCCACGCCCCGATCGCCATCCCTCTTCCCCCAAATTTGATAACTCACGCACCGAGAAGAGGCATGGACATCTGGGCGGCCAGTCCCTTCGTCAAATCGTACACGTACAGTTTCACAGCTCGGCACTCCTCCATCTTGTTTCAGTAATTATATTTCTGCTTACGCTTAAGTTAACTTTTCCTCTAGAATTTTCTTGTTGGAGCTATTCTGGTGGCAATGACATCGCTCATGACACAGACATTCTATGCATTCTTCTGCACATGCCATCGCTCATCGCACCGATTTGCCGTATCATGAATCCCCTATGCTTCCGATTATTGCGACCCTCTGCAAAAATCCTACACAGTGTTCAGGTATTCGGTCTCGGTAAAATTAATAAATGTTCAGCGTGCTGGGTAGTCGTAAACACAAGACCGTCCAGTACCCTGCCCTCCAAGCGTGTTTTTCTTTTTATTGTGCATAATACTCACCAGACTACTACGATTTTGACAGCCGCGCGGAAGAAAGAGCGCCCCCAGTGTTAAAAATTGTACACATAGCAGAACCACGCCCCTTCGCAATACCCCAAAACAAAAAAATTGAACACATTTGGGAATTTATGCAAATATTTTCACACATTTTACTGTGCAAACTAGACGACTCACTGCCTTGTCAAGAAAGAAATATGCGACATCCATTCACTGTTTTCTGCTTTATTATAGCATTTACTCAAAGAAACTGATATCGACATCATACTAAAAACTTACAATTCTGAAAAAAACCTGCATAACACAAGCACCAAAACAAATAACAAGTGACCATCAATGCAAAATGTATATTTAGTTATGCTTGTATTTACTTTGTTTCTGTTTTAATTAAATAAGGTGGCTGTTCAGAAGTTTTAACAATGCTAACCATTTGCCCTAACGCAGTTTTATCAGAATATTCACGAACAAAATGAAAAACAAAAAATGCACCACTCTAGCTTGCTGCTTTATCATGATACTGAAATGGGGGAAAAATAAATTTGATTTTATAAAACTCAACTGTTTAACTGTTGTGGTGCATAGTAACTAAAACAAACGCTTATAAATGCTTTTAAAAGAACAAAGTAATTGATAGGACAAATGAAATTGTTTTTACTCCAAAACTTCTATTAATGTATTTTTAAAACTGAAACATGTAGCTCACTTGAAACTTAATAACTTGGGCAAACCAGGAAAATTATAATTTTTTTATTCACTTTTGCTTCGTTTTTTTAAAGGTGAAACTGGCTATGATCACAAAGTATAGACCAATCCGGTAACTAAGGTCTCCTTTCCTGTATATCTGCCATAGCTGGGGGGCTACCAGTGCATGGACTGTGCGTTATATGTTGCTGTTAGAACGAAAAGCACGCACCTTACAAAGATGCGGAACTTGTTCGAAGTGCGTCTCTGTGGAACAATGTGTACGCGAAGGGGGCGTATCGCGTGTATGTAATGGATGCGCGCTTTTCGTTCTAACAGCAACATATAACGCACAGTCCATGCACTGGACCTTACAAAGCACGCACCTTACAAAGATGCGCAACTTGTTCGAAGTGCGTCTCTGTGGAACAATGTGTACGCGAAGGGGGCGTATCGCGTGTTTGTAATGGATGCGCGCTTTTCGTTCTAACAGCAACATATAACGCACAGTCCATGCACTAGAAGGCCAAGGCCAAGGCCAAGGCCAAGGCCAAGGCCCCCCCCCCCCCCCCCCCCCCACAGCTATGGCGGATATACAGGGAAGGAGACCTTAGTTACTGGATTGGTTTATACAAAGCCACAGTCAGCAGTTTTCTTGAAAAAAAGAACAAAACAAACAGTGAATGACCCAACAGGGTGTGATGATACAAATCTTGTTCTAATTCACATTTTAAACTCGCATTGTTTAAAGGTACACACGACTGACATTTGGTGAACATTTTTGAAAATTTGTGGGTTTGGGGGTAAGAAACTAAAAGCAATATTTTTCAAAGTCGCAAAAGGAAAAAAATATCTTTACCTAATGATATGACCTAAAACATGAGAACAATTCAATAAACTAGTGCAAACTTCAAAATGCAAGTGTGACTTTTGAACTTTTTTTAAATATTTGAAATTATACTGTTAATTTTCCAGATAGAAATTAGTTAATGACCTGAAATGTAATTAGGCACCATACCAGATGTTGTGTTTGTTACTTTTCCCAGTTGCGCTACCATGCAACACCGAGAGAAAAATTTGGTCCATATGGAAAACCCGAGGGAGTATAAGAACTGTGCCTCAGCTGGTGAGTCAGAGGTCTCGGGTTCAAATCCCGATAAGTTTGGTTGTTTCATTTCAATATTGTGTCTGAAATGTAATTGTAAGAGTTTAAAAATGCTTGGTGTCTTCTTTATGTTGTTAAAAATTTTGCCAAGACATGTCTAACCGTAATGTAAGCTATTTTAAATGTTCTACACTATTTAAAATATATTTCACAGGAACAAAATGGTAACCTTGAAAAGCCATTTTTACAAATGCATCAAAATATCGCACTTTGGCTCCTGTTTTTATGGATAACCCACAAGCCATTATTCAAGCATGTGCCTTTTGGAACAGTTTTGCAAATGACAAAACAAACCACAACAAAAGCTTGGCCACCTTGTTTGGGAATCCAAATCAATATTTTCCAAAAGTGCACAATATCTCGAAAGTCAATATTCGGTGAGGATGATACAAGTTATGGCTTACAAAAACTGCCAGAAATCTAAGGTAGCAAACATATTTGATCTCTTTTTATACTACATGTACAGCAAGAAAAATTGCTTTGCTTATCTTTTTTATCTATTGCTGCATTTACTCTTTTTGTATTAAAGGCGAAGTACAATATACACAAGGAACAAAAGACATCGTGCTAAACAAGTGCATCTCGTACAATATTGTTATACAGAGAACAAGAAATAGACCCTTTGCAGTTTGCACCGGCGGCCATGACAGGGGGCATGTTTTCATATTAAAATAATGTAACAATAGATAAACAATGTGCCCACTCATGCATGACACAATGTGACTGCCCCCTGTCATGGCCGCCCGTGCAAAGGGTCTATATGACCCACTGAAAAGTTAACCAACTTCACAAAGAATGGTAAATGTAGTTAGGCAATTAATAGGGAGGTTTCGGTCGCATACGGTTACACAAAACGACGACTACCGGTATTAGTGAATTTTACGTCATCGATTTGTGCGTACTTGTGGCGTTTACACAAATATCTGTCGTTTTGTTGTTCACACCGATAGCAACGCCTCTACACCTTAGTAAAAAACGGACAGCGAAAGATAAGATTTTGAGGTTTGGCTTTAGAATCGTAGTCGTAATCACTAACCGTGCACACCGAAACCTCACTATTGTTTGTGAAGTTCGTATTAACATTTCAGTGGGTCATATTTCTTGTTCTTTACATAACAATAATCTACAGGTTGCATTTGTTGAACAAAGCGTCCTTTGTTTCCTGGGTATACTTCTCCTTTAAATGAATACATTTTACATTGGTTTTTATGAACAGTTTCATGTATATACACACACTGTATTTTTTTGTATAATTTACAGATATTTACATTGTTATGAAAGTACCGTCTACAGGAGTGACAGTAATTTTACACAAAGGGTTTAGAACGCCACTTTCGCTATGCAAAACAAAGTTCATTCAACGTGTATCTTGCGGTATGAAATGTATGACCATAAAGAATTATAATATATGAATTATAATCAGTGTCACGAACTACAAGCAGTGTACAAAATGTATGAAATACAGTCACAGCATTCAACATTCATGTACATTTCAGCCTATTTTTAAAAAAACCAAAAATTTAACTGAAGCACACGCACCATAAACCATATTTAATAAAGGTAAATTGGCCCGGGATTAGGGGATATGAAGAAACTGTTCACACATCACTACAATTTGAAACTGTTCTTGTTTAGCGCTAAAACCACCCTCCATAGTGGCTTACACCATGGAGCTATAACTCCATGCTTACACCATGTTAGCCAATTCAGGCCTCAACATAAAGGGCAGGGGTCAATTTCATAAAGCTGTTTAGCAGAAAAATTTGCTAAATCAAAAATTTGTCTGCCTTGTAAAAATGGGTTAATATTCACAATTGTATGTCAATTTGTGTTTTTAGCAAGAATAGCAGAACCCCAGTCAATTGTAATGCACATCATATAAGATTTTGACTGAAAACCCATTTTATAAAGCAAACAATTTGGATTTTAAAAAGCAAATTTTTCTGCTGAACAGCTTTATGAAATTTGCCCCAGGTCACTCAAGGCATATTTTGTCTGAATTTCAAAATGCCAACTGTTTAGGTTCAGTTGGCATCACAAAGTGTATATCTTGAAGGGGCATTGAGGCAGATTCAGCAGGGCATGAGGCCATTGGCCTTGGTGGCCTTGGTTAGTGTCAAGGCCGGTAATTACTGATTATGGCACAGCTCTTGCCAGCAAACGATGCTGCAATAGACTACTAAAGTGAAAACGTCACCCTTTGTGTGTTGCCATGGTTTTTGGGTCTACACTAAAACCAGTGAACTGTTTCCCTGCGCTATACCAATGGGCATTTCAGATTACCAGCGAATGTTTAGACCCAATTACCATGGCAACTGACGTCACACTTTAGTAGTCAATTGCAATTTGTTTAAAAGTGAACATGTGAAAACAGTGACCTAGCATAAACTTTGAAGGGTAGAGACTGCATTTCCCTCAGTGAAGCCATGGATACACTGCAGTGTTAGGGGTCCCTGGGGACTCAATGTAAGGAAGCTTACTGATTACTGTGACTCAACCCTAATGATCTGACTCAGGCACTGCTCTTTTCCTACCGCCATGCTCTATATAAGTGCTGTATTAAGCCTGACAGGACAATGGATATGAGGCATCATTTAGATACCCTGTTAAATTATCTCAAAACACTCGGTGAACTTGTTTCTCTGTGTATGAACACTTTAAAAAGTTACACCAGATTGATTTTAACTTGCCTTTAAAGGCACAGGCTCGTCAGCAATGCGCGGGCACCAAATTCGTGCCACGAAATACGCAGCTCCATAGCAAAGGCATGGAGTTGCATATTTCGTGCCACGAATTTGGGGCACGCGCATTGGTTGACGAGCCTGTGCCTTTAAGAGGGCAATTTAAACTTCTTCGGGGATGGGTTTAACGCTAAACATAAGTTAATGCAAAATTTAACAGCTTCCCCAGCATGTTTGTGTGTGAAGTCTGAGTATTTCTTTGTTTGTTGTTGTTGATGCTATTGATTTGGCAAATAAAAAAAAAAAGAGATGAAACTTAAATGAAGAGAATCCTGCAATAGACAGTATCAAATAGCTGGCAACTTTTGACATTTAAATTAGTCAACAATGTAAGCACAAAATGTGCAACCATGCATGTCCTCAAGGAACAAAGAAACTGCCCTACAAGATGGCAGCTATTCGATATGGACTATTCTCCTCCATGACTTAGACAGAGTACTCCAAGTTGTAAGCTGAACATTATTAGTGAACAATAATGCACAACGTACTACATGTATGTACCCCACTGAGGTTTTGGAGCTTCATAAGGTAACATGCAATCCATTGCTTGACCCTCCGCTGTGCACATATGGGTACATACCGGGTACACAAAGTTCATCATTGTGTACATGAATGTCTGTCAATTTCAGCATGGTGGGTGTAGAGAGACAAACATGTAGTATGTAGGCGGGTGCATACATGTAGTTGCGCAATTATGGTACACTTGTGGTACATACTGGTGCTGGCCATGTTGACAATCACATGTACATGTATGTATCTCCATGCCTACCCTACATGTACCAGTGGTACTGGGTTGAATTAAAGGCCCAGTGGATCATTTGCAATGACCCCAAAAGGTAATCGACGAGTTTACAGGGGAAAAGTTCTGAAAGTAAAGATTGAATTAATAGCAACTATCCATTGAAAGGTTTTCGCTCAAAATTATATAATTTTACCAGAAAATAATCTGTAAAGATGAAATTTTTTAGATCGTTTGCAAACGATTTACTTATTTTTGGTTCGCATCTACGCGGTCAAAAATGCATGGGCGCTGTGTACTCCGTGTACTAGCTGTGTTCCCTGCAACGCGATGCATTTTTATGGATCGCGCACACACGCAGTTTGTGCCCCACAGAGTGCATGACGCAAGCCACATAGTACATGATCAACTGAGAACGAATGTTTGAAACACCCCGCCAAGACCAGGAAAATGCATATGGATTTTCATGTTTTTTTTTAAACGTGGTACATTTGACAAAGCTGAAATTTATTCGGATGAGTTTGTTGATGTCTTTCTTTTGATTTATAATGGTTTTATTCGCAGAATCGCTCAAAAACAGATCATCTACAGGGCCTTTAAAGGCCCATTACATCCTTTGAAATAACCACATATTTTACCGGTAATTCAAAAGTTGACAAGGGGGGAAAAAAACACCACATGAAATTTTTTCTGTCCAAGATGGTAATTTCTGTACGAAATTAACAACTGAAGGTGGTTTCTAAAGACAAAATGTGTGCGCACACAATTGTTGTTACCATTTACTTAACAATGTAACGTAAAAACTATGCATAGATTGTCAAGGTTTTCTGGAGCCTTGCTGCATCTATGTAGCTAGACTTCCTGCAGGCTAATTTACCAACATTCTTCTTTACATTATGTTATGTCCTTATTCCAGGAATCTGTAAAAAGGTTTATCTTGGGCTTTTAATCTTCAAGGGGTAGCCATGCCAAATTCCTGGTGTTGTTATTCCATGAACATTAAAGAGGAAGAATCCCCCTTGACGAAAATCCAGCATTTAGGCTTTTTTCGATAGTCCAAACATCCCTCTTGCCGACGTGGATTTTTATTATTTTTTAATTGTCGGTTTTAAGTGGATAAATTGCAAGCAAAAGTGCGCTTTTCGAAAATGAGATTTTCGCGATTTCTGAAACGCTCATTAGGTATTCATGATATGCGCGTGACCCCGTGACGCAATCCTGAGAAAGAGAAGTCAACACGATAGTTAGCTCCGTACGTTTACACGCAAAAAACTTAGAAAACCGTCTCTTTTAGATTGTGTTTTTGGAAGAATTTTGTTGTTCCAAAAAGCCAGAGATATGCCCAGTAGCTGCGAGGTTGCATGTTTTACCAGACACTATGAAAAAAAAAGAGCAGAAAGATTTTCTTTTCTATTACCAAGAGAGAGAAAAATGAGTCGCTCATTCTATAACTTGTACGGCCAATGTCCAAACACGTGGAAACTACGCCGCAGTGGACCGTACACAGACCGCTGTGAGTGCCGGTCGTTCCGTTACAAAACCACCCGTCGCAATGCACCAGTATTTACTTCAAAAGAGAGTCACTGTGAGCCACAATTTCATCGTTTTTTCACAAAACAGGTAATAGTAGATTGCTGTCATATTACATGAAGTGTTTTTCACGTTTGTATTTTGAATTACAAGGACAAAATAGGCATGATAAACATTCACTTCGTGTATTTTCCATTCAATACTGCACAGACCGTTTTGTATGTTTCTCAGGATGACGTCAACACCCTGTTGATAAACAAGCCGAGTGACCTCGAGCGTTTCAGAATTTGGGTGAAGAGGTGGGAACTGCTTTACGTTTTAAGCAAAAGTCTGTCGATTTTTTGTGAAAAACAAGTTGTGATGGTGTTGTAGACACATACACCTCCATGATAAACAGAAAAACTAAAAAAATGTGGAAGGGGGGATTCTAGCTGTTTAAGCTCTTCCACATTCAAACCGGTGGGCTTCCACATTATTTATATACAGTACCACCAAAACAATTCCTCATTTATATATGTAACGTGCAACAGCGATGCACATATAGAGGGCGCCCATCCAGAATTGGCATCATCACGATATCACACAGCTTTTCCGTGAAAAGTACGTCATCATATAACGTCCTGCAGTGATGCAAGTATAGAGGGGGCTCTCATGGAGCACTGGCGTTATCACGATATTATGCAGCTTTTCCGTGATGAGTACGGCGGGTCCATGGCATTGAGTATTGTTCTTCGCTTCTTAGAGCGCAAGTCCAGTGGGGGCAGCAGATAACGGTTCATGTGGTTGGCGTCGGCGAATGATTTGAGACGGGATCTCATCTGTGACGGGAGTGGCAGTTTGTCGATTGTGTAGGTCGAGGTGCAGTTGACAATGACGCGGCAGCAGTAGTCTTGAAGGCTCAATACTACGCAGGAAGATATAAATTAGATCATGAAAAGGTGAAATTCACCTTCATGCTAAAATTGTGCTTATAAACAATATTGAATTTTGCAATGCTGACTGTAATATGTCAACTGTGTTTGGAAGATATCAAAATTAAAATTGAATAAATCTTCCCGTACATGATGCGTTATGCACTTTAAGCTAAGCAGGCTTGGAATGAGTCTCTTTGATTGAGTCTCGAGTCAAGTCAAAATGCCTTCGAGTCCCAAGTCAAGTCAAGTCTCGCTGTTTTTCGAGTCATAAGTCAAGTCATTTGATATCAATATCAAGTCACATCAGGCAAATTGGTCAAGTTGGGTCAAGTAAAAATTAGGACATAATTAAAGCATAAAATACTGTGAACACAAACACGAGTTCCAGAATGACATAGAATACATTTTTTAATCTGTTCCTACTTTTTTCTTCCTGTTTTCTAAACTTCACATCTTGGGGTGGATTGCAATATAGAAAGATAAGATGTCTTAACTCTTAAGACGTCTTATCTAAGACATCATAAGGCCTTTACCCACTAGGACCACTAGGACCACAATCCCCCCCCCTCCCCCCCCCCCCCCCCCCGAGTTCAACCCGAGTTCAACCCCGTGTCTCACCCCGGGGCCAAAATTGTCAACCCTTGCCCCGTGTCCCGGTTTAACTCGCCCCGGGGAATAAGCAATCTTGGGGTGGCGCGGGGTGGCACTCGCAAGTGGGAATCGGGGCTTATTTTCACCCCGGCGTCGTCCCAGGGCCACCCCCAAGATTTTGTCTAGTAGGAAAAGGCCTCTTAATTTTGCCTTGCAATAGAAATGTTTGTGTGATAACTTGGATCTTGAGAGACATAAAACTTAGGACACTTAAATTCAATTATGACATGATGTGTCTATAAGACGATTATATTGCAATCCAGCCCTAGACTGTCTGCTAGTCGGTAAGGAATCCAAGCTGGGCTAATTTCCCTCCCATGAGCAACACTATGCATGCCACTGACTCATTATCCTAAGGGCCACATTTGGCAGGACATCGACCGGAGAACAAAGACTTGCTGATGCACTTGGGGTTTCATCAGCAACATGATTTCTTTCCTAATGATTACATTACATGTTGGGATAGCAAGCATGGTACATTGGGCAGGAAATTAAAATCAGATGGTGAAAACAGTACATGTATTCATTTTAAATATGTGAATTATACAACTCAAAATTGTTTTTAACAAAATTGACTTATTGAAATGGGGTCTGTTCCGTGATAAAGTACGATAACAATTAATGTAAATTTTTTTTCATTCAATTTTAATAAAATGTAAAATTTTGAGATTCTAAGCATTTGTAAAATTTTATATCTTCAATGTTGGTATGCAAATTTGCATCATGAACCCAAAATTACCTTTTGGCTTTAAGCTTCCCTGAGTCAAATGGCTCAGTTGGTTTTAAAAAATTGGGATTGCAATTTAACACAAATTCACACTTTCTATATATTCAAAGATACAATGTATTAACATTTTCTGATCAAATGGTTGAATCTGTAATTAGACAAAGTTACATGATGACTTGTAAAAACTATACAATAACAATCCCCACCTCCTTGCATTTTATTCAAGAATAACAATTGGTTATAAATGCAATATGTACGTACACGTACGTGTAGGTGTACGTGTGGGTGTACGTGTACGCATGTTGAGCACCGACAGTACAAGCTTCAAACACCTTGTAAAAATATTATTAGGTCAATTACATACCACATACATGTACGTACATGTATGTGGAATGTGGGAGTTAACAATATTCCTGATACAGAGTTCAGCTGTTGAATGTACAGTACGTGTACATTCATGTTCAACATTGCCACTGCATACTGGTAATGTATGAAAAAGTAATGTACATTACCAACTTATATAGTCTGTCTCAAAATGCCAGGGATACAAGGTCACAACACATTAAATGTATTATTGCACGCACACCTACATTAAAGGTTGCTGTGCTTGTTCACTGTTTTTATCATGTAAAGATTATTTGTGACCTGTAAGTTGTTTTCTTTAATCTTCACCGTTTTTCTGCAACTACATTGTAATTCATATTTACAGTATTTGTAACAAATAAACAAAGTGTAAGATGTATAACTGGGGTACCACATATTTTAGACCCCTAATTTCACGAATTATAAATATGCATTCCATAAAGACCTACTGTACAGAAACGGTGAGTAAGTACACATACATGTACAAGAGTCTTTCCAAAGGGGGCATTTTGGCAACACAGACCATTTTTCCAGAAAATACCTTTGTCTGTCGCAAAATAAAAAGAAATAAGCTTCAGAACAACTGAAACTGTTCTTTTATTTTGAGACCAGACAAAGGTATTTTCTAGGAAAATATGGCCTGTGTTGTCAAAATGCCCCCTTTACTATGGAAAGACTCACATGGCAATTTCTCACAGAACGGTCGGATTGTGTACAAACAGTCTGGGTAATGGGGACCTACTGTACGTAATCAGTTCTCCTTAAAATGCTAACTCGCAGAAAATTGCATCTCATTGAAAATTGCATATTACCCTCTCTTTTCCCCCAAAAGCAGGTCACTGCACTGATGCACTAATAATCCATGGAGATCCAACCCGTGTGCATATGGGCAATGATAAAACGCCCCAAGGCCAGACTGGCTTAATCCTAGTGAATTAGGGCACTGCCACCATCGTGTCGCCAAGCGGGCTTCCAAGCGGGCTTCCACGGTATGGGACGGTAACCGACACCGCGGCATCGCGGCCGAAATTAAGTTGGCAGTTTCATGCGCTAGATACGGTTTCATCACCACATTAATTGTTTGTCGTCCTATTTACAGTGCTTAGATCAAAGACGCTTGGGAAATCTGAGTGACGGAAAGAGGGGATCTAATTTCAACAATTTGAAGGATTTGAGTGTATTGCAGAGATACGGTTATTACCAAACATGCCCCAAGCAATTTAAAACTGTATATGGGATTTGTACATGTTATGCCCCAAAATATTAATCAACCGTTTTACTAAGAAAGACCTTACTCAAATGAAATAACTAATTTCAAATGTCCAATGCAATGATTCTGCCCAAGATATTATAGGGAACAAATGATAATTGAAGATAAATTTATATTTATAAATGTGTGTGCGCACACTTTTTTTTTTTACAAGGGTAGCCTCTTTTAATTGGTACTAGGCCCCCGACTACCATGGTGTTATGGTTATGTTGTCAGTGCAGTATAATCAGAGAACCAGCCTAAATAGGACAATGGCTTTGCACAATTTCTTTAAAATATGTACACAATTTTTCATTGTTTTCTTGTACTGAGCCGACATACATATAGTTAGATTTTACATACATTATATGAACAATCTCAATCACACATGGAGAAAACGCCAGTTTTTCCAATCATGTAATCTGCATATGCATACATGTATTCGCGTAGGCCTACATGCAGTTTGTTAAATGTTTTTGCAAAATTTATATTGAAGGTTATTAATTAGGGGTTAAAAGTAGGTTTGGCCAATCTTAAACACACGTTTAAAGCCAGCTAGGGGTCCTGGGCACTGATAATGCCCGAGCCGCCAGGCGAGGGCATTATCAGTGCCCAGGACCCCTAGCTGGTTTTAAACGGGTTGTTTAAGATTGGCCAAACCTACTTTTAATCCCATTCATAAATACCTTTACGTGTAAATCGGTAAAATTCACCAAAATTAGCTCGTCGTTTTGCCATGTTTTGCATTCACTTTCCTATGCCTACAGTCTAGTGTCAACACGGCGTTCGTACAACTGCGAGTTGTGCGTGATGTTGTTATTGTTAGATCGCGCGCGTTACGCGCAACGCAGGCGTGTTGCTCGCGCACGCACACGACTGGGTATAAGTCATTGGTATAAGTGCACAATTTACTTTCAGGCGGGTGCAGTTTCTTTGTGCATGTGCGTGTTCCATATACGCGCTGACAAGGGCACAAATGCGGGACAGCCAGCCGGGCATTATCACTATTCTTTATCGCTAATTTAAGACTGCCCACGTGACGTGCTCTCAGCCAATAGAGATGCGTAAACTGTCCAAGGTATTTATGAATGCATAATACATAGAAGTGTCAAAAGCCGCTAACCTTTACAATCTTAGGCAGGATGTACCATTATTAGTCCAGTATTTTATATTAAATGAAAGCCTCATTATCCTAAGTAATTTTTGTTTCCTTTATGGGAAAAAAGTGTGGAGAAGCACTGGCCATATTACTACCAGTACCTTACTCCCGACCTGATTATGTGCATGCATCACTGAATGGTATCACCATTAATTTACGTCAGATGCTAGGCAGAAGTCATTTGTGTGCATTGTCCCACTGGACCACGCGACCATCTTGGAAGAAAATAAAAGATGTAATTGTTTCTCCATACAGGTACAGCACATTGGGGCTGTGACCTCTATTATAGAATTAGGGCACTTCCTGTGGCAAAAGCCTGGTACACACTGATGTCTTTTAGTGAAATGCTCCTGTTCCTGCATACTAACTCCCAGGTGACCAAATGACTGAACTGATCAACAGCTATCATGATGTTCATTATTCCTGATGTAGCTCCACTAAAAGCACTCAGATAGTCTGTGCTGAGCTTTTAAGTGTTATGTGATGATGATGATAATGTATAGCCAGTCGAGGCCCTGTTTAAGTCTTTCACTACGGTGCGGTGAGCGGCTTGAGGAGTGTCTACTTCTGACCGGAAAGCTGCTATCAGTGACTCGCCTGTACACCTTAACAAACGTGGCCTTCAATTAATTACATTAAAAGGCCTTGAAGAAATTCTGTAGTGAAAGGGTTAATGTCAAGTGAAAGCCTAGACCTGGCCATCGAAAAGCCTGGAAAAGGACATCACAAGGCTGTTGTAGTGTTGTCATAGGGGCCTCCATCAAAAGGCCATCACAAGGTCGTCGCGAGTCCTGGTCAAGACCATCACAGGGCATGGTCAAGGCCATCACAAAAAAGTGTCGAAAATTGCTTATTTTTCAAAATTGTCTCCAAGTTCACCTAGTTATACATATCTTTATATGAGATTTGTCTACAGGGTCTGCCTGATCAATATGCGTGCTGTGCCTTTATCGTGTATGCTAATTCCACTTTACTGCAATTTAACGACTTGGGACTTGAATCAACACTAGAACTCCAATCCAGACTTGCATGGCAAGTCTGATATTTGTTTGTGATTCATTACTCCTAACAGGCTCATTTGAGACTGGTTCATAGCAACGGGCTAAGCTCACCAGATATAGAGAGACCATCTGAATTTACAGACCCTTTGCACAGGCGGCCATGACAGTGAGCAGTTACATTGGTACCGTGTGTCATGCACGAGTAGGCACTTTGTGGATCTATTGGCACAATTTAAATATTAACCACTTGACGCCGGAGGACGTGTAAACACGCCAAGATTTCCTCATCAGTGTAGCGGAGGACGAGTAAACACTGCATTTGACGTCTACAATTGCAGAGAGAAATTGCCAAAAAAGTTTATAACAAAGCAACATTGTGGTGTACAATGATGGTGCATCACAAATACTTCAACGCACATGGTTAATAAGTTCAGTTGTTTTCCTTCCTCCATGCTTCAACTAAAAATAAACCCGCGCCTACGAACAGCGATGTTTGGAAATAATCCTGGCGTTAACTGGTTAAAACCTGCTCTCTGTCACGGCCGGCGATGCAAAAGCTCTATATCCTGGTATTGTAAGACCATTATTCGTGCAATTCGCCCTTACTCTTAAAGACTCTAAGACTTCAATTGAGACTTAACCCAAGGGACTCTCTGACAACCCTGAAACAGTCCACTCAGCCACCCTCCCTCACCTTTATTGGTCCTCCACAGTCTCTCCATGCCGTTACGCTTCAACACCACCCTCGAGAGCTCCGTCAGCGACTCCGTCACGTTGAAATCGCACAGCGGGCTGACTTCAAAGTACACCATGCCGTTCTTGATTGCATACAACTGAGCTTCTTCTGAGCTGACTTGCCTCTTGAAGGCGAGGTGCAGTCGATTGCCAATCAGGATTTTGGGCACACCTGGCGCATGCTGAATGAAATCCAAGGGGATGGTTAGGTTTAATTAGAACACTGAATAAAATGACACCTTATAACATCTCAAGTGATTCACACACTATTTGAGCTCATGGCCTAATTACATCAAACTTGAATAAAAAATTGTTCTGCTTTAGTTGTCAACATTTTCATTTCTACAGAGTATTTTTCAAGACCCCCTCCCTCCCCTGAAATACTACTTATCAACATTTATTTGTAAAGTCCTATGCGACCCTCGACCCCCCCACCCCCCCCCCCCCCCCCCTCCCCCCTCCCCCCCCCTACACTTTGTGGAATCATTAAAATGTTGACAACTTTGGAGGGCCCCTTACATGTAGCAACAAACCGTAAAAAAGGTGAATAGTGACCAACATTGGGTTGGTGAACCGTTGGTCACTATTCGCCATGTGAGGGCACTGCACAGTGCGCACGGACAAGATGGCAACTGGTAGAGAACACTGTAGCAATCCTCCACCACCCCTCCCTGAAATCCCTTCCCCAGCCTAATGGGCATGAGTTCCCTATTTGGATGGCATCCATTTTACATGAAATTCCCCCATTGTTCATCTAAACTAGCTGATGATTTTGTAATGTTAACTTCAAAATCGTAACTAAACAGAAGCCGAAATAGAGGTTTCGACAATCTCTCGCAGGTGGAAAATTTTGGGAGAAAATTCAAATGCACAAACAACGCTAAAACGTGTCTCAATACGCCAGCCACTCAGGTGACAGCTTTTATTACGCAAAGATGACGCAAACCACGGTCATTAGTAATCCTGCTCCCAAGGTTCTCACGCCGTAGGCAAGCACGGGATTAGCAGTCCAAAAGCCCAGGGAAGAAGCCGTTGTCTCTCTTTAATTGAATAGAAGCCATCACCCAATAAATCTTACTCTGTACCGACATATTATCATTGGCCTACATAAAAAAAGTGATTCAATGGCAAAAGGGACTTCATTTGGCAGTAATCTTTAGGCGAAGCTTGATGATAAAAACAGACGTACATGTAATGCTGATGGATAGAATATTATGTTGCCTCAGTAAGACTGGATATTATAAGCCTCATGGACAAATAACTAGAAGAGTGGAATATTCCTGTTTAAATGTTTAGGAATTGCATTTAATTTTTACTTTCGTGTGACAATTAAATCTCCCAAGTTGTATTTGGGCATGCACCTTTTATTCGATATGCACTATAAAAAGTTGTCAACATTTTCACAGTTGTACAGAGAGTAGTAAATTTCAAGACACCCCCAACCACCCCTCACTCCCCCCAAAAACACTACTTATCAACATTTTTATGTCAGCACCATGCAACCCCGACCCACCGCCCACTTCCTATGCTTTGTAAAACTGTGAAAATTTTGACAACTTTGGACGGCCCTTAATATTCAAGAACCCAAACCGGACTATAAAGTGTTTAAGCCGGGCCTTTATCGTTCGTTTAAGACCACCCACGTGACGTGCTCTCCGCCAATAGAAATGTGTCTATTCTCTAAGGTATTTATGATTTTATACATTTTCCAAACTCACCTCGTCTATTTCTTTTATCCATCTATCGATGCCATCAAATGACCATTTACTTGTGATGTCATAGACTAAGAGAACGCCTTGTGCTCCTCTGGAGTAGGACCTTAGGATGGTGCAAAACCTGCCCTGACCAGACGTGTCCCTGAGGGGTTGCAAACAAACATCAAGTGTTCAAAATGTACATGTGTAGTCTAAAAACATTTTACCGTGTAGGAGCAAAGCTTGTGGCAAAGCCGACTGTGCCAGCCTCTGCAAGAACCACTGAGGCAGGGTGCACCACTCTGCCTGTAGTGCCTCCCTGAGATCCTGCACCTCTAGGGCCGTTTTTGAGATGTGTGGCTTCAGACATCAGCTCATCCCACGCAGATTTAATCAAGTTGAAAACCCAACAAAATGGGTTTTCTGCGTGCCCTTAAAGTTCTACAGGATTCTCCTAAAAACAGGAAATGTTACATTTCATTGCTGTGGGAATCACTGGAACTTAGAAGACAAAAAGCTTTACATCAGAAAGAGCTTTATAATGTATAGACCGTATCAAATAGCCATTTCGCGGGGTACCTTTTGTTACTTAAACCGTTCAACAATGGAAGCACAATACCGGTATGTGCAACCATGCATGTCCTCAAGGAACAAAGAAACTGCCCCACGAAATGGCGTCTGTTCGATACGGTCTATTAGGGTGTTATAACAAGAGCTTGCTATACATGTGCAAATCACCATTTAATTTAACCCACAAGAAAATGGAACGAACTTTCAAAAATACAATAAATTGCAGCATTTAGCTGGAAATTAACGGAGGCCATTGCCTCTACATGTATCTGTTGTCTCTGGTTCGGGCCTTGGTGCCCTTTTGCAATACTCCCATAGACTTTTTAATTTTCCAATGGAAGTGCCCTTTTTAAACTCCAAAAGACTCCATCAAAAACACAAATGGCAGTGCCCTTTCATTAACAAATTTTCTGCCCGAATTGTCTGCTAGCATGAGCTGTGCGTGCTGTCCAAAATGGTACCACCTCTAAAAAGTGTAAATAAAAATGTATGACTTTTTCCATATCGTACAAAATGTACATGTATGTGTAAGGTTCTTCTGATATTTGCTATTTTTCTCAATCCTGCTACTGTTTGTGTGCCTGTAATCTGCATGTAAAAAAAAAAGGAACTGATACGGATGGACTTCCTGTGGACACACAGCCATTGTAATCCCATATGAAACCAAGACCATCCTTATTAATGTACCTGTGTGTATTACCTGAAACCCAATGCAGTTCAGGCCAATTTGGCTGTGGGCAATGCTGCTGATGCTGTGTACAGCCAAGCTAAATTTGTACTTGTTTTTTAGTGGTAATGGGAATTGGAAAATGATGCTGGCCACTTGAGGACAAATTAACATTATTTTTTTAGGATTCAGTGTTTAGATGTGAAAGCAACACCCTGCAAAATTAGCATAATGAAACTACTGTTCTGGGATTTTGTATTTAGAGTTACATGAACATGTAGGTGTTAAATTGCAAAAACTTATGTTTTTTTACATACATGTACATGTATCGGTACAACAAAAATACATTTTTGAATATAATGCTAAACTAGGAACCTAAAGCTGATAATAGCCTTCACCTTTCGACTTGGGCAATGAATAGTTCCGACCTGTCAATCAACCGAACCCGCCGACCAATCACAACAGAGCTAGCAGATGTCACCCACATAGGTCAAAGTGCACTGTACGCTCACAACATGATCACGCGATATGTTCTGCCGGCCCCATACAATTTGTACAGTGTTGTATGCGACGATCCGGGTGAATTTTTGGTTTCAAGGTACAAAAGCTATATTTCGTAATGATATGACATCCCTGTATTACTGGCCCTTTACTCAGTGTGTTCTAAGATAACTGTTGACCCTGAAACATGAATACCTTTGAGTTTTCTTCAATTAATCTGTGCTTTCCGTTGAAAGTCCCATTGCTTTGTGCGTTGTGTGTCGCCATTTTTGACGATAGCGTGTGAGCCATAGCAACAATGTCCAAGGGGGTGGGGTTAACTGGGCAAAATCGGAACTATGCATTATCAGCCTCTAGGTCCGAGCCGGTCTTACACACACAATGTAAATGTACAGTTTAAAGCCGTGTCCACATTGAACTTGTTTTTCAGCAGGTTTTACTGAGACGACGGTCAAATGAAAAATGTGCAGTGTCCCTTCGCGGGATGACATTCACAGTCCAGCAGCCGATTTCACGAAACTCTACGCAATTGCGCAAGTCCATTTAAGTTTTGTAAAATCGGCTGCAGATGTACAGAGCGCTTTTACCGACTTGATGTGTCCACATTGGACTTATCAGCTCAGGAAATGTTCCCTGGTCAATTTTCCTGGGCAGCAGTTGGCCAGGAAAAATAACTGTTGGACTCGGGAAAAGTTACCGAGAGGAAAACTTCCCAGGCTGTCCGCACTGGATTAAAAATGGGAAATTACCCATCGTCTCGGTAAGTTTTCCCCAAAAAAGTCCAATACGGACAGGCCTTAAGACTGCCCACCCATACCTTTACTCCCTCAATAATAATCATTCTAATGAGCGATGTTCACTATAACAGAATGTCCATTATTGATTGCTTTCCTGTGACGTCACGCCTTCCATCCACCATTTTGGTTTCCATTTTTCATGACGATAAAAATGTATTTCTTCAGGCTAAAAATCGCGATCAAGTAGAAGCACTTTCGTTTTTACAAGCCGAGTGCATGCTCAATAATTTGAACGTATTGCAGCGCGCGCGTGCGGCATCTTCGAATGAAAATTCGTTGGCGAGTATTTTTCACGCGTGTTCATGTGCGTCTATTGGCGCGCGCGTGTACGCGTGTGATCATTGACCACCAAACATTCCCGGATGTTCTACGTCACGGAAAGCAATCAATAGTGGCATTCATTACACTCACTTGACATTCAGGTCCATTTTGAAAATAGACCTTGTTTAACAAATTAGGAAAATAAATAAATAAATAATTAAAAGTCAAAAACTAAAATAAAAACAGATGGAAAGAATTACAAAAATGTATTTCTGATTGACTATTCCAAAGTGTTATTCCCTGAATTAAATCCCCAGGTCAGATTTTCAAGATTTCCAAACTAAATTCCTGATTAGCCTAAAACAATCTGATAATGTGTGATTTATGGAAGCTGTCTGGCACCACGCAGCCTTGCAGATATCAACTTACCCCCAATCAGACTGCTAACTGGCCAATCTCATTTGCAACAATTTCTCCTTTTTTATAGTCAGTTAATTGAATCGCAGAGGTTTACCCTCAAGACCGCTGTCACAAGACACTCTGTATGCCCAAAATAATTCAATTGGAATGTTTTACGGACCAAGATATAGGGTAGATGTTTCCATCAAAGTGCTGTTGGCTTTATGGTATCAATTGGTGTCAGTGCCCGCCTTATGCAGCTGTCCTAAGCTATTATCTGCTGTCAATTCAGTGCACATTCCTGCATAACCCACTACCATTTGTCAACATGTAAAGGGTGACCGATCTATGTAAAGAGATCTTCTATGCTGTCAGGCACCCGTTAACATCAGGGAAATTGCTCTTCGTTTGACGAAGAGTCGATGGTGATTCCATGAAGGTAAATCCTAATGTGAATGCATTGGAACATGCTTTTAACCACTATCTTCAATATTGTACTGCAGACAAAATAACTGTATTGCTGCGCTATGCACGGCAGTTGAAATGGTTTGCCATACTTAATAGAGCAAGGAAACCTCGCTCTATGCATTAATAAAGCATTATCGCCCCTTTATACTGCCTTACCATTGTACACATTAATCAAAACCTTTTCTGAGCAGGTATTAATTTGGGCATTGTATGCATTTAAAGCCACCTTATCTTAGGTCCATTTTTCATTCGTCTTGCGTGCATTGCATTTGCGCTGCACTTGTCCGTCTGTCTCGGTCTATGGAGTGATTCAGCACAATTGGATGAAAAATGCAAGGAGGATGAAAACCGGACTTTACGAAATGCGGCTGAAGGCTGATTCTACTGGATGAATTCACCACTTGCACGGAACCTCCGTATTGGCAAAACAGCCAGGCTTGCATGAACAATGACTCCCTCGCATCGTTACCATGCCGGTTGCTGTGACGTTGACTTTTGTCCATTGTAAAATATGACGTATGCCTGGAAAGCCTTGTTTTGAACGTGACCATGCAAGTGGTGAATAATGGTACCACGGCACTGTCAAAAATGTAATCATACTAAGCAGAGTGTCAAGGCCAAGGATATGTAACTGATACATAATACATATAATATATTGGATATAATTTTATCAGTTTTATTTAATAGTGACTAATTAACAATTCACAGCCTTGAGCAACACTAAAAAATTAATTCAATACCTATGTATGTATTGTGCATTTAAAGACCAATCAATACTATAACACGACGCCACCATCTCATGATTAAAAGATGGGAAGCAATCTATACTAAACTGGAAAAGTCAAAGCAGATGTTTCAAAAATCGATAACTTGGGCCTTCTGGTGGTAATTTTGATGGATTGTTTTCCCCTGTAACTTACCATAATTCTAACCGTACTCTCTTCCCATCTAACAGTATGGTTGTGATCTTGTGATCAACTCCTGCATACAAAAATACAAAGAAAAATATACAAAAAAGGTTTGTGATTATTTTGTTACAGGCTTGAGGACTCTAAATGCTAAACGAAAGTGATACTGGATAAAGGCACAATTTTTGACTCAAATTGAATGTGAGCATTTCATGTGCACGATATGATTTTTCTACCTACATACGTACATTGTACATCACAAATAACGAAACTCAATTCTAAACATCGTACTGTACAGTTTCTCTTTGCAGTTTGTACTTGCATTGCATTTACATATTACCTTTCAATATGATAAAAAACTGCACATACGGTAGTGTAGACGGCCATTTGAGAATAATTTTCAGACCTACATGTACATGTGTATACCGGTGGTACTACCATAAAAACCCGCGCATAAGGCGAACCCATACATGTATAAGGCTCACACATGTACATGTACAAGTATTTATTCAATAGGTGCACACATACATGTATTAAAGGCACATCGTCAACTTTTGAGCTTTCTGGGAAGGGAGAAAAAATCACAAATATGCAGCAAACTCATAGCAAAATTTTAACAGCAAATACCACAGAATGTGCGTGTGTGCTGGCGCAGTCCTTCCTATCCTGGATTTAGTCCAAATTTTTGGACCGTTTATAATCTTTTTTCATATAATTGTTTTCCTCGCACATCACACATGACCCAACATATCCACTAATGTGTATGAATTTCTATTTTTATAAGAAATAAGATCAAGGAAGTAAAGATAGTGAAAAATGTTTTCCTTTTTTTCCAGCATCCATGATCATAATCTTTGAACATGTCAGTGTTTAGAATAAACTAAATTAGCTGTAAGCCCAAAATCCAACAGCCTGTTTACACTTGATCCCGAACACCGAGCTCGGGATCAGCTCCGGATCATAAACTGAGTGTAAACGCTTTCGGGACCAAATTGGCCCCGAATCAGACCCCGAGATTTTGGTCTCGCGTCGGCGGAGGGTTGAACTCCGAGCTCAGGATCAGTTTGCGGTTAGATAAGCAATTAATCTTACCGCATCCGCTCCACAGCCATTGCGGGAGAAAAGCCCGCGAAATTCAAGTGGCATTGTACCCTGTACATGTACCGGTACATGACCACATTGTTCTGTACATTGCACACACAGAGCATGACTTTTGACTGCAACTTCTGGCGCTGCGCTCAAGATCAACTACAGAATGTAAATTTGTGGCACTCCGAATCATTGCGGTTAACGCTAACGCATTCTTATCAATATCAGGGGATCAATCTTGATCCCGAGCTCAGGACCAGTGTAAACACAGCGCAAGTTGTCCTTGAGCAAAAGCCAATCCTGTACACCACTTTAAACCCTTGTTAATCATCATTAATCTTCATTCTTCCAGGAAGGTATCAGTTTAAAAATACCCTTCTAATCTTTGCCCCTCAATCACTCAGCTGAAAACATGTTTACTTTCCCATTATGATGAATTGGGGCAATCAGGAGACAAGACCCATCACATAGCCAGCATGTAAATTGATGCTTGGGGGATGATTTAAAGGTTAATCTGCATCTCAGCAATGGGAAATGAACAGTGTCAATTATCAGGAACTGTGTTTGTCTGTTAGGATTCATCTTATCGTTTATCTCAAGGGTCAGGATGCGTGTATTTATAGTCTACAGATAGGCTGCTAGTGGATGACTGAAAAGTCTTTGTTTGAAGAGTAGCAATGCGTTTATACTCAAAATGGCGAAGGTAGATGGGTCATTCCACAAGGTTGGGTACAATAGGTGTGACATACCAGATCTTAAATATGACTGAGTAACATTCCAGCCCAGCTACTTTAGTAAATATATATGGGTCATTCTGTAAATTTGGGGTCCATTTTTTCTGTCCCCGTTACATCTGACATCTTGTAAAATGTTGTAGTTTGTAAATTCAGGACATATTCTTAAAATGACTTCTATTTCAAAGAGTGATTACATAAAGTACAATTCATAAAAATATGTTTTGAAGGCATTTTTAATGATACTTGTATGGCAAATAGCAGTATGTCAGGTGTAACAGGGACAGAAAAATGTCACACTTTGAACCCCAAATTTATAGAATGACCCATATTCATTTCATAAAGAAACACATGTTACACTACAATAAGTATATTTACATCACATTGTAACAAAACTACAGACCTCCAAAATGTACTTGCAGTGTTAAACATGTGGTGTCCATGTTGCGTAGGTAAGACAAATATTTCATGATCTGTGAGAGTTTGGTCAGTGATTTATATTGGGACACCTCTAAAGCCATATTCAGTACAACAAATACTTCACCAGATAAATAATTATCCAGTCTTTAAATAAAAGAACTTGTACCAACGCAACATGGACACCACTTTTTGTTTAATAATGTACCCAACCTCAAGGAATGACCCGGATATAAATGCAGCAGTTTTATTGTAACTGCAAATCTGACAATAAGCCGTGTTTACACAATGTCTCAATACGGTCTCAATTAACCTTTCCAACTGCAAAGGCCATGGTGCACGCAGCACGTGCATGGACTGTTTTGCATAAGGTAAACTGTTGCTGAATTTGTCAGTTAAATTTACTACACGGTACGCACTGCACAAGCTCCACACCAAGGAGTCTTAAACTACAAAATCTGTATTTGGGTACCCGGTAGCTTTTACAACAAACGACTTTGACAATTGCGGGGTTCAACCCGGCAAGTGTGGGGTTCAACTCTACTCAAAAAGTGAACTGAAAACGATGAATTAGACCCGGGTCTGATCTAACTTTCATGTTTACACTCACTTAGCTCCTACCCAGCTTCAATAAATGTGTTTCTATTGAAAATACGGAAATTTGCCGGTTAACCCATTTACCGGTACATGTAACATGCCGGTAAATAGCGGGCAACGCAATGTTTTTTACTAAGCCACTCTATCCAGAAAATAGCCAAGCCTGCTGGCCTTCTATCACGCTTCGTGGATTTGCCGGGTAAAGGTCACATGTTTACATTTTCTCCCCTGTATGCGCACTCGGGCGGGACAGTGCATGTTTCTAAATGGATCTCAATAGAAACACACCAAATGAGTTAACTTTTTTTGAAAATGCAGGGTTGGATTCAGCAAAGCCAGTGTAAACGGGCCTTTAAAGACCCAAGTTTATGTAAATGTCATAAGCAATTCCATGGCATTCCACATAATTGGGCACAGCATGACTGAAACCTTGCAATTCGTTTGGCTCAAGCTTCAAAGACTGACCAAATATAAACACCGAGTTTGGTGTATTCGGCCATCTATGCATCAAAGGAATTATTTGCTGGATGCAATCGAGGCCAACATAAAGCTGGTCATTGACACTGGCCAAAATTGCCCAGATTCAATATAAATGGAATTCTCTAATTGCATATTCACAAGCACTATCCAGTATCAACTTAAAAGCACTGAAAATCCAACAAATCTGATTTAAATTCAAAAGGCCAAATTTTACAAAATCCAAATGATTCACGCAGGCAGATTTTTTCTTGAAAACCGAGGTTCCAACGCAATTTATAAGGTCACAATTAGATTACTGCCGGATGGCCAGCCCCTACAGGAAACCCCATAGAGAATGATTCGTCATATAGCCCCACATAATACGTGTAGTTAATAGAGAAGAACATGTGATTGCGATACACAATGCAACGGACCTTGAAGCAGCCTTCTAATACATGTAGTAATAGTGGATTTTGTTTACTGCAAAGTGTGTTCATTTACAGTGGCCATGGGACGGCCGTTTTCTTGAACTGTTCAACAGTATTGTTTAGTCAGAGGAAGGCCAAACAAAATTTGCTCTTTTATTTCACTGTATTTGGGCCAAGAATATTCACGGCCACAAACTGCACCCATACATGTAGGCCTACCCCTGAACAGTTACCCTCCCCCCACATAGCACCCACAGCAAATGTGACCTGCTATGGCGAAATGAGTTAGATGTTACGAGTTTTTGCCACCATTTGTCCATTAGTGGCTGATCCGGGATCATTAAAACACAAAAATACTATGGAAATTCCAGGGAGTATCCGAAAATTCCAGGCAGTATCCGGGTATAGTCCTAGAATGTCATTTAAATATTTTTGAATTTGAATGAGCCTTGAATCATCAATGATATCGGGTTATGGTTGCGAAAACTTGGCCCAGACTCTGACATCCGACTCATTTTGTGACGCGCATCGACTGCTCTGTATTTGGAACAAATTTTGAGCAACACGTGCGCGTGTTTGGAACATTTTCCATGGTGTGCGTACGCATGCTCGACTGAGTTTAATACGCAGGAGCATTTTTCCTACAAAGATGGCGTCTGTGAGAGTGGTCAGATCATTCGGTAAGGGCCTAGTGTATTGTTTCAATATTTTAATCAAATAAGATAGTGCTCAAATCCAGGGTTCTCCATGACTCCCTCATATGCACATCCACACAACTGGCATTCCCACGTCGATAAAATTCAATTGCAAACACACCAAGTCCACAGTGTCCCCAGCTTACACCTGAAACTATGAAAACTGCATATCATTATGAGTCATCGCTCCCTTAAAATTCATCGATTCTTGGGGAAATATGAAATCTGATACTGTCAATGTGTGCTTATGAGTGCATAAATATTCATTACCAGAACTGGTCAAATTGATACCATAAAATGGTCTGCACATGATTGCTATACAATTGAGAGTTTTTTTTATATCATGGATCATTACACAAAAATAAGACGCAACCTGTGAAATTTTGAGGAATTGGAGTAAAATTGGCTTGTCCAAGCTAGCAATTTTATCGATTTTGGAGGATTGAGGAAGATTAGGGTTAATAAAAAATCATTTGACGTAACCTGATTTAACAACCCCAGTTCTTAACCAATTTACATGTAAGTCACTAAAATAAAATTCCTGGATTCACTCCCAATATATACATGTATTGTGAATTGAAATGTCGGTGATAATTCATGATCGTTGAGCCCTGAAACAAAATGCGTTAGGAAAATCACAAATTTTGACAAAACCTTTTCTCCACTCCATAAAATCTTCATCGGTATATCAAATTCTCACCTACATTGCATATGTCAAAAAAAGGTTACCCCAGAATGGTAACAATGTAACAGGGAACACTGTGGTCCACTTTTACAGAATGACCCACATGACTGGTCAGTGAACTTTAATTAAACAATTCACATCTGGGCAGTCACCTGTCACCAGCAACATAAACATATTACACACAACTAATACATGTATAACTGTCCACTGCCTAATAACAGGCACACCCCTACTGCAATTATCACTGCCAACCCTGCCCTACAAATTAGTCAGGTGTCAAGACAGGATAAACCAAGCAGAAGATTTGTTTGTTTTAAATAAAAACCCAGGAGTCTTGGTACTGAAATGTAAGACAGCAGTGTATAAAGCATGTCAGACCTGTCAGATGGTATTACATTATAACATGACAGGAACCTGCTAGGTGTGCAAGGGGATTTTAGGCATATGGTTGGGGATGGCCTGGGCAGACAGTAGGGAGCTTTCGATTACACGATGGAGAGAGACACTACAAGGAAAAAAGCTGACCGCAAGCATCCTTGCACAAAATTTCCCGTGCTACTTTCACGATGACGCGTACTCGGCCACGTGACCCGAAAATGCATTGTCCGATGTCCTTGGACCACCCCACGTCGCCGTTCTCTACAACGCCAAAACACCCCAAGGCACGTTGCAAAATTTGGAAGAGAACGAACAGACAAGGTTGTCGCATGCGCAGTAGATATGCGTGACGTCATTTCGGTGTATTTCACGTCGACGTCGTGTAATCGAAAGCTCCCTAGTAGTAGACTGAAGACTGTGAAAGGGTCACTGTAAAGTTCTAATATTGAAGCAAAGGCGGATTCTCATTGGACTTTCTCTTTTGCTTCTTCCAGAAAGCTGCCGTTATCTCATCTGATGCATTCTGCAGAATAAAAACTTCTTGCACAGTCTCGGCCAAGTTGTCGCGACCATAAATAGAAGATCCAGGTTCATTAAAAATAGAAATTCTTAAATTTTACATCGTGGCCATGTTAACTTGACAGTTTTGTGTCCCCCATAGGACTTTAATTTTGTCATTCTTTAGCACAACCATGATAGTTTAAACAAAATAGTCACAAGCCTGATAAAGACAAAAACAATATGGGGTACCAGTAGTTCAAAATGTCAGCATCTTGTTTTCATCTGTGTCAAAGTACCGGTATGGCAAGGTGCTGTTTAACAGATTAAACCTCCCTTAACAAGTTGTTGTGCTTAGCTATCCTTGGAAGAGTTTGGTATTAAAAGAAATACTGACGTCTTAAGATTTTTACTGGCAAGATATTTTTCAGTGCTAAACAGTATATTTTTGCTAAACAGTATTTTGCTATAAAAGTGCTTTGTCGGTATTTGTTTTTCCGATTCTGCAGAACTAAACATTTACTTGATTTTACTCCACATGTACATGTGTTAAAACTGGCCTGTGAGTTTAAAGCAAACTTTATTTTAAGTCCTGTACAATTGTAAACATCCCAGCTCAAGTCAAACTGCCCGTTTATAGATACAGCAATCAGGAGATGCACTCCCTGCCTTCATAGCAATCCCGCCTACTCCGTGTCTCAAGATGCACTTGGTGGCTCCAGGGGGTTCTTGCCTACAAGACCAATCCAGCTACTTCCCATTACAGAGGTTCCAAGGTGTCTGCCGCCTGCACAGTGCACTGTACACACACATCTCATCTTGCATGGCCATTTCCTATGTCATTCAGCTATTCAATGTCCAGGATTCACCTAGCTGTTTGTGGGCCCCCATTACTCACCAGAGTCAGGTCGCCTTAGGTCGGATGGCTGAATAAGATTTCAGGATGTGGACAGCTACCAGCTAGGGACAGCTACATGTACCCTGGTAGGGACAGCTACATGTACCCCGGTAGGGACAGCTACATGTACCCCGGTAGGGACAGCTACATGTACCCTGGTAGGGACAGTGCCCTGATTCAATGAGTTCAGTGAACTTGCATAAGTAGTCTTTGTTCATTGCTAATTCTTTGTCATTTCTACAAATGGAAAACAACTTGACTTTAGCACTTGATGCAGAGCTTTGCACTAATAATAATAATAATAATAATAATAATAATAGTCAATTCTTATATAGCGCACATGTCTACGCTGGGCGTACTCCTGGCGCTGTTGCCATTATTACCGCTGCCGTCAGGGAATCACCAGAACCATTTCGCCTCAACTAGGTGCGTGCTGCTAGCCAGGCGCACAACCCTATCAGCAGTTAGATGTGGCATTCCCCTTAACAGCTTCCCATATATCGCTTGGGTTGACGAGGCAACTGGGATTAAGTGCCTTGCCCAGGGACACAGACACGTTGGTCGAAGTGGGGCTCGAACCCCCAACCTCTGATTGGGAGTCCCGCTTCATACCCACTAGACCACACGCGCTCCCTAACAAGGCTTGTCTAACCCGTCCGGATAAATTTTATCCATTCTTATTATCCCTTTTCCTTACTGCCTGCCCTACATCACTATGAGCAACTAACAATGGAAAGTTGACACACGCCATTGTTAATAACAATGGTTTGTGCCCAATTTCCATTGTTAGTTGCTCATAGTGCATGTAGATTTATTTTATGTGTACATGTAGTTAGACAAATAAAGACCTGTGGCACATCTTGGTCTGTCCTATTTATGTTACAATTGGTGTACAACAGGGAAAAATGTACATGTACATGGGGCAGAAAGGTAGGCCTACATGTACATTGTCAGACTATTAGCCTTGGGGCCTAAGTTATCTTCTAAGAACATCTTACTTCTTCTAGTCAGTAGGCATTGAAACGGTGAATGTTTATGTTGCAACTCTTGGAATACATGTTTTCACAAGTGATAGATTTAAAGTTAAGACATCTGAAACTATTAGCGTGTTTCTATTAATTTTACCGGTAAACCCATTTCCCAGTAACGAGCGGTTAATGTGAAGTTTCTACTGAGCCGCTCTATCCAGAAAATAGCTAAGCTTGCTGGCCTTCATCACGCTTTGTGGATTTGCCAGGTAAAGGTCACATGGAGCGGTCAAGCACGTGCATTGGATCAGTCATTATGCGGTCACATGTTTACATTTTCTCCCCTGTATGCGCACTCGGGCGGAACGGTGTGTGTTTCTATTGGCACTTACCGGATCAATTCCCCGGCATTTTCTTTCCTCGAGAAGGTAAATTGCCGGAGAAAATTCTCCCCGGCCATTTACCGGAAAATAGCAGATAAGACCCGTTTCTACTGAGCAAATTTTCCGTCTTTTTTGGCATTATCCGGTAAATGGATCTCAATAGAAACACGCCTTGTGAGACATCTGAAATACCTATTTTGTTTTCTTCTTAGGAATTGAAGAATAAAACCCTATGAAAGTCCCACCCCCATTTTTGGATGGTTTGATTTTGATACATGTATTTGTTTTCTTTCCCACTTGGCTCTTTCATTTTTTTGTAAAGTACATCAAACTGAAAGGTCAGAAACAAAGGTATACACGTAGATATTAAAAGAAAAACACACAGACTGACAGAGTACTGACGTAGAAATGTCCCTTTTTCTGTTTTGCCAAGGTTACCGAGTCTACATTAAATCCATTGAACTGTTTTTCTATGCTTTAGCAATGGACGTTTCAAATCACCAATGAGTGTTCAGACCCAGTAACCCTCGAAACTGACGTCACATTTTACATGTAGTAGTCTATCGCACATGATGACTGAGCATCAATTAATAGGAGAAATCATAAAATATGTACTATAATGGGTCAAAATGCTTGTCATTTCAGACCAGTAGCCAGTGGTGTAATAGTCAGCAGAGACTGAATCACAGGGGAACAGCGAGCTCTAGCTTCCTGTTGATGTTTTGCAGTACTTGATCATTGTTGTAATGACTTGGCAAGAATAATAGCCATTAGGTGCCAGAAATAGCTGTGAGCTATTAAAACTCATTTACCATAAACAAAAATGCAAAAATGAAATTAACAAACAAAACAAATCTGTTAGTCTTAGATATGGCACAGGACATATTACTCGAGAAAATGCTACAAAGACTCTAACCCTGTGTTGCATATTAGAGTACCAATACCATAAAATCCCAGATTTAAGGAACACTCATGTACGGGTCTTTCTATAAATTAGGGGTCCAATGTTGGTGTCCCCCGTTACATTTTACATCTTGTTTTTGTAAATTCAGGACACGTTCTTTAAATACTTTCCATCTCAAAGAGTGAGTACATAAAACAAAATGGTTTAAAAGCCATTTTAATGATTTTTGTACGAAAAATAACACATATCAGGTGTAACGGGGGACACCAAATGTCACACTTTTGGACCCCTAATTTATAGAAAGACCCATACACGTGTATAACTATCAATTTTTACTCAAATATACTTTTCCAGGTGAATCTATCCTGGGCACAAACAATATAACGTAAATGTTGGCATAGTCGCCACGTCCGTGACCCTATTGATGAACAATTGGTGATGAATAGGGTGGCGACCTCACGGACCTGGTGACTATGTTGACATTTTGTACGTTACACCTCTAAAGCCTAGTTTCCATATAATCGTAACACGCGCACGAAGACTAGACGCAAACAACTGCAATGCAAACACTGACGGAAACAATCGGAAAAGTTAAACTTGGTTCAACTTAGCCGACTGTCTTCGTTACTGTTTGCGTTGCAGTTTACGTCTAGTTTGCACTCTCTGCGTTTGTTACGATGATATCGAAACCAAACCAAAGAAAAAGGGAATTAATAACTTACCATTGACGGCATACGTCCCAAATGAGATTTCATTGGAACTGTCGTCTAAACGGCCAAGGATCTCTCCCTTTCCCACATCACTGTCCCCAACCAATAGGAACTTCAGCAGGTAGTCGTAGGAGGTTCGATTCCTGCGTGTTGATGGCGACCCGTTCATGTTAGCGGCATTGCTGATTGGATGGCCCAACTGGCCAATCAAAGTCAGAGAATCGCTTGGGTTTTAAATCCGGATTCAACTGAGTGGCTTGAGAATTCTGCCCACGCATGTAAGGTTCTGTGAGTAAAAAAAATATTTTGTTAATACAGCATGCATAAAAACCATTTTATTTTTTGCAGACTCAAGTCAAGAGTCTGAGTCAAGTCATTTGAGATTCGAGTCTCAAGTCAAGTCAAGTCAGTGAAAAGATTACCATGCACGGACACCCTCCGAGACCCCATGTGCTAAACCTATAGGACAACTCTCAACAATTATAAGTTTTCACCTTTGTAAATTCATGACACTTTTTTCTCCTAATTTTGCATTTTTATCATCAAACTAACATTTTTACATGCCATGGACGGTTTACATGTCATAAAAAGTAAATTCCTGGGTGTCTGTGCATGGTAATGAACCTTCCGAGTCTATCAACCCTGCTAAAATATTTTTAAAATGCCACGTTCTGTCTTGGTCCAAAACGGATTTAACCTCTTTCCAAGTTCACACAGTCACAGTATGCGCCCTGTGATGTGGCACACCGCCAGTGTAAAGAAATCCCGACCTTTCAGTTTCAACAATCACAAATTAAGTCAGTCAGCAGAGTCTAAATTCGTGAATGAAAATAACTCAAACTTACCCTGGTTATGGTTCCTCTTGAAGACCGCTCTTTAAATTAAATACGTAGGCAGACAGAGTTCGCCAAAACCTTAAGAAAAGGACGCAATAATAGCAATTAAATTTGTCTTGCAACACGTCAACTTTCAGACGTCCGTCCTTCTTCGATCCACATCCATAACTGATTTTCCCAGTCTGGCACTCTTTTACAGACGACTCTGGTTTATTATGCGTGGCACGATTCCAGGAACCAGGTCACTACTTGCTATTACATCGATAGAGGGCGACATTTCTCTTTACGGTGTCACAAAAAAATGGACAGACGGCTTTCCAGATGCAGACTCGGCGCGACGTTTCATATTCACCCTTTCTTCATTATTTTTATTCACTGAAGTGAAGGAAGGGTTCGGTAGTCCTTTGGTGCTGACAAGACTCGGTCACCATGAGTGATGATGCTATTTATGCCACAAATGATGACGCTGCAATGTGCAAACGGTGCGAGGACAGCAGCGGTTAATATCGGGAAATGTGTCGGGGATGGGCGAGGTTGAGGGAGAGGGTGGGATGCAGGTCATACATGCATGTCATATTGGGAAATCCCCTGCATTCTTATCCTTATATAGTATATACTCATCAATTGTTTCCCCTGAAAAAGATGTTACTTATTACCTGCAAATATGACATGCCAGAACTGCAACAACATAACGTTTATTAAGAAATAAGACAGTCTGGACATCCCCTGCTGGCCATTGGGTAAAAATTTAGACATTGTTGACCACAACAAATTTTTCATTGAAATAACAAAACAAAGTACGTACGGAGGGGGGTAGGGAAGGGGGTTGTGGGGTAGAGCCAATGCGTACACCTAACGTTAATGTATATGAGTGACATCACGAATTTTGCGTAGTGGGGGGGTGGGTCTAAAAAGTCAGCATTTCGTGCGTACGTAATTTATGGACGGCCCTAAAGAATACACTAAATTAAATGTCTGTCTACTTGATTGACCAGGTTTGCTGTTCAGCAAGGGTACTGGAAGGACCCATATATTCAGCATCTCGTCAAGGCTGGTGGGAGAAAAGCACCTGAAATAAACCGAGGTAACCGAACCAGGAAAATCTTTAAAGTTTTGTGTGGTAAATCAGCATAATTCTAACTCTAGCGGATTTTGCAGCAGTGCAGTGGTCAAGAGACATTCAGGTTGTTGACGCATTGTGTGCCAAATATCCTGTGTGTTAAGTATAGCGGCGGTACGGGGGGAAGGGGTGGAGGGGGCGGGGCGGTGTGGTGTGGTTCACTCGTGCAGCATATATGTAGACAGAGGTGTCATGACATAAGAGGGACATTATCCCATTTTCATGGAATGATCCATATTAACGTTACTTTTAAAAATAATTCTTGCTGAATTTTTTTGCCTTACAGGTTACTATGCAAGAACAGAAGGTCTGCGATATTTGATCAGACAGTTCATGAAGCTAACACACTGCGCTTGTCAAATCGTCAACCTGGGCGCAGGATTTGACACCAACTTCTGGCTTCTTAGGGTAAATATGTTTATATCTCTTTAAGATTCATTCATTCATTCATTCAAACTTTGCCAGTTTCACCATTTGCATTTATCCATGCTTGCTTGTAGGATGAAGGACTTCAAGCAGACATCTTTGTTGAGCTGGACATGAGAGCAGTGACCAGCAGGAAATGTCACATGATCAGAACCAGACCTAAGCTGCTAGAACTGGTTCAAGCCAGTCATGGTTCCGACTCGGTCGTGATTGGTGAGTTGTACTCAAAATATCTCAGGCTGAGTTTGGTCGGTCTGTTCTTGACATGCAAACAATGTTCTCGAGAACACTGCAATCAGAACAGGATCACACACCACATATCAATCGAGAACAAGTTACTCGACCTCGGAGCATAAAAAAAAAAAGAAGTATGCTGTTGTCTGAAAGTGGACTTTCTAAGTATGGCTTGTAAGATGTGGATGAAAAGTTCTGGGGCGCGTTTAATAGCGCAATATGTATGCATACCGACAATGCCTTCAGTGGTGAAGGTATAGGAAAATACCCAATACCGGCATACGTATTGTGCTATTGAACGCGCCCCTGGTTTCATTAACAGATATGACATTTTAAATGTATATGATATCTTGCCAGAGGATGCCGAGCTTCACTCTACACATTATCACATCATGTGGGCTGACATGCGAGACTTGACTCAAGTAGAAGAGAAACTCACTCAAGCAGGACTTGATCGCAAGTGAGTTGGACATTAAGTGACCCTAAATGCCACAATTAATGGAACTACGTGTTGTCATCACTGAGACTGTGTGTCTTGTATAAGCTTCAGTTCCAACTCTTGGACAGAAAGTCTTGAGTGCCAAGTCTCTGACAGCAAGTTTCAGGTCAAGTCCTAAGTCAGTACATTATATAGCATACAAAAGGCACAGCATGTGTGATTAATCAAGAAAATCCCATAGCCTGATCTCATACTTGTAACTATAAGTAATCTTGATGACAATAATAAAATATCAAGCGATTCGACACTTGTACAGTATTTTTCACTTTTTACTTGCTCAGAAGTTACATATCATGAAAGCATCAACATTAATATGAAAAATTTGCCTCTGAAGAATTGAAGTATAAAATGGCCAGTCTCAATTCTAGCCTCAAGTCACTTTAGTGAAGTTCAAGTCAGATCATAAAATTATTATGACTTGCGTCCCTGTCAGTGAAATCACTTTTTTTCTTAATCACTATACAGCAAACCAACTCTGTTCCTCAGTGAGTGTGTGCTTATCTACATGCCCCTGGACAAGTCCAACGCTTTAGTGCAATGGGTAGCCAGTAACTTCACAACAGCCTACTTCCTAAGCTATGAGCCTGTTAATATGGGCGATCGCTTTGGTCAGGTCATGGTGCAGAATCTACGCAAACGAACCTGTGACTTGGCAGGGGTTGCGGCTTGTATGAGCCTAGATACACAGGTAGGTGCATGGACACAGCAAAGTGAATTATATAATATTGGTTGGCTTTGAGGGTGATATGAGAATATACTGAACAAGCCAAAGGCAAGTTCGGTATTTTCATGTTAATAAAATAAAACTTTATTTATTTCACAATATATTGTTGTTAAAGCTTAAATTTATTTCCTCCAATCACAGCCACATGAACTTTTGTTACTCAAGCACAACGCATTTACTCGATAGGTCAATGTTATTCATTAAGCGTTATTCATTAAGCATGCATATGCATGTGTTTTGGTGCGCTAGGTTTGGACGCACATTGGTATCGGGCTCACGCGCCAGGCAATGACTGAAAATTTGGAGAACGTATTTGAAATCAATTTCACATGTCATAAAAACTAATTCCTTTTTTAACCCAGAAAGCGCGATATTTGTCCAACGGCTGGGAGTGTGCCGCAGCCTTGGGCATGATGAACGTGTACCACAGTCTACCAGGGGAAGATTTACATCGCATTGAGAGGTTAGAGTTCATGGATGAGACTGAACCATTGCAGCAACTCATGGAGCATTACTGCATCAGCTGGGCGTGGAGGGACGCGCTCAATATTGGTAAGATTGATCATTATCAGGACAGTTTGCAGAGTATTTTCCTACGTGTGTGTTGCGTGCATTGCACGCGTACTGTACGTGCACGTACACAGCCAAGTAAAAACACCGCATCGAATTTGCTTTCGGGCATGTGTATGTGTTCCATATGCACTGAAACTGAATAGCACGCAGCCGTGCGCCAGGCTAAGAAGTGTGTAAAACTGGCCAGCCTGCAGCCGATTTCACGAAAGAGTGCGCAACTTGCGCAACTTTTGCAAAATGGCGCAAGCCCTATAGCCTGCGTGTAATTTTCACAGGAATGTTGCGCAGCCTACGCAATAAAATGTTGCGCAAGCGGACTTACGCAGTGCGTTAGGATTCGTGAAATCGGCTGCTGGTCTTTATCATTTATACCACGTGACGTGCTCTCGGCCAATAGGGATGCGTAAACTGTCTAAGATATTTATGAATGAATTTTAATGTTGGATTAACCTTTTCAGGTCTGGCATCAATTGGCTTCGACAGGTGATCTTTGGTGTGGATCGGCAAAGCTGGGATACGTTTGGAAACATTTTCGTTACTGTTATTTGCTTTGTTTTGAGGATTATTTGCCAAAGTGACAAGTGGAAGAGGGTCATTAGGCTAACATAATGTTGGCTTTTTTTAACACAAATTGCATAAAGTCAAATTATTATTACTGGCCCTTTTACCACGTGTTCTGTCATAACACTTTGAAGTCATTTTGACTGACATTTTTGTTGCTTTACAACAAGTTTAAGATCATTTCACAAAAGTGGAATAATGAAAACCTAGTTGTTCCATGAGCGATACATGTCTTCAAATAATTATTTGTATAAAGTTATACAGAGTCATTTTACATTGAGTTAAATTAAAAATTATTTCAGAGTTAGAAAATAGCAGTCTTTTTTATCATTTTGTGTTAGTAGTCTCAAAAAACCACTACTGCTTTTGACATGGTCAATGGACAGACACCAAGATTCTACTTTCTTCAATGAAAGAAACAAGTTTAGTTCACACGTTTTCTTATTTACAAGATGCGAAGTACAAAGCACTTACCTCTTACATGGTACAGTGTAAAGGGGTCCACGAAGTTCATCTTTCTTCAATATTTCAGACGTCAAAATCAGTGTATCTAGGTGATACACCGAGAAAATGTGGGAAACAATGTAAGCACAAAAAGAGCAACCACGCATTTCCTCAAGGAACAAAGAAACTGCTCACAAAATGGTGGCTATTGGACAAGGTCCATGTGCAAACTGTTATCTCTGCTGATAATGGTGTATGTCGCTTTTCAAGACTTGCCAATTTTCTTCAAAGTTCTTTTTCTCTGGGGGAAAAAAGCAGAAGTAATGATTTCAGCTGGTAGAACAAAATGTTGGATTAATTTCAATTTGTTGAGCTGTTATGTTGACAAGGGTACTGGAACTTATTCAAATACAAATAATGAATACACAAGCTGCTTACCATCTAGCAGGACATGTCGGAACGCGAGGCTGCTAATTTTAGTGTAGAATACGAATTTAAAAAAACTTTAAATCCATTTTATTTTTGGACATGAATTTTATTGACCATAAAGAAAATTAAAATTTAGAACGTCACCCGTATGCCTTGCATATCTCTGAAAGAAAAAAACACACTGAAGATGCCCCCAAAATGTTTCAGATGTACATTGTAGTACTAATAATCTGCTTGATCCTAACAAGGGCTAGTCAAAATACTGCATTAATAAGTTTTTTTTAACAGGTCATGTAATCTTTTTTAGGACAGTGACTGTTCAATACCACAAGGCAAATCGGCTCAGTTTAAACAATGTCATTATAAACTAAAGTTATGTTGGTAAAAGGCAGATACAGTGAAGTCTTGATACGTCAAAACCTCAGTTTAATTCAAACTAAAAATCAGTTCTTTTCGAAATTATAACAAAAGGATTCACTATGTTTTGATCAAGATTTCACTGTAATTCCAACTAAGGCAAAAAGAGGTTACAGTTTACTGTCAATGAAAAATACTGAACTAAGTTTTTCCGGGAACCACCATGAAACGAAATAAGTTGCAAAAAGTACACAAAACTTAACCTACAGGATGAATTCTTATCTTAAAAGAACAAATTTTTTATGGCCATTCGGTCATTAGTCAAAACCACACTAAGCATACCCATAAACCGAAAATTTGTGCATTTTTTGACAACAGCAGCTTTAAAATTAGTTATTTTAGTGCATTTCTATGAACTAACTTTGCACACAATATATTACATCGGCCTTATCAAAATAGCTTTAGACTGCTGGCAGTGTTAGAATCGTATTGACACATTGCGCATAATTTGAAATACATGTACAACAGGAATGAGAGAGTGTAATTTGCAGACGGCAAAATAATTATTTATATCTTACGTGAGTCATAATTCAGAAAAAGAAATTGTGAAGCTAGTTTGTTTTGCTCGCTTTAAATCTCACACCCTGTAACATTTGAAAATGCAGCCGACATTGTACACAATCTACATACTTCTAACATATTCGGATATTCTTAATATACAGCTCTAAAAACCCATCATAAAAAGTATTACCAGAATCACCTTCACAGGACATTGTATATTTACAGAATGATCAAAGGCACATTTTTTGTTTAATTATAAACCAAGTCCATCACAAGTCCCTGTGTCTTACAAGCCATTTAAAGTCGGGCCATGTCTGAATTCAAATTCCATAGACTGAATTCAAATATTTGGACACAACTTTGCTCTTGAAATGCACATGTAGTCTGGTACCTTCCCAATTAGCAGTTTACATAACTGATTCAGGGAGCACAACTGAAAATGGCTTCCGGTGTGAATAGGGTTTGCCACTGGACTTGACAAAAAAGTCCAATTCTAAAAACTAAATCAATACCCAAATCTCATTTCCCCATCAAAATGTATCACACACATACTGAATTTTGTTGCCAAAATATACATACAGTTATTGCTGAAAACCGAGTGATGCCAAGTCACTTGTAAATGAACTTGCAGTACAATGAGACAGTGCTAATAGACTGTATCGAATATTGTGCTTCCATTGTTGAACGGTTTAAGTAACAAAAGGTGCCCCATTAAATGGCGGCTATTCGATACGGTCTATAAGGGGGATGTAAAAAGGCCAAATTGGCAATTAAAGGTGCATACAGATCCGGCATTTGTATTGCATCTAAAAATTGCAATTTGGATTTAAACTGCCTTTCAAACCACATGTGTGGGCCGACACTCGATTCGTCAGTTAAATCTATCAAATGGCGCACAAGCTCCGCCCCAAGGATGCTCAAATTGCCAAATCTGTATTTGGGTAGCACTTACACTAGCGACCTCAGCCCTATTTAAAAGCAAAATTTTAAAAAGCAGAACTGGAATGGAAGCCTTTCTCAAATTAAAATTTGTGGACATTGAAGCCCTCTGACATGAACCCCATCTTCCGAAAGCACGCCATGATATGTCAAAGGGTTTAATGAAATTGGGCCCTTGCCAGCACTATAGACCTTTATCACGGTGCGTCCATCTTTGTCTTGTTCCCCATAGTACGTGTTGAGTACGATCAGTGCGTCTGCGCGATAGCCCGTGTATCTCCCATCGGGAATCACTGTCCACGCAGCGCGCTCTCTTGATCGCGCAACGCCTGTGTCATTATGATACAGACAATTTCATAATGGGACCAAACTATTTTTTTCTGCAAGTCTCGCTTTGGTTACGTTCATTTTAATAGGAGAAAAGGGAAGATGGCCGCACCGTGATAAAGGTCAGCAGCACTCCTATTTACCACCGATAACAAAATCATCATCATCATCGCTGTCAAAATCAACATTATCATCATCATCAGGAGCAAATCTTGGTGTACTCACTCGGCTGTTGACTCTGCTACTTCTTGGTGTACTGTGACTTCCCAGTTTTAGTACTGGACTCTGGGAGGGAAAAGATGGCGTGATATTTGGCAGAGAAATCAGGGGGGGGGGGGGGGGGGGGGGGGGGGGGGAAATGGAACGAACTCACCGAATACGAGGATTAAGCTTGATTTAGTCAACCAACAAATGCATAGTTCCGACCTGTCAATCAACCGAACCCACCGACCAATCACAACAGAGCTAGCAGACATAGGTCAAAGTGCACTGTCTCACAACAACATCACGCGATGTTCCGCCACATACAATTTGTACAGTGTTGTATGTGATGATCCAGGTGAATTTTTGGTTTCAAGGCCGGTCGTTTCGTTGTTTAAAGGTACGAAAGCACATATGTTATAATATGACATCCCTGTATTACTGGCCCTTTACTCGGTGTGCTCTAAGATAACTGTCGACCCTGAAACATGAATACCGTTGAAAGTCCCATTGCTTTGTGCATTGTGTGTCGCCATTTTGACGATAGCGTGCGAGCCATAACCACAATATCCAAGGGGGCGGGGCTAACTAGGCAAACTCGGAACTATGCATTGCTGTGAGTTAGTTCACCACTCACAGACATTCTTGAATATGTAAAGCATGTTGTAATGAAAAACATATTGCACATGTATTATGCTAGCATGAACTATGCCATTGTTGAAGAACGATTTGTTTTTTTGTGTACAACTTTTTCGTATATTGCCATAGGAATGCATGGAGGAGTTGCCTGCAGAAAATCAGCCTTCCCTTCACCTCGTTTTCCGGCACCCATTCTACAAGGCTTTGCATTTGTTGTCTTTTGTGTCTTGGGAATAATTCTCCTTTAATGCTTCATGACTATTTCGCAAGCAAATTAGTGTATTCCACAGTTTAATCGTTGATGACGGCTAGTTATGTACTTAATTTAGAATGCCTTGCATTTATTTTGGTCGTTAGTTTACTACTGCAACGTCTGTTAAATAGAAATAAATAGAAATTTGAAATACAACTAGAAGTTACACTCTCAATGTAATGCCCACAACTGACACACTAACTGTGTTAATTTACATCATTAAAGGTACATTTTGCACTGAGATCTATGGAATTTTACCCAAAGTAAGAGTATTGGCTAATTTTACATGGCTAATGTTCTTAAATTTCTCATTCCAATTACACCAATTGACCCCTATTGAAGGGCAATGCAGAATGTGCCTTTAATATCCATTCACACGAATGGCCGCCGGTGCAAAAGGTGTATACAACACAGAGACATTTATCCCAACCCGTTAGAAGAAAATGCCCAGCTTAGACTTGTTAGTGCGACCCTTCTTGTTAGCTGATGAGGTGGCTGTGTCCTCTTCGCTGTCCCCGCTAGCTGTGCGCGGGGAAAAGCGTGACTTGCCGGTGGGAGGGCGCCCTCGTGAGGTAGGCTGGTGGTGATGATGTAGATGATGCGAGAGTGAAAATGCACACAGATGATAAATGGTGAAAGAATTGTGAAAATTAAAGGTGCTTTATCACAAATATGTGACCCAATCTGACGAAATGAGTTGGATCAAGTTTTTGTGACCAGTTTTAGAATTCAGCAGCTTATCCATATCCAGAATCGGAAAATAGTACCAAGTAACGACAAATTCTTCTAAAGCACTTTTCTACTTGCACTCTTCAGAGCAAAACGTAAAAATGGCGTGGTGACGCTAATCGACAATAGTATAAGGCTAAAGGCGGAAATGACATGTTCAAAATGCTGAGCGCTAATTGGTCAGCTCGACAACAGCAGGGAGCACGCTACTGTGCATGCGCAGTTAGTATACGTGGAACGTGTGAACAAATTCTTTCTGACAACATAACACAGGTTTTGTGAAGTGTATGAATGTAGCCTCGAGCATGTGATGCATGATGCTGAGTGCACTGGCCAGTACAGCGAACTGCTGTTCACTGTATTGTTTCGAGCACTCGGGGTGATCAAGCAAGTGTTGTCCTATAGCAGATGTGCATTCGGGCTGTGTGGCAGCTTTGCGAGCATTCTTGCAGACACGCGACGGCTGTTTGCGGGAAGCAGGCAGGTTGCTACGAATGGAGGATGGAACATGGTGTTTAATGCCTTGCCACAAGAGGTGTTCATACACATTAATGACCGATACCATTTATGTTTATTCCAAAGATAGTTGCGGTGACACTCAATATGAATCTCACACTAAACTATGTGTTACATCTCCTCATCTTCCTCGATCTTTCAGTCACGCTATTTGTTTCTTTCTTTTCTTGAGGCATATATTATTTCTCACTTTGTTAAAAAAAAGATTTACTCATGCTTGCACTTTGTGCAAAACAAAGAAAATATTCTTAATGGTTAATTTACCATACACCACATGAGTGACACCAGAGGGAAAAAAATAAAATAAAATAAAATAAAAATAAATAAAATTAAAATGCATGTGATGAGTGAGCTAGAAACTTTGGTTAATGGAAAAATTTAAACTTACCTCGCGTTCTTTCTTTGCTGTAAAACAGAAAAAAAGGAAAAATTAAACTTTAATGCTGGAAATGTTTATTAAGAGTTGTCAATAAACCTTGTGTGTGTATGCAGAGACTTAAAGGATTGGATTACAAGCATTGCCAGCAAATTGTGCGAAAACCTATGAGACATATATCTACGAGCCAACTACAAAAAAATGCAGAAAAATAGATAAAAGCCAAAAAAGGGTCTATAATACAGTTCACCTCAATTGGACATTATTGTAATATTAAAACATAGCTTTCTTTTGAAGTAAGATTTCGAATGGGTACATGAGTCTATTTATCAGGGGCCAATTTTATGGAGCCGTTAAGCACAACAATTTGCTTAACACAAAATGTATTTGCTTAGTTACCAGCCAAAATTGTATGTGACGCTTATTATGTAGTGCATATTACCTAGTTTTGCAAAGCAGATAAATTTTGTGCTGAGCATATTTATAAGCTTAACAATTCTATGAAACTGGCCCTGGGTTGTTTACATTGTAAGCTAATGAACTAACCTGATGTGGGTCGTGAGCTCTGATTGGACGACATCCTGAGGTTAGCCGTGCTTCCTCCAATCACAATGCTGTCGTCATCTGAATCAATATCTTCCTCAATCTCAGATGCAGCTCGAGAGGACACTAAATTTAAGAGAGGGGGAAAAATTTGTTCCTCGTGAATCGAACACCACATATTGATATTGCCCAAAACTTGACGAGAATTGGTATGAATTCCTTTCACTGGTCGCCACTGAGAGGCCGTGTGTCAAGTCTATGGAACAGGGCAGAAAAAAGTTTAAGTATTTTGAAGGAAATTGTTGAATGGTTTTCACTCCTAAAATCACTCCCCTTTAAATTATTTACATGTTTTGGTGGTTATTGAGTCATTATAAGGAGAAAAAGTGGCGACCAGTAAATGGAATTCTTTCCGAATGATTAAATGAACTAGTGCAATCTTGCAGATACAAGTGTGACATTGTGAAACTTTTATTGAAAGATTTATTGAAATCGTAAGAGTTGAGAAATGCCCTGATGTCACTCTTACGTTGTTATAGAAATATTATCTAGACATGTCAAACTGTTTCTAAATTACTTCAAATTATTTCAAATATTTAGAAATTGCACAGGTATTTTCTTTGAAAATTTTCTTAACGTGAAAAGGACGTTTTTACAAATGCATTAAAATGTCACACTGACTCCCCTATTTATGGAAAGACCACAAAATAAAGATTATTTATGTCCTTAGTTTCCGTTGTATTTACTGTGCCGTGATCCCGATCGCGATCTGGACGACTGTCTGTTTTCACGCTCTGATACAAAGTCATCCTCATCCCTAAACAGAGAAAAAATGTTAAGTTTATAGCACTTGTATTTAATAATGTTTTCACAACCACGGGATTTTTGCAAATCCTGTACATGGGTTTCAGCGGTGTTGCCAGATTTTACTAAATGAAGGGGTCGAGGGGTGGCACAGCACATTGCAAGCAGCTTACACATATAGCTGTGCGAACCTCAAGTCTAATTTTTAGGGGGTAGGGGGGTGTAGCAACACGGCACTTTTTCCCAGGGTTCCCCTTGGCGACGCCTCTGATGGGCCTAGGCATTGTCCAATTCATTCCCCTGGAGCAGGAGACTGCACTAGCAGTTTTGGTTATGCAGTATGCATGTATGTCTCTGGGGCTGGAGACTTGATGATTAGTTTTTATTTCAAGTCGTAAATCTATCTTATTTCCCAAGTCCAGTTACAAGTCATTTTCTCCAGAGTCAAGTCACAGGTCAAAAACCAAAACCTGACTTGACCCCAAGCCAACAAGATAAGAAATAAGCTCTGCCCTGGTCTAATTCATGGGCTAATTCTGTATAACCGCCCCCAAGACACTCGCTCTAAGAACTGCATAATGCAGTTCCTTGTCACGAAATGGTTAAGGTCACATTAGTAAGGTCCATTGGAGAGCACAGTAATGAAACCTAACCATAACAATAATAAGAATGCACCTTTTCTTGATGTAGTCTTTGCGTGACATGTGACCCCTAACAGCCGATTGAATGGTCAATGCAGCATCCTCCATATCACTGTCCCCATCATCGTTGTCATCGTCGCTGTACACGCTGCGACTTCTGCGCCGACGGTCTAACTCCTGTTGCCTTAGATGTTCTTTACGACTGACGTGACCTCGTACGGCGGATTGAATCATCACAGCAGCCTGGGGTTGAGGGGAAAAGGGCAAGAGTTGCACTTAAAGCCTGTATTGAGCTTGTGCTTACTACGTCATTTTGGGGGTCCAATAATGCTGCGTCACTGTTGAAGCGATGTGTCTCTAGCATGCGTAATGCGCTGTACTACTACTAAGGTTCCCATTGGTAAAATAAACTGTGTTACGCCCGCCAGAGGCACGTACAACGCGTACGCACATGGAGTCAACAGTGACGCATCATAATTTGACTCCTAAATGACGTATATATGCAAGTGGTCAATAAAAGATTTGCAATGTCAGAAAATGTTAAATCAACAATTTCACCGGGATGACTTCAATCAAATGTCGGCATGAATTCCGTTCACTGGTCGCCACTGAGATGCCATGTCTATGGAACATGGCAGAGAAAGTTTAAGTATTTCTAAGGAAACCTCTTGAATGTTAGTAACTCCTAAATTCACTTCCCCTTAAAATATCGACACTTTTTTGTGTTTATCGAGTCATATTAAGGAAAATTAGTGATGACCAGTAAACGGAATTCTTTCCCAAATGTCCAATGCAATGATTCTACCCTCTTTTTGAGAAAATGATAACTGACGATGAACTTATATAAATGCAAGTACAAGATAAGTGCGACCACAAGATATTTCTTCATTCAGTGTTTAGTTGTTTAATTTCTATGCATACCAAATGCTGTATTTATAAAATAAAACGTTTGCTTACGTCATCCATTTCCTCATCTTCTGCAAGCTGAAACACAATAGAATAGGAGACTGCATTAGATAAAGTTGAACTTCACATGATAAATGCATTAAACGCAATTATTATGCAATAGACAGTTTAGCCATTCCTACTGGTAAAGAACACAATCTCCCCTGTGGTTATCTCACTGAAGGGTTTATCCCTCTGTAGGACTTGTTAAACTCACGTGATAGCCAATCCCAATCAGCGAGGAACTACACTACCGTGATTCGAGACCACCAGTTGGCTTCATAGCTCAATTGGTAGGGCATCTGCATGTTAAGCAGAAGGTCCGCGGTTCGAATCCCGGTGGAGCCAATTTGTTTTTCACAGACTGCATCCAGATTTCCCCATTTAAACTCATGGACATTTGTCCACATTTCTATCAAATTAAATCACCTTGGCAGTTCCTGGGTCATCATCCCAAAAAATAACCTTTCTTTTATTTTATTTTTTTTACCTACCCTCTTCTGATGCGCTTTCCAGTTCCTCTGAATATTCCTGGCCGAGCGATTCTTGCGAAACTCCTCGACCTTCCGATCACGTTCGTTAGTCCATTCCTCTTCCTCACGTTGCTGTTTTTGGCGTCGTTTCTGCGATCGTTCACTACCAGAGCCGCGGTGTAAAGACTCAACGCTGGAATGTCGCTGGAGAGAACGACGTCGGTCCTTCGGTCTGGTGTCGGAGAACTCTTTCTTTAAAGTGGACACTTCCTCTCTGGGGGAAAAATAAAAATAAACAATCCTTGTACAAATTACAACTTTAAAGGAGAAGGGTACCCAAGAAACAAAAGACCCTGTGCTCAACAAGTACAACTCGTAAATTCTTTTAATGCAAAGAAAAAGAAATATTACCTACTGAAAAGCGCACAAGAACTTCACAAAGAATCAATTTTAGCGATGCGTCGTATAGCAACACACAAGGATGACGTCAGACGCCAATTGACAATGGCATAAGGCTAAATGCCGGAATCACATGTTTGAAAGTCTAGACGCTAATTGATCTGCAGCATGGAGCACGCTACAGTACACACACAAGCTAGTTTACAAGAAGCAAGTGCACAAATTCATTCTGATGACATTTTCTGATGACATTTTCTAAACAAGGTCATAAACTCACTCGAGCTCGTCCACCCTTTGTCTCAGCTTGGATTTGTCCTCCTTGAGTCTCTTGCAGTCTTTTTCCAGCCTAGTCTTTTCCTCAAGGAGCACTGTTTCTCGTTTATCCAGTTGGTCTAACCGATCGGCCAAGGTGCCGGACAGCTCAATTTTCTCTGGCATGTCCGAGCGACGACCGGACGTGGATGAAGCCTTGCCTTCCAACTTGGCAACTTTCTGTGGTAGCACAAAAAACAACTAATTTAAACCACTTTTCTCACCACAACTAATACATTAATCCTAATTCTCCAAAGACGGCAATATGTGGCACAGCATCTAACTACCACTAGTGGATCATTTGCAATGACCCCAAAAAGTAATCGACGAGTTTACAGGGGAAAGTTCTGAAAGTAAAGATTGAATTAATAGCAACTACCCAATGAAAGGTTTCCGCTCAAAATGATATCATTTTACCAGAAAATAATACGTAAAGATGAAATTATTTAGATCGTTTGCAAACGATTTACTTATTTTTGGTTCGCATCTACGCGGTCCAAAATGCATGGGCGCTGTGTCCTGCATGTGTGTGCGTGTTCCAACGCGATGCATTTTTATGGATCGCGCGCACACGCAGTATATGATGTGCGCCACAGAGTGCATGACGCAAGCCACATAGTATACCCGATACACTGAGAACGAATATTTGAAACACCTCGCCATGACCAGGAAAACGCATATGGATTTTCATGGTTTTTTTAAACGTGGTACATTTGACAAAGCTGAAATTTCTTCGGATGAGTTTGTTGATGTCTTTCTTTTGATTTATAATGGTTTTATTCGCAAAATCGCTCAAAAACAGATCATCTACAGGGCCTTTAATAGCAAACACTGAATTCCAAGGAAATTTGACGACATGTATAAATTTGGGACAAAACATATATGGACATGATTAGCATGCACAGAGAAGTTTGGCACCTTTATGTTATATGGTGATGCTTCTGTGGTTTTTATTTATTTTTTATTTTTAATCTTCGGACAATACATGTAAAAAAACATTTTGTCCTGGTCAAGACAAACGCTCATAAAAACTGCCATCAAAAGATATGTCTGACCAGAAAAAAATACACAATAAAAAATTAATAAATTAATAAGAATAAAAAATGCAGAATAAAATTAAAATTAGAACTAACTGAAATTGCTTGGATGAATTATGTTTTAGTAAACTTCATTCATAGGTTCACACACTTCTTCATCAATTCTGCTTCCAGATGAAAATGGAGGATTTATTTTATTTTTTACCAAACAGTTTCAGATATTCAGTTTCCAAATTTGAAACCGAATAGTAAACTCAAGACTGAATGAGCTGTTTTAAATCCCAACCCTATTTTGAGATAACAGGGATTTTGAGGTAACCCAGTTTAAATTAAATGATTGACTTACATCTTCAAGATCTAGCACTGCAGTCAGTAGCTCTTTCCTGTTCATGTCTTCATAATCTTTAAACAAAAACAAAAGGTGAAACTAAAATTAGTGGTGAAATTTACATTCAAATCACCTCACAAGGGATGCAGATATACAGAATTATTGACTATTTATAGAACACCCAAACAAATCACTGTCATCTGATTGGTGCATCGTCAGTCACATGTCACTGAATTATTCAGCACAACATCATAGGTTAATAGACCGATCCAGTAAGCTCCGCCCATTTAGAAATTACCTAGCAACATGCCACACATGTGAGGCACGTGTGCAGTGGCGTCGCGTGCGTCAGCGCCCTGGTCAGCGCTTATTGAAACACACACACGCACACAGAAACTGCACGCTCGAAAGCAAAATGTGCACTTAAGTATCCGGTCGTGTGCGTGAACGTGCAACGCGCCTGCAATACGCGTAACGCACGCGATCGAACAAAAACATCTCGACACACATCTAGAACGCAGTGAATGCACAACATAGCAAAACGACAAGCTAATTTTGGTGAGTTTTTCCCATTTACACAAAAACACATTTATGAAGGGATTAAAAGTAGGTTAGGATAGTCTTATACAATCCGTTTTAAACCGGCTAGGGTCCTCTGCACTGATAAAAATGATGTTTATGGGTTTTTTTGCGTCACTCGTGCTGCATTTCGCCACAAAATTTTAAGGACTCGGGTAACCAAAATGGAGATCCACTTTTTGGTTACCTCAACCCAAGGCTGTGATTGGTCAATTCCAAAATGGGCTGTAACCGGTACTCACTTGAACTACACATCGACATTTCAAATGAACCCGAAAAAGTGTTGTGTTCCCCTTGTGCCCAACCCCCAAATGAGACCCGAGTTTTGCACAACTGTATGTGTAAGCTGCGTTCCAACATGTTGGAAGAGAGACCCCCACTTTGAAAAGTCTGGCGAAGCCGCTGGAGAAAGGATTATTAAAAAAAAGACTCAGGTGAGTTAATCTTAAAAGTGTAAATACAGTTATGACCATGGTCCCAGCTCAATGTTCCAACTCACCCGTCTTTCTTTGTCTTCTCTTCTTGGCCTTGGGTGTGTCCCCATGATCCGATACGGCCTCGTCTAGCGCCCTCTCGAGGTCCTGCTTGAGTAGTTTATTTTCACTCTGTAGTCGCTGGTTGCTCTCCGTAAGGCGCAGGATGGTGGCATTTAGGGCCTTTAATTTGGCCGTGCTGTTATTGTCGGCAGTGTTGGGTCTGGATAGTGACCTAACAATCAAGAATACATTTCTCACTTAGTAACATTAATAATTAGGGTTTGTTTTGTCCAACCCAACATAACTTGAGTAGCACTCAGTGATTCCCGAAGACATTACGAGAAAAACTTAATAGCGTGCTCGGGTGGGACTCGACCCCACGACCTCCTGCATACTAGACAGATGTCTTAACCACTCGACCACCGAGCTGGCCAGTGCTGAGTAGCCGGTTTGAATCATTTAGCAGTGGGTACCGCAACTGATGCAAGATTACGATTTGGCTTGCGTCGGGGAGAATGAATATTAATTTTCTTGGCAGCTATAGCAAAAACCACTGGCATATTCAGTTCAGACTTAGCTTAAAACTCATATAAAGTATTTCCAATGTCCCCAAACTTTAATCAATCATTTGAAATACCTTTCATTTTCAAAATACCTTCCATTTTCCTTTACACCTTGCGACTGCAAGTATCTTAACCTCTGTACCTGTTAGAAGAATAAAATTGTCACAATTATTGCAACAAAAACATCAAAAATGGGGGGGGGGGGAATGCAGTTTCAAAGAACTGAACGTATTTTGTGCGCATTTTCGGAGTTTGAAAACCTAATTGGTCATTTTTAGTCATTAAAGCAGATGTCTTTAGCATCTATAGTTGTACGTGGTCTGTTGTTTTATTGCACTTATTGTTTTAAAGGCCTAATGTATCACTTGAAGATACAACTTTTTATTATTAGAACGGCATAACATATCTAAAGAGCAATGTTTGCAAACTAGCCGGCAGAAACTTCAGGTCCATAGATGCAGCAAAGTTTTAGAAAACCTGGCCATTTTTTAAACCATAATTACGCCTACCTCTTGGTAAAATGCCTCCATACCAACTCTCATCTCCTCAATCTTGGTCGTCTTCAAATCGCTCTTTAAGTTACTATGGAAACAGCAAAAACAATTAAGTCCGACAACAAATAATTTGTTCAAAATTTGGGATCTTCAAAAGGCTGCACAATTTATACATCTGTACACTCATTTTACAGTAATTAACCGATAAAAATGAGATATGAAATTTCCGGTGTGAAAGTATAAAGTTTTTCTTTATTAATTGAGCAAGGTAAAACAAGACATTTACTAGAAGGTAAAGTTGTGAGAATCATATTTTTTTTCCATTTTTAAAAATACATTTTACCAATACAAGACATTTATTATTCCCCAAATCTTAGGCAGAAATGACCTTCCACACATTTACAATTGACCTTTGTCCTCCAAGTGACATATGACCCCTACCTGAGCTCCGTTTCCCTGTCCTTGAGAACCATCTCTAGCTTTATCACCTTCTGTTTCAAGCTGTTCATTTTCTGAGAGAAAAAGAAAGAATGTAAAGGCTAGCTATATCATTAGCAGATGAATCTTCTACAATTCCTGGAATATTGGCATTTTGAATCAAAAGAAGAATGATTTCAGAAACAGAAAAAAAAAACATTTTTGACTTGATACAAATGCGGACAAATGTCCATGAGTTCGGGAAATTTGGATGCAGTGCAAAGCAACTTGACTCCACTGGGATTCGAACCGCGGACCTTCTACTTAATGTGCAGACGCCCTACCAATTGAGCTATGAGACCAACTCACTTATTTCCTGCAGTTTAAATCCCGGTGGAGCTAAGTTGCTTTTCACTACATCCAGATTTCCCTAACTCACAAACATTTGTCCGCATTTGTATCGAATTTATTCACCCCGACGGTCCATTGGTCATAACCCCTAAAAGATAATCACTTCATATTTTTGACTTGGTCGGTACTTACAGCGGCAGTGTCTGGTTGTTTACTTGTCAAAGTCATCCTTACATCACCCTGCACAAACAAAAAACATGTTTTAATTTCTTAACACACAAGTGTGTATTACATGTACTACATCTCATAAATATTCATCAGGCAACCGTGGTATTTCATTGGTCCATTTCAACAAATTAACTGTGTTATTTTTACTATTTCCCTGCGTCTTCCACACTATCCCACACTTTGGTCACATCCATAGATTTGTCTCAGTTCAGCGTGATCTTTTTAATGAAACGTACCAACAATACATGCATATTACGTGTTCTACATTCGTCTACTACAGCATACACAGACTGGTACACAAACTAGAAGCAGCATATGCAACTCGTGCCGTAAGGCATGCTGCTGGTTGCATTGCACATGGCGCTACTAGTTTCAGTTATACGGACTCTTTGCCACTACAAATGGAATCCCAATGATTTCTCCCATTCGTCACCTTTCCGTTTCGGGACAGTATGCTTATGTTTCAAAGACACTGAAAGAGTAGGCCGACTGAACGACTTATACCCCAATTTTGGTTTTTGTGAAAACGAGTAAAAATGTTGCCAACTTTGCCTTCCCCTTATAGGTTTTATGCACACATCACTAGCAATGTTTTTTAGACCACCATCCTACCTTTGTTGGGTCCAACAGCTGCTCTATCGTCTTCTCTTTCTTAAGATGTTCATCTTCAAGACGGCGGTTCCGTGCTTTCACACGTTCATTCTCCGTCTTCAAGACATTAATTTGCTGTAAAGATTGTTCAAAATGTAGACAGCTAATTGTTATAAAGATATTACCTTGTGTCATGGATCATGGATTTTCCAGGCCATAGTTAACTGGCTTGCACATACATGTATCCCTACGAGTAACAGACATTTTTAGTGGCATAACCAAGCCGCATACATGTAGACCACAGATACTACACTCCCTTACTTCCAAGACAAGTCCATTAGACACATTTTGAGAGGGGACAGTGTAGGAGTCACAAGCTTCGAGGTCATTAAGAGCAACCTTTTGTTATTAAAGTATGTATGGATTTGCAAACATTACAAAAATCCCCTATTGAGGGGACTGATTCATAACATTTCTGTTCCCAAGCATGCAATATAAAATACTGACCTTTTTCAGCTCCAAGATGTCATCATACATGTCTTCCCTGGGCTTGTAGCTTGGGACACCTTTAGCATTCCTGTGGAGGGGTTCTGTATGAGATGATTTAATACACATTATTATCTCAATGGGTCTTGAAGGAACAGTCTAGATGCTATGAAGCCAATATGATGTTCAAGTATAAAACATTAGTAAGGTTTCGGTCGCATACTTTCAGTGAATTTTGCGTCATCGGTATGTGCGTACTTGTGGCGTTTACACAAATCTTATTGGTGTAGTTTTGTTGTCATCACTGATAGCAACGCTTCTATATCTTGAAAAACGAACAGTGAAAGGTGAAAAAAAATCCAGGTAGGTAGGTAGGAAAATAATTTTATTTTGTCATTTCTTTTTACATTTCAGTTCATGCATTTGCGCGTTGTTTTGCAATGTTTGAAACTAACTATTAACAATATTAACCATGTTCATGTACAAGTGTAGAAAATTTTATGTTCGTTGGAAATTATTGCAAATAGTGCTCATTTAAAATTATCAACTTGAAAATTGGCAATAAAAAGTTTGAGGTCGGCAATTTGGCCGAAAAAAATCCAGGTAGGTCAGGTTACCGTAAACACACCATTTATTTTGTTTGGCCTTACCTAAATGTAGTCATGATCACTATAAACCGTGTATGCCGAAACATCCCTAATAATGTACAATGTGAACTTTGTCAAATTACAAATTTGCTTCATTAAATTAAACGATCTCTTTATCAATGAAGCTATTTTGCTTCGTCGAATCAAGAGATTTTAATCTTCGCCAAATCAAGAGCCGTGCATTCACATTATGAAATATCTTCATTGAAACATTGTCAAATCTTCATGGAATGAAGCAATTTCCCGATATCAGAAACATAGTACAGTGAAACTTGTCTATAGTGGCCACCCTTAGGACCGTAAAAAATTGGCCACTATAAACAGGTAGCTTCTTTATAGAGGTTGCTCAAGCATTATACACATGGCATTTGAGAACAAAGACCAGTGGCCTTTAAGCATTATACACATGGCATTTGGGACCAAAGACGGGTGGCCACTATAAACAGGTGGCCCGTTTATCAAGGTGGCCTTAATAGCAGGTTTGACAGTAGCTTACCCTCTACAGTGTGGCCGCGTTGCCTCTTGGTCGTCATGCCTAGTACTGTCTCCTTGAGGTAGTCACTGCAACTGCTTAGACCTAGAGTAGGAGACCCTACTTTGCCTGCGTAATTACTGCTGCGGCCACTACCTGTTAAATCTGAATATAAAGTATACGAAATATACGGTTAAAAAAACCAGAAATGCAAATTATACGCTGACTGAAAAATCAAAGGAGGCCGAGAGATGCCACAGATTTTATCAGTCAGTAATGTGTATGACCAACTCTTGTGGAAAGGCTGACTGACCCGGCCTCTGTATGAGCCGCTGAGGCAGGGTGCGCCACTCTGCCTGAAGTGCCTCTCTGAGCTTCTGCACTTTTAGGGCTGTTTTGGAGAGGTCAGCTCATCCCACACGCAGGTTTAATCAGGTTGTAAACCAAACAAAATGGGTTTTCTGAAACAACTTAACTGCAGGATTCTCTCAGAAACAGGACATGTCACATTTCATTGCTGCGAGAAACATTTTGTTCAAACAGGTCCACTTGGACCTGGAACAAAATTACTGTAGCGGTGGATCAGTTCCTTGTTATCCACAAGTTCACTGTATTTAACAAACTTCTGTTTTGATCAAGAATTGATATTTTATGAAAAGTGCATTTCGTTTTTGGAAATTGGAGTTAGCGTTTGCCTAGATGTGGATTGTTATTAAAGGCTAAACTGGACTCACTGCCTGTTCCTAGACGTAAGCTCTGCAGCCAAAGTTCCCTGGAGGTTTTCTGAGGACCACTTGATGATAATGTCGCACTCTTTGCTCTTTGTTTAGCTGAAGATGGTCTCTGTTGGTATGGTGATGCTACAACAAAATAGACCAAGCACTATCGTTTATTTTATTTCCTGAAGTATGTATCACATACACGCATAACAGTTCTTTTGTGAACTTTCTTGTACTTATAAGAAAAATGTTTGTCTAGGGGTTACGGGTACACAGTAAGCCTGGGCAAATCCTCCCTGGAGTGAGTTGGGAATTAGAACCACGATTCTATCTTTTGGAGGAATTAATTCCCATTATCTTGGTCCTTGGCCAATCCAAGATAATTCTGCATGTTAATGGATGAAATTAAAAAAATCCGGGAATTTGGCAGTGTTTTGTGCAAGGTTTACGAGATTTTGTTTTTAATTTTAGTGTCAACAAAAATATAAAAAAATAAAGCATCCTTGTTCACTTATTGAGAATGGCATAATTATTTTATAGAGTTACACTTCTACTACTAGGGTAGTTAGATTCACAAGCTGCAATATTGGGGGCGCACTCCATGATATACAAATTTGTGCATGCAAATTGTAACAAATTTGTAACTATTTCTTTGGGAGACAAAAACAGTATCAAGAAATGTTTCATGTCGAACAATTCATCAATAAAGGGATACTTCATATATATAAAATCAACCAATTAACTTAATTACATCAGTGCGAGTAAATGCCAAGTGTTGTTTTAGAGGCCTTTAATAAAAGTTGAAGATTTTTTTATATGGCCACAATTTTGGTATATCAAGTTTGTATATCAAAATGAGTCAATTTTACTGAAGAAAATCCACAATAACTTTAGTTCCAAGAACCCTCTGGCAATGAGAGACTCCTCATTTTAAAGCCTTTTAACACGAAATAAAAAATTATTTGATTAGAGCACTTTTAGTGAATCTGCCTATAACTAGGGATCTTTGAAGAACAGGTGTTTTAAAAAACTACTTGAATATGTGAAGAAGCTGTCAAAAATTCTACTAAATCAGGCTTTAGTAAAAGAAGTGCCAGGGCTTTAAAACACCTTCTAAGTGCCTTTCCGGTTGCAATAATATCCATATCCTAAAATCACTATCTGAATATTTCGATATTATTAATTGAATATTTGGCCCAGACTCTATACTTACGCGGTTTCTTAATCCCTGCCTTCCTAGGGGTGCCCCTGGAGGCGCTCTTAGGGCGCACCGACTGTGGGGTGGCCCGAGACTCTCTTGATTCTACTCTCAGCTCTTCGTCAGTTTGGTCAGAAAATGAATCGTCCGAATAGAATGACTCCTTCAATACCAAAGCCAGGAAAATTTAAGTTTAACATACAAACAAAGAAAAAAAAAAAACACTTCGGACCTTAAAAAGTTGTCAATTTTCACAATTTTACAGAGTGTAGTAATTTTCAAGACCTCCCTCCCCCCGAATTACTACTTAACTTTTTTTGGTCACTACCGTGAAATGTCATTATTTTACAGTGCAAGTCCGAGTACCGTGCTCGCAGCTCGGTATGCGCAATGCAACTCATTCCGTTGGTTGGATTGGGCATGTTACACCATGGAGACAGTTACACACTTTGAGTTCGTGTACATAGACTCTCCCGCCATGAGGGGAATCCCCGATGATTTCTCACATTTGCAACATTTCTGTTTCGGGACATGTTTGTCACCTACGTTTGATAGGCCTATGTTTCAAAGAAACAATATAGGCCCTAAATGCTGAAAGATTGATTCTTGAACTCTTTTTGGTTTTTGTGAAAATGAGTGAGAAAGTTGCAGATTTGTCGTCCGCCTCATAATCCCCGAGTCATAGCTTTACGCACATTTGGCAGTTGGCTGGGCAATATTTGTCATCCAATCCCATGATGCATTAAGAATGTCGATAAGGTTTTTTTCCCGCCAAATGTCGTAACTAATGCCAACCCACCTCAGGATTTGTGTCTTGAATAGTTGGCATTGTCGAAGTCTAACTTAATAGGAAGATGAGGATGGTCCTCCTACAGCGCACGAAAACATGGCGTCGCTAAGTCAATGTGTGGTGCCAAGCAACAACCCCCTCTAGCACATAGTCCTAACCCTCGGACTTGGAGGAGAAACGCGTACGTCTCTCACTCCCTAGCAAAACTGAGGTGCACAGCATGCATGCAGGCGATCGAGGTAAACCTGTTGACTGTTGTTGTCCCTTTTGTTTTGATGGTGGGCAACTGTTATGAAAAAAGAAAAGAACCCATGCAATATCCGCTTCTCGAACGAATATTTTCGGTGTCTTGATCAAGTAAAGAGGTTGTTGGAACTCGCAGTCACAGTTGCATCAAAAAGTCAAGATTTTAATCAGCCATGTTCAGTCAGGAATTTTGTTTGCTGAATCCAAGACCAAGCTAACAACTCTCGCGCCCTCTCTCGACCATTTCAAGCTTGATAAACCAAATGCTAGACTGGTTTCTAATCCACAAACTGGTTCTCGGTTCTCCAGCCAGTACATCATGTAGACCACTACCAACTTGTGCACGTATGTGCAGGTCACCTTTTGTTAGTTGCCTAGGCAATGGCTCTACACTAATAATCACTGAACCATGTCCCTGTGCTTTTGCAATGGTACTTTTTCCGACGGCCATTACACCTAGCAAAAAATAGTGAAAGACCATGTCAATTAACTTTATTTGTATAAAGAGCCAAGGTTTCTTTTCCTGGTCAACATTTTGTGATATTGCTTTAACCATAGAGCAAGACTGTTCCTTGCTCTATGCTTTAACAAGCAAAGTGTGGTTTTATATAGGCGCAAACCACACCCCTGCAGGGTGAAAAAAAAGTATCGTCACGATCGTATTTACATTTCAACAGTGGCTTGAATTCATTTCAATTCTCTGACGAGTCCGAAGGGCGGTCCCGGTGATTAAGTTAAAGTTGGTAAACACTAGCCTGCCCTAATTTCTTTTAAAGTATTTGGTGGCTGCAGAACATAGACACTTTTGGGTAGTGCGCGAATCAAGGTGGATAATATTTCTCAGAACGCTTTTTAAAAAAATGAAAATGTTGAAGCAAGAAGTTCACAAAATAAGTCTCCTTATTCTTGGAGCTCTGGAGTGCCTCTGTTTTGGTGGGTGGATTTTCGGATGGGCTTCTCTTGTGTTCGTACTGAAACTGGAGGGGTATTTTGAGGATAGGTGTTCGTCTGGACTTGTGAATTTGACAGCACCGGACGAGGCCACCGCAGTGACCGGGGTTTCGGAACCGCAGCGGCCGGCCTGTCCAGAACAAGACGCGGGCTTGCAGTTGGTTTTCACCGTGGCAAACTTTTGCGTTTCTGGGGCAGCACTGCCGCTGGGACTTCTCTATGACAAATTTGGAACTCTCTTCATGAGGGTTTTGATAAGGTAAGACTGGTCGTCAGATAACCCAATTGACATTTCATGTTGTGTACGTTGGTGATTTTGTAGACCCACTCAATGTGACTTCACATTAATTTTTAATCTTATCAGCCAAGCATTTAAGCTATTTAACTGGGGTGTCAGTGTACATTGTAATATTACATGGGAATATGGGTTACCATGAATATTTTGATTATAAAAAGGTTGTTCTTAACGACCACTACGTTTGTCCGTGGCTTGTCCTACCTATAGCAACCACTAATGAATTACAACAAAATAAATCAACTTTAAAGTAACAGGTGAATGAAATATGGTACAAATTTATGCAGGTCGAACGTGAAGATCCATTTGTAAAAATCTCCACCAGATCTTCCATTCACTAGTCTCTCCCTCTATTCCAGTCGTACTATCAAGTTTTATGGTCTTCGTCTCTGGAACTCCATTCCAGCCGGTATCAGGGCATCACCGTCCGTGGGACGATTTAAAACGTCTTGTAAGGAATTTCTTCTCTCAAATTATGTAACATAGCTTAATTACCCACTATTATCATAGTTTGTATATTTTCGCCATTGTATTGTATCTCGTTAATCCACATCAGCTAAATTAACTAACTATTGTCTGTTTGTATTGTCTTGTCTATTTGTTCCTTATTGTAGTGTTCGTTTCTGGCTGTTCCAAATCACAAGCTCTGGCTTATGTGAACAGCCACGTACTCTCATTAATTTTCCCCTTATAATATTGACCAACTAATTCTACTTTGTATATCTACAGGCGCGGATCCAGAGGGAGGGGGGTGGGGAGGGTGTAAAAACCCCTCCCTGCTCCGACACAAAAAAATTATAATGTAATGCATTTTGTGTGTGTCCATCTGTCCGAAACGAGCTGACATAAAAAATCTGACGGGCAAAACCCCTCTCTGGTGGCAAAACCCCCTCCTGGGAAAATTCCTGGATCCGCCCCTGATCTAATGCCTTGTTTGTACAATGTCTCGGAGAGTACGAAATAAATGCCACTGAAATTGAAAATTGAAATTGAATTGTAAAGAAATGTTTGGACCTGATAAAGTGCACATTTTAAGCCTTGTAATTCCGAAAGGAAATGAACTTTACCGAGTATCAGCCTCTAAGGCAAAATCCAATCCAAGCAATATCAGCGTGCACAATGGCTATTTTTGGAAGCCATTGGTGCAAACTTGAATGTTAAATCTCTCATTTGTTACCGGTACTGTATAAAGCCAACCCACTGAATTCATTTACGAAGTATTTTCCTGAATGTCGTTTATATCGTCACAGTCTGGTGACTGTGACTCGTGGCGCCTTGAACTTGAGGTGCAGTTTTGTCATGTTTCTTTCATAAAATTCGGGAATATTTGATCCCCCCCCCCCCCTCCCCTTGTCTATTATTTCGCCGCTGAAAGTTGTCAGACTAATTCTAAAAAGGGGTACTCATTGCTGTATTCATTGCAGAAGCTTAAAGTTAAACCCCTTTTCGTTGAACTTTGCAGAGTTTTGCATTGAGGCGTATACTTTAACCTTTTAGTAAAAAGTTTAACAATGGTGTCGACAAGAAAATGCCAGATGTGAATGTACATACGTCCCCAATAGGCTGCATACGTTTTCACCATAATTATTTGGTGAAATAATATACCAACTGGAATATGAAATGCATTATGCATGACCTGGCGACATACACCGATATGAGATCACGAAAGATGGCATTTCGCTCACGGCCAAAGCGAGCAAAATAATTTGAAAATTGCAAGTTTGCAATAGACAGCCGAAGTGTGACGTGGTTGCCATGGCAATTGGCTCTAAACTATCACGGCCGTCGGAAAAAGTATACCATTGCAAAGCACAGGGGCACGGTTCAGTGATTTTTAGTTTAGAGCCAATTGCCTAGGCAACCAACAAAAGATGACGTATTCACTTCAGCAGTCTTGTGACCCTTCAGTGAGTCGGATGTCGCACGGCCGTATACTATAAAATCAATATAACAAAGCATTAGCATTATACGAGTCAAAATTATGGAGATTCGGGTTTTAGCTAGAACAATGTCTATGTTTCACTATCGGTAAATTTTTATACATTTAATCCAACCGTAAATGACTCGAGACCTAATTGCTTTTAATGAGATGATATAGCATAAGAGAGAATCCCTCGGAAATATCTTTAAATTGCGGCACCGTCGCAAGATGAACGAGGATTTTTCTCCATCGTGTCCCGCATCAAAATTTAGCTGCATGGGGATTCTCTTTCAAGAGTGCCCAAAATATCACTTTCCAAAAACTGACTAGTTTGTGGCTGGTTTTGTGACATATTTGTTGTGTTATTTCTGTGAATGCAGCGTCCTTATGTTGCTTGGGAGCCTGATGTTTGCCTTTAGCTCAATCAACCATCTCCTAGTATTCCCAGCAGCTGTTTGTGTATCGGCCGGTGGCGTTCAGCTCCTTGTCGTTAATCTTCAGGTTAGTGGATTAAAGGCCCCTGCCAAAAGTCAGGTTAGTGGATTAAAGGCCCTGCCAAAAGTCAGGTTAGTGGATTAAAGGCCCTGCCAAAAGTCAGGTTAGTGGATTAAAGGCCCTGCCAAAAGAAGAGAAAAAAACTGTGATTTGTTAGTGATGATTTCAAAATCACAATAACAAATGCAACCAGTATACTGTCAATTTATAGAAGAAAAAGTACCATTGCAAGAGCACAGGGACACGGTTCAGTGATTTTAGTGTAGAGCCATTGCCTAGGCAACTAACAAAATATGACGTATTCACTTCGGCAGTCTACAAAGCATCAGCCTTGTGTGCCAAAAGTAGCGGGTTTAAATCTCGTATGATTTTCCTCTGAAATGAAGAAATGCGTGTATATAATCATTCAAAACTTTAAGTAATTTTCTCTAAAATCGTTGCAGATTTCCAGTCTTTTTGGTCGAAGTAAATGGATCGTAATGACGATATTTAGTGGTTGTTTCGACTCATCGGCGTGGGTGTTTCTGGTTGTCAAGGTAACAGAGAATATTTTATCACTTTGTTTACATCACTCAGCACACGATTGTAAATATTAAATCTACAATTGAGATTACCTTTCTCCACATATTGACTAAATAATAATATACAAGTTTTGAGGGTCTAAAATATTCTTTGTTTAGCAGCAGCATAAATTCCTCTCATGACCAAAAACCTCTCTTTATCCTGCTAAGCAAGAATATTACACCTCTGAAACTTTTACGTGGGAGATTAAACTTCAGGAAAGTTCATCTGATTGTCACGTGATCCACTTGTTGGTCAAACTCTTCAAATATGTTGTTAAGATGGAACACAAAGGGATTGTTAACAGTGACATAAGACTTATTTCTTTAAAATTCTGATTACTGGTTGTATACATTGTGATAAAGCATGCATCATCAAAAATCGCGCCTAGGTTGACAGCGAACTTGAACTCGGCAAACAAACAAAGCAGTTTACGCTCAGTTGATAAATCGTCAACCTAATGGTAAAGTAAGCATGGCGATGTTTACACACGTTTAAGGGTTGTTCATTCCCCCTTGGGCCCTGAAAAGGACAGTTTCCTGTTGCACGTGTATCCACAAAATGAAAAACAGATATAAAGGACAACTTGAAGAGGGGCCAAAATGGGAAACTGAATGAATAGGACGGTTCAACACCGTCCTATAGTCCAAACTGCTCATGCGTTAAGTCTGTTCAAGCGTTTCAAATGGCTCTGTGTTATTCCAAGCGACCATATAATATTGGTGCATCATATTGGTTGCCATAATATTGGTTGTCAGATTGCGTTACAAGAATCGTTGCTGGAATTTTCTTATGGTTCCAAATTGCTAAAGTAAGCAAACAATGGAAAAGTCATTAACACACACCTCATTTTTTTTACCGTATGCTGCCATATAAACTAGGAATAAGCGGCGCAGGTGCAGAACGTTTAAAAGCACAGTAATTTTAAAACTACTTGCACCAATGTCTTTTACAAAATAAGCTCACGAGCCACGCTTTCGCTGTCGATTTGGTTTTGTTTACACTATGCATTTTGGTGCGACTTGGGTTGGCGTTTCAAAATCCCATCGGATTTAAAATGCCCGCAACGTACGTTTCATTCAATTCACAGCGAGCTGTTCACGGAATTCAACTCGTTATAAAATTGTAGCCGATAGCCTGAAAATAAGCCCTTTGTGCAGGGACAGAAACATTCGAATTTGTTCGACCTTTTCGAAATGCGATTTTAGTAATCCCTGTGACTTTAGGCATTGTAACTTGAGCAAAAGCCTGCAATAATTGCCCATAGTACATGTACAGTATACCTCTTTAAACGAAACTAAAAAGGTGAAATCGGTGCAAGCTTGAAAAGCATGTACCGGCACATGGTGTTTAGCATGTCATTAATGGTGCAATGTGGCGCATATCGTTTATACACCATACCAATGCGATGCCTTCATTCACACTGCATCCCCCTTGCAACTTCGGGGCCTTTGGTGCTGTATTCAATGCACGATATTCCTGTCAATAAAGTGCCTATAAAGCACTGCTTATATACACCAATCCGGTAACTAATATTTCCTCCCTGCATATCCGCCATAGCTGGGGGGCGTCCAGTGCATGGGCTGTGCGTTTTGTGTTGCTGTTAGAACGAAAAGCGCTCATCCATTACATGCACGAACGAGCCTCCTTCGCGTATACGCGACGCGCCCGCCTTTGCGTACACGCGACGCGCCCGCCTTCGCGCGCACACAAGCCTACAAAAACGCGCAACTTGTTCGAAGTAAACAAATGCAGCTTCAGCAACAACAAAAACATACAGTTCATTCAGTGGAAGCCCCCCAGCTATGGCGGATATACAGGGAAGAAGACCTTATTACCGGATTGGTGTATAGAACAAGGTGATAATTAAAAGCCTACATATTTTGTCATGAAAATGTAAAGAACTATTTTATGTAGCTGGTCACTTGCGCGGTTTTGTAAACGGAGATGGCTCATACCCAATTGTAAAATCAATTAAGGCAAGTCGGTGCGTGGACTCCATTTTGACTCCTAAAAATCTAATTTCTGCCCGTGCGTTTGTGTGGTTGTTTGTCTACTGGGGATCTTTAAAAAAAACTTGTAATAATTTATTCAACACTGCAACCAGTGTCGCGTTTCATTGGTGCAACTAAGCGCGTCGCATGTGCCAAGAGTACGCGCGACGCGCACGCGCGGCGACAGACCAATGACTTGCGCTTCAGAAATTCAAGTTCAGCAAGGCGCACGAGCTGTCATTCCAGAAAACGTACCTGTCATTCAAATCGAGCAACGTTGTTAGGCCTATGTATCGTGATAAAACACAGCACTGCAGGGGATAAATTCATGGGTGTTGAAGCTTATATAAAACGCGCACAATCACTTATGGTTGCCTAGTTTGGTTGAAGTCCACGTGTCACATTCTATAGAACCTATTCTTTGGTATACACGGAAACTAGAATCTTCCAAATCAGTCTGTACATCAAAACGATGAAACTGTGTACTATATTGACAGATGTATTGTTCGTTTTATAGGCTGCAGGAAATTTATGGGGAGGGTCCTTTAAAATGTGTATGTTCTATTTTGGACAAAGGAAATGCATACATTTAGAACGAACATAAAATATCATATTAAAAGAGAGCCAAGTTCGGTCTTGTCTGGGAAAATAGCAAGTCGACGCGTTTTATGGGGGGCAAAATGTAACACTCCCCAGGGTCAAAAAGACCTATTTCTGACTCATTAACCTGGAAACAAGAATGAGCAATATTGCGATATTATCGATTATCACTATATTTTCCCCAATGAGCAATATTGCGATATTATCGATTATCACTATATTTTCACAAACGATAATCGTATACAAGGGACATCGCATATCGCAAGTTTATTTGCAAATATTCGCGATGTCGCGAATTTGATTTTTCGAAAAAATTTACGGCATCGCAAATATTTGCAAAGAATGTACGACATCACAAATTTGCAAAGATATTTGCGACAAAATCTGTGACAAATTTATGACATCGCAAATATTTACAAACATTTGTAAAAAAGAATGTTGGCAAATATATTATATCATATGCAATTCCCCGGCTGTGCGCCACCTTCTGACCGTATATCGCAATAATTGCAACAATGTGGAATATCGCGAGAATATCGAACATAGCAATAACTTTCCTTAGTATATCACAATATTTGAGGATGAATATCGGCACAAGCTATAATTGCTTTGACCGTAAAAGGTGTGAAATTTCGCGTTTTTATAGCTCGGTCTACATGCAATTATTTTTAATTGCTACATAATTCACAGGTTCTTTACGAAAAGGCAAGCCTTCCAATACGGACATCATTCCTAATTCTGAGTGGGTGCACCCTGTTTTTGACGGTCAATACTTTCTTCATGTTGCCAAAACGTTCGACCATTCCCTGGCCTCTACCAGATGGCTACCGGATTGGTTCGCGATCTGAGAAGGGAAACTCACAAGAATTACGCACCCGCACGTCACTGCACGTGTATAGCAACTCTGCAATGGTGACAGAAGGGCGGTACTACCCCGCTATAAATACGGACACGACACGGGACCGAACAGCCAGCACAGTTAACGGCGTCAAAGGTAGGCCTATTTAAATACCATTAACGTAATCAATTATGGAAAACCTTACTCAAATGAATCTCCAATACAATGATTACACCTGAGATGTTATCTTTTAATAAGAAAACGGTAATTGAAGATAAATGTATATATTATGCGTGTGCACACGCATTTTTATAAGTGTACCCATATGTAAAGCAAATATAGGACCCTCACTACCGTGGTAATATGGCTCTGTGGTTTCCGTGCAGTTTGGCCAAGGGAACCAGCCTGAATAATTCGCACATGCATAATTTGCACTTTTCATGCATTGGAATTTCAATATTCGCACCAGAATTTAGAAGACATTCTACCTTTCCACGGATGTTTGTCTTTTTTGAAATATTCAATACTTTTGCCATAATGTGAATTGATTAAAAAGGGGTTACACCCTGTATTGCCTTCTTTCTTCTTAAAGATGTACAGGGCCTCAAAGACACGCACAGCAATGGCCGTCCACCAGAGCTGCTACATCACGGCGAAATTGAAACTCCCAGCGTGAATTTCGCGGATAATGCACAGCAAGTTGACCACCAGGAAATAAACCCACTCACCAAAGATTTCCCGTCGTTGAGGGCGTGCGTCCTCTCACCTCTCTTCTTCTTTTTCTACCTCTGGTTCTCCGTCTTGCAACTAGACGTCTTGTTTTTCGTCAGCACGCTGAATCCGTTTTTGACCAGACTAGCCGATGACGACGAAGACATTGGTTGGTGGGACCACTGATCTATATACGATGGAGTGGACGTGGCTCCTTAGTGAAACAATGTGTCTGCCATCTTGATCCAGGGACAACAGTTCCTTTCCTATTGATTAGTTGCAACACTTTTACTAGAGGTTTTACATGTGTTAAGTGGAATACAAGCAATATTGTGGACCGGGGACCAGTCTACGCAAAGCATTGTTTCCCCTGGAGCAAGATGGCTTACGCGTTGTTTCAATCCTTAAATAATCTTTAGCGGTGAAAAAAAACGTTTACCCCATCCACGGCCACCTTGATTGTCAAACCTGCAGAGAAACTTCCCAAGAGAAGCCCGTACTTGACATGGTGTTCAAACGATTGTGACGGGTTTTTTTAACCAAATGTCGTATTTACACGTTTTTCATTTTTACTAATACGGAGTGTAAATGGCGCTAAAAATAAATATGTAAAAAATCAGAGTTGACCAATCGACCAGGGCCTTATTTTGCTTGATTACACCACAATTTCCTCTTGGTTGCTCCGCAGTGAGTTCGTACACCAATGCCCAAGCTTTCATCCAAGTTGGAGGGATACTTTGTGCGCCGTTAAGTGGACTGCTGCTTAGCAGAAATAAACGCAGACGCCGATGCAGAAACAAAACGAAGGAAGAAGGTAAATTGCAGCCTACTTTTAATATAAAAACGGGAGTTTTGTTTCAATGTAACATAAACTAGCTAGAGATTTCCACCAGTAAGCGAGCTCATGCATGGGTGGACTCGGCGGAGTGACGTTGCACGGGTACGTGTATATGCAACCCGGCATCAAACAAAAAAGTAACGATTAGGCCACAAAACTGAAATCAACATTGGCATCTTTACACAAAATAATTGCAACCATGCTCATGTCACCCACGATTTGATCATGTGACGACAATTCCATGACGTCAGTTTACTGCACGGTGATTGGCTAAAGGAAAAGTGAAGTTGCGCACCACGCCCAGGCCAACCGCGCACCAGGCCAACCGTGATTGATTCTCTTGTCTGGATCACGTCGTGAATTGTTGTCGTTAATTTTATGGCATCTTCGGCAACTGAGAATGAGGCCCTTTATGATATCAACTGTAGTAGGCCTATACATGGTATTAGCGTTAACTTTACTTTATTATCAACTCAAGATAATGAAGAAATACATGCAGTGGAAGAAACGCCCCCCACCCCCTCCCCACCCACCCCACCCCCTCCCCCACCCCCTCCCCCTCCCCCTCCCCCCGGGGGAAATTTTCTTGGGGAAACACACGCGGTCAAGTGGGGACTGCAAACCCAATCCACATACACGGCCAGGAATCGAACCCAGGACGCCAGAGGTAAAAGACGGCAAAACTCAAACGGCCAACCCGACCGGCCACATCTGATAATTATGCCTGTTATATCTGATTTTCAGAGAGACTCAAAGCACGAGGGACATACAGCGATATCAAAGACGCCGCCCTGGTCTACGCCGTGTGTACATCAATATTCCTACTGTTCTGTACGTGTGGTATTGTGCCAAAACTCGAGGTGCAGTATGCTACGTTCGTCTTGCAAGTACTCAGCAGATCGTTTGTCTACGGTCTCGCCGCGTCAGGGGCATCGCTTTTGTAAGAATGTATCTTTTCTTGTACTCGTTCGTTTAAAGGTATTTTAGGCGATATTGGGCGATAAAAAAGCGCCCCAAGATTGCTGCACGGTATGAAAACATGGCCCAAAAGCAGGATGGTTCAGTCAAGTGGTCCCTCAGAAAGTGTGGTTAATTGGTTAAAGTTTCCCACAATGGCTTTGGAGTTTTCGGTAGCTCAAAATTGTTGTCCCCAAATCTCGTATATAGTCTCATTTATGTCCCGTAAATTACCTCAAAAGGCTGCAAAACGTTACAAAACCTATCACAATGAAGTGAAAGTTGTTCATTTGAGAGAAATGTCTATATATATGTCTCACCCTTTTGCTTGTGTTGCAGTTTTCCAGCGAAGTATTTCGGTACCATGTACGGCCTACTAATCCTTTTGTCGGCAGTCTTCAGTCTTCTGCAATACCCACTATTCACCATCGTACAAAATGTGCCGGACAAAGACGATTTTGGGGTAAACAGAATTTCTTAATTTTCATGTAGCCTTTCATATAGGTCTCTACTTGTTATATGGTCTTCATGCATCGATATTTGAACCCCAGACCTCTGGCATACCGGGCAGATGCTCTTCCAGCTAAACTATATGTGACACAGTGGTATACAACCTCAAGTTTTCCCCCTCAAGACTCTCTGGATGACTATCCGGCTGAGCTATGAGCACATTGGTATATTCCTTCATAAACCGAAGACGTTTTTGTTTTAAATGACAGATATCAAATAACATGCTCTGAATCTTTTGATTACCCAGGTCAAGCTTGCCTTGCTGTGTGCTAGTCTTTTCACCTATTCCTTTCCGGTCTATATCTACTTTTACTCACTAAAGAAAGAAAAAGCGCTGAGACTTGAAACACAAGATGCAGCTGATACGACAAGTTATTGTACAGAGGGATCCATTCATTTATAGATTGGTTAATTTATATAGACTTTTACAGTGCCATAAATGTACATCGATATTTATGTACCATATTTAATATCAAAGAAACATAATGGGGTACCGTGGTCGAGTGGTTAGGGCCATTGACGGGTTCGAATCCGGCTGCGGTACCTGTGCCCTTGGGCAAGGCACTCAAACCACACTTGCTCCATCCTTCGGAAGGGATGTAAAGCCGTTGGTCCAGTGTGTTATGTAATGGTAACGCACTCTAAAGACCCCAGAGCATTCTTTCGTGAAGATAAAGGGGATTCCCCGGTGTCTCTGGTCATTTCTAATTCTAATTCTTCATGGGTTTCCTCACGCTTACGAGTGACAGTGCAATGAGCACTATTGAGGAATCCCTGGTATGAATACCAGAAATAAATAATAATAATAATAAATGCACATCGATATTTATGTACCATATTTAATATCGAAGAAACATATGTATTTTAAGATTCATACTATTTTGCTAAGATAAGCTGGTTATTTCTGTACATAAAGCATCGCGGTTACTATTGTAATGTAGAATTAATGTGCTGAAATACAATGTAAAGTGCTAAAGATATAGGGCTCAAACGAAATTTTCCCAAAAATTCCAGAATTCTACGGTAATGACGAGGCCCATCATTTGCAGTTATACTTGATAAATTCCTGCAACAACCACATTATCTAAAGACGAAACTTGTTAAACTAGCCTGCAGAAGTTTCAGCTAGGCCTACATGTACATTCAGCATTGTTTCACCACGGAGGTAGGAAAAGATGGTTTCACAAAACGTTTCACATGGCGATGGACGAGCCCACTCAGGGTGCCTTTTCTAATTCTGTTCACGGTATATTTATCCGCCAAAACGTGTGCAAAAGCACGAGTCCAGTGTAAGTTGTTTTTTGGCATTTTGGCAGACATACAGTTTTGTCTAAACGAATGTCTTAAAATGTAATGGAGTTACATGTACTTTTGTTTGTACATCTTTTAGTCTTACAACTTAACTAGGAATATGTAGAGAACTATTTTTCTGGTATTATTAAGCGGAGTACCAAAAAGAAATTGGTTTTGCGGTTTTGACAACAGAGGGCGCCGTGCCTACCACGCGTGCCTGTGTTTCGCGCGCTTTGGACACAAACGAGGTTCAAATTTGCAGAAATAATTATATAAAGTTTATTGGCGTTAAATTAAAATAAAGTGTTGAAATACTCACCCTTGTTGGTAGTTTATATAGGTTGTCCGTGCTTTCAGGCTTGGTGTCATGTAGCGTCAATGTGGTTGCCCGGTGATGGCTCCAAACTATTTCAACTTTCTTTGGCGGTATATCGGGCAAAGCCTGTTTCCAGGCAAGTTCTTCACCCCACCCGAGTTCTGACCGATTCGTTAGATCGGTTTTCTATCCATCGAATGCTAATATTTCCTCAAACGTGTTCATCCTCTCGATTTCCACTCTTCATCTCAACGCTACAGCGACACTGAAGTAGTAACTATCGACCTCGGGGCTGCTATAGCTCAGATTTACAGGAAAACTCATCATTTTACTTCTTAAAAGATTACGGCCTTGCTAGCCCCATTCTGTGGCCAAATACTACCCAGGCTCCAAATATACGGAGCCTGCGTATAGTATTTTGCCACAGAATGGCGCTACAGCCTTGCCCGACACCAGCAATGCACTTGAAGATCGCACTAAAATTCTTACCAGTTCTACACATTTGGTACACGATATTTCACAATGGGTACTGGGCTCCTCCCTAATCCGTTGTGTCCCCATGGTATCTCAAACCGATGGAATTTAAAAAAAAAACAAACAAACAACGTGCGTTCAGGCGGGAATCCGGATCATGGAACGCCAAAGGTCTTATTGTTTATCATTGAAAACCAGCATCATGTATTTTTGATATAGGATGCGACACACATGCGACAGAGGGTACACCTTCCATTGTAACAAACATTTGTGGAATTTAAAAGATTCCTTTCAGGTTTTAGGGGGTGGGAGTGGGATGGAGGTGGGGGGAGGGGGCGGGGGGTGCGTTAACGAAAGGGAAATGTTCTGAGGTATAGGGGCGTTGTGGAGATTTGGCAATGAAAAACTTAAGATAATGTTTGACGGCGAGAAAATTTTACTTCTAATGAAACCAAAAAAAAGTTCTCCCTTCTTGGGATCAACTTTTCCCCACGTTCGTTGCTTTTCTCAAACATTTTGATGTCTTTTGACTTAAAGGCCTATTGTATCATTTGCAATGACCCAATTTTGTTTTTCATGAGTTGACAAGAAAAACCTTACTCAAAGTGTTGATAGCAATGGTAACAAACACCACATGAATTTATTTCCGTCCAAAAGGTTATTTCATGCTGGAAATTGACAACCAAAGGTAGTTTATCATTCACTTGTACACAAAATCCATATAGATTTTCAAGGTTTTCTGAAGCATTGGTGCATCTAAGTAGCTAAAATTTCTTCAGGTTAGTTTACCAACATTCTTCCTTAGATATGTTACACTCTTATTCCACGAATCTGTAAAAAGTGTTTTCTTGCAAATGATACATAGGGCCTTTAAAAGTACCGAAAATATTTAGGCTACTCGAATAATTGTAACTCCATTCTCCAACTCTTTCAGAAATCATGCTAAACAGAACAAGTTCTTGACATGTACCACGTTTAATGGACACGGTAGAGTGCTTAACACATGTAACCTAATAATTATGATTCAAAAATGATTACTTACATGTATTTACATAATGTCCATCTTTCTCTTAAATTCCATGTACAGCAAAGAAAAATCTTTCTGAGGAGGGTAACTTCTCAGGGTAACTTATTTTAAAGTCAATATTTTCATATGCAGCGCGATATGTGGCAGAGGGTATCCCCTTCCATTGTTACCCCATTGTGTCTCAAACATCCAAGGAATTTCCAAGGAATTCCTTTCAGTTTTTAGGGAAGTTTGGTGGTTAACAAAAGGGAAGAGTGTGTTGAGGTAATGGGGCATTAGGGGGAAGTCCCTTTGCCACATATCCTGCTGGGTATAAATATTTTTAAGGTGGTCTGCCGAACACACACTACCAGGCAACAATCCTTGTGATATAACTAACTTTAAAATAGTTGAGTTGGATAATAGTGCGTCTTGTGTCCACATTTTTAAATAACGAATTTTGAAGATTATGGAGATGATACATCCGCCATGTGACCTTCTCTTTTCCTCCAAACACATCTTCACCTATCCACATTATTTTGTAAAGGCACTTAAGGGCAATACAATTCTAAACAATGAAAAAATACTTCGGTGAAATCATGAAAAGTCAAACTCGTTTAACCTGAAAACCATGTTCAAACAACGAATCCATTTCCATTAAAATACAGATTTCACCATGTCTAAAATTAGCTTAATTTTAAATAAGTCCTTTGGGGTTTTACTTATTAATGAGATCACTGTATTAAGAAAACATTCACCTTTCTATGGCCGATTTAGAGTGAAATCTATACCTAATATCCTTGAGAAAATAAAAGACGACACTTCAGTCCTTCATGTTCATGTACTGCCAAAAGTTAGGAAGCGTTTCCTTTTTTTTCTTCAAGCAAATGATTGAAGCAATTTGAATTTTGAGTCCAGCCAGCCATTCACGAACTTAAACTTAAACACACTCCCATAAACCACATACATTGTATCTTGTTTATCTAAAAACCCTCTAAAAATTACCAGCAGATATACAGGTCCTCTTTGCATATAGTAAACTCTGGTTATAACACACCCTGATATACAGCTCTTCTCGATATAAAGCTTCTTTTTCTAAGTCCCGGCCGTTATTCTCCGCATTGTGTATGCACTGGTTATAGCGCTCTCTGGATCTAAAGCTCAAATTATAGCGCCTTGAAGAGCGCTATGAGAGTTTACTGTATCTAATTTAGTAATGACGTCAAAATTGACATAAATTAAGAGAAATTCTTACCTGCTACATGTACTTCATTTATGAAGCACGTTTGTGCAAAATATGTGTGTGGACTGTAAATGACAAATCTATGCAAGTCTGTGTTGCCAACTCGCCTACGAAAGGTTTCTATACTTATGTGTCACTGTCAGGTTTATAGATACTAAAAGATCAGTGACTCATAATGAATCGACTAAACACAGTGACTCGACTTAAGTCACCTCTCCAACATAACGGCCCTACCCAAGTCACAAAAATCAGTGAGTCGTTACTAAAGCGTACTTTTTTTTCTACATTCTAAATTATTTTGGGAAAAAAGTAGAAATAATGTACTTGTACCAAAATCTATCTGTAATGACCCGAATCTAATGTAAAAACTAAAGATTTATTCTTTAAAAATATTTTTTTCAGTCAGAAGGTGAAAATTATGAATATAATACAATACAAAGATGACAATTACTTCTTTTTATGACAAATGCAAAATAATTTGGACTACCTATGTGTATACACAACAAATTACAAAAATTACTACTTAAAAGTAGAATACACTGTATTCTACCTCAAATTAATATTCATTACAGTATTACCAGTGCATTCATTTTTGAACATGTACCAGCCTGTTTAAACTTGATCCCAAGTTCAGAGAAGAACACCGAGCTCGGGATCAGCTCCGGATCATAAACTGAGTGTAAACGCTCTTGGGACCAAATTGGCCCCGGATCAGTTTGCGGTTAGATTGTAAGCAATTAATCTTTACCGCATCCGCTCCCCAGCTGTTGCGGGGGATAAGCCCGCGAAGTGGCCTTGTACTGATAGTTCTGTACATGCACACATAGAGCATGACCTTTGACTGCAACTTCTTGTGCCACGCTCGAGATAAACTACAGACTGTAAACGCGGCACTCCAAATCATTGCGGTTAACACTGACGCATTCTTATCAGGGGATCAATATTGATCCCGAGCTAGCTCGGGACCAGTGTAAAAACGGTCTACTTTTACTTTACACATGTAGTTTATTTGTGGGGTTTTGATAAAATATGGAACCATCTGCCGTACATGTATGGCTTTGTGCAACCAAGTAAATCTACATTGTAACATGCACAGACAAGCAACCAATAATGACCGCAAGTAAATTGAACAGGTAATGTACATGTGCATGTAATCAGTAACATGTGAATACTGAAACAATCCAAAATGTATGCCGACTTCAAATTTCAATTTACTTTCATATCTTAAAAATTAAAGAAGGGGGAAATAAACATAATATTCATACATCTCACTGTGGCCGTGTTTATCATCAGCTGAGTCAATATCTCAATTATCATTGGTTGATCTCTACAATTAAATATGATAATTAAACCCCTGAAAACTAATTTTAAAAATTGGCGCATAAATTATGCAAATGACAATATGGCTATACTGGTCCATTTGACACTTTCATAACATCATGCAGCTATAAAAAGACGTAATATACATGTACCGGTACGCATGGAAATTTAAAATATACAATATTTACACGGTCTGTTTAAGTTGTGTTTCATTTCAAAGATGTTGAAAGCATTCCCTCCCCACATAGCAACAACAGCTTAGGTATGTGTACTTTCTAAACTGCACCTCCTTTTGAAGGTGAAGAATTTGAGATACCAGCCATAGAATTACATGTACAGATGTCATTAATTTGTTTTTCTAAAGAACTAGCCTACAGGTGCAGTATAGCGAGCATCAAAAATTGCAAATTTAATCTCAAAGCACAAACTTAACAGAAAAACGTTTGTGTGCGCTACACATTTTGTACTTGGGGTCTTGTGGCCAGATATGAATGCTACCTTTAAAAAATAATATTTTCATCAATGTAATTAATACAGTGCAATCCTCCAGTGATCCGTATGCATAATGTGAAAAAAAACGGGCCTCGAAATTCATTTTTAAAAGGGCACAGCAATTTTCTCTTAGTAAAGGGCACCTGAATGAGGAAATGGAAAATTTGTGTTAGAACGTTTTAAGGGCAACACGGCAAAAGCATAGGGCACCGATGGCAATTTGCCGTGAGTTATTTCAAGGCCTGAAGAACTGTATCACCAACTCTCTAATATCAACAACAGTCTAATATCGAGATACATTATGTGCATGTAGCCTTGGCTAAAGAGGACACTATAGAAACTTAAATAATGAAGGATGCATGTACATGTAACAGTGATATCTGCTGGTACGACTTAAGATGTAAATGGTTGCTGTCTGTTGATCTTTACCTTCTTATGCGGCACAGGATCTGCCTTGGACTGGCCCCCATGCTCCCCTTTGTCACTCCCCGACGGTCGTTTCAACGAACGCCGTCTTCCATCCCTTCTCTCATCTCTCTCCCTCCCAGAGTCGCCGTTTCTTGCCGGTGATCTCTTTCTCTCTGAATCTTTGCTTTCCACCACAGCAACAGTCGAGCGGACTTTGCTGCGATCCCTGGATTCGCTGCGGTCCCTGGATTCGCTACTGTGGCTGCTCCTGTCGTCGTGACTAGATCGTGAGCTGTGCCGTCTGTCATGAGAGGCGGCTGGTAGGCCTTTGAGGGATGGCTGGGGTGGCAGACGAGGGGCATCCTCAAAAACTCTGCAGAATCAAATCAAAATCCAAAACATTTTGTTCAGATTTAAAATGGAAGGCACATATACCTATTGACCTTTATCACGGTGCGTCCATCTGTGTCTTGTTCCCCATAATATGTGTTCCCCATAATCAGTTCGTCTGTGCGTCCGCATGATAGCCGAAGCGCGTGTAATATCCTGTCCACGCTGCGTGTTTTCTTGATCACGCTATGCGTGTGCCATTATGATGCATACAAACAATGAACAATTTCAACACGCGACAGAACTATTTTTCCTGCAAGCCTCACTTTGGTTACGTCCATTTTAATATGGGAAAATGGAAGATGGCCGCACCGTGATAAAGGTCTATTGGCAAGTGGCAAGGTATATTGGTACTCAGAAACTTGGCTTTCTGTACTGTTTTTGTGATTATACTCTTTAAAAAACTAACGCAATTTTCTTAAAATATCAGAACAAAAGTCCGTCAAATACTGTAAACTTGTAACAAGGCACCAGTTGAAGACTCACTTTGGAATCGCTTTCAAGACTGTTCTGATTCAGTGATTCCATCCAGGTACAAGAGGACCTGTTTGAACAAAGTGATTCCTACAGTAATGACCTAACTGTGTTTCTAGGAGAATCTTGTAGTTTGAGGGTTCTAAAAAAAAACCACTTTGTTGGGTTTTCAACCCGATTAAACCTGCATGGGATGAGCTGACCTCCGGAGCCAATCGTTTCCTAAACAGCCCTAAAAGTGCAGTGAGCTCATCAGAAAGGCACTTCTGGCAGAGTGGCACACCCTGCCTCAGTGGCTCTTATGGAGACTGGTGCAGTCAGCCTTGTCACAAAAGGGGGTCATACACATTTCTGACATAATTTTATATCTCTAAGCTTCCTTGATCTTTGGTCAGAGTGTAATTGGTCAGAATATAATCTTTTTTTAAAACCATATATTATATGGTACTCATCAGGATTTAAACCCGAGAACTACATTTAGTTTGGCTAAAAGTGAATTTTTGATGCTTACATGTGGACGGAATGATTCACTTTTAGCTGATTTGCTATCGACTTTATAGTCAAAAAGCATATTTCTGAAATCTCACCTTACAGTCCAAATCAAACATTTAAAAAACATCATGGAGGTCCTTGGAAACTCCAGAATTCGTCCAACGTATTTTTTCTTTAGCTTTTTCCCGTAATCTTGACTGCTTCGAATATCGACCGTCTGGCGCATTATAAATGTCATTTCGCACACAGTACAATACCACAAAAGAGGGCGGGCTCCCTATGCACTGATTGGCTGTGAGCTGTGGCCAGCTGCGAGCACCACACAGGAAGTAAATAGCAAATCAGATAAAAGTGAATCATTCCGTCCACATGTAAACGTCAAAAGTACCCGAGAACTCTGACACTCCAGGCAAATGGTTGCACTTCATGTAGCAGTGAGAGAAACAGCTGGAGTATACCACAGTGCCTAATATACATGTACCTCAGCTGGTAGAGCGTCTGCTCAGAGAGTCGGAGGTTTCGGGTTCGAATCCCAATGAGGACCACATGATTTTCCTCTCATTCCATATTTGGTTGTTTCATAAACAGTATTGAATGCGTACCTTCGTACTATGATAACAGCTCTTCTAGCCTTCACATCCTGTGGCCGGATGCAATGCGTGACCTCATCAGCTGCATAACCACTGCAAAGAGAGAAAATTTGCAAAATTTAAACAATAAAGCAGAATAATTTGGATACCCAGACCTCTTAATGTTTTAATGCAACTTCCACACTAACAGCATCACACCAACAGCAATACAATGTTAAGCTTGTAAGGATCACCACACACATGCATTTTCTGTGTTGTTTTGGGAGTCAGAATCAACCACGTCACAATGCATTAAGCACATGTTGCGCCTTTTCAAACGCAGACGCACAGCAAAACACCAATGAGATGCCTTAATTTTGACTCCCAAAATGGCAGTCTGCACATGTGTGCGGTAGTTTGCACAGGGTCAATACAGTTTTGGGGGAAATAATGAAAACCAATGACCCCAAAGTATTGGATGATCTCCCGAGGTGCAGACGAGGGAGTTACATGTAGTTCTAATCATGCAACACTGAGGCCACTATTACTAAGGTGTCTAAGGCCACCGAGGCTAATGGCTTTGTTTAAAATGCCCCAACTATTATGCCAACGTTCCCAGCTTAACCAAGTTTAACTTTGGCAATAAACCCTTTCACGGTTATCGATGCCATCTTGTTCACGGGGCACTTCGAACATGCGTTGCCATGTGCGTGGAAGAATCGTAGCTAATGCAAAGTGACCCAACAATGCATTCGTATACGATCCTCGCACGCACACAGTAACGCGTGTTCGAACTGCCCCGTGAACAACATGGCGTCGATAACCGTGAAAGGGTTTATTGTTTCCGTCAGTGTTTGCATTGCCGTTGTTTGCGTCTAGTCTGCGTGTGCGCCGTGTTACGATTGTATAAACTAGGCTTTAACATTGTTTAAGCACGATTAAACATGATTTATGCAGAGACCTGAGTAAAGTGACACATCCTCTCGCAATGGGTAGGCTAACTTTAGGCTTTGTGACCCGAATTGGCTTGAAGGAAAACTTGCAACCAAAACAGAGAGCTGCATCACTCAAAAACGACACCGAGACGATAGGCCTGTCGAAGATGTGCATCGGATCGACGTGCGAAACAATGCAACCACCTGGTTGATAGTCATTGATCACTGCACTGTTGATGAAACCTTTTGGGACAAGGTTATTGTCCTCTAGTTTCTTCACAACCAGTTCGTAGATCCAACTTGGAATTTCATCGACTTCCCCCTTCGGATAAAGGCGCTCTTGGCCCGGCCCTCGCTTGGACAGCTGTGCCCCGTACGTGTAACCTTCCCCGAAAAAGTACTTGTTGCGAAGTGGGGCTCTATCAACCGTGTGCGGCCGATATTTGCCTTCAAGCGCAATCTGCACAACTTCATCAATTTTCTTTTCTATCTCTTTGCTCTCGGCGTCTGAGAAAAGTTGATGCTGCCTTATGCCCGAATGGATCTTCTTGACTTCTTCCATGTCGTCTTCAAAGGAGAAGCGGCGTTCATAGTTTCCCTGCCTCCCACCCTTGTCGTGGCCACGCCTCTTAGAGGGGTCATATCTGACATCAAATGGCCGTCGTCGCGGTTGACTGATGCTTGTTGTTTCATAATCATGCGAATGGTGATGATCAAGTTTTTCACGCAGATCCGAGCAACTTGAAGCCATTTCTCATCCTTTTAGCGTGCAAGAAGTCGGAGGAGGCTCTTGACGAAATGTCAAATTCTCGATAACGGTTTTAAATTGAGTTTACTTCTCCATATGCGCACCCACATCGCAGTTTCCGTCAACAACTCGACCAAAAAAATCTAACTGCGCGTTGATATGCATGATCGCTAGTCTGCCTAGACTGGTTCCCCTGTCCACATATTTACTTCCCCTTAGGCGCTACGTACCACTCACCAGACTAAAGGCAGCCTCAAGATACTCTATTTTAGACTCGACTTGTTCCTTCTTCAAAATACATCCATTACAGAGAGGTTGGGAAATTAGTCTCAACGTCAGACTTATAGCGCCAACTTTGCTCTGACGCGCTCATGACATTAAGAATTCAGAATTTGGCAAAATAATTTTAAAGTAAGTTTGCGACATTATCAATATCAATGTAAAAAACCAACAAGATGTACAACGGTTTTTGCCTTGATGGAATTCAATAATTTAATTTACCCATGTTAAGCGCATCCTCAACTTACCTTTATACTCGCTTCGTTGCTTTGTTTGTTGAACTCACTCACAGCTCAACTTAATTGCTTTATTTCATTTTAATGCTGACCATTGCTGCTCTTCTGGTTTATTTATATTGATTTGCTGACTTGGTTGAATTTATTTACTTATAATAATAGTCTGGCTCATATTACTTTTATTTGCATTATTAATTAATTTGGTTAACTTTATAAGGAAGCTCACACTTTTTGTGAGCTCCCCAGCTCCCACCCCCCCCCCCCCCCCTTATACCTTAAATATTATACTAGGCCGGGCCTACATATTACATAATACAGTGAATTAGTAAAATAAAGTGAACTGAACTGAACTGAACATCGGGTCTGGGCACGAGACTACACTAATAAAAATGGCTGCGACAGTGGATGGAGGCGGAAGTTGCTCTCTAGCAACGCGAAAATTGTCAGGAAAACCCTCGTTAAGCCTTGCCCAGACACCCTAATGTTCTTTTCCGGGCGAAGGATCTGAGCACTATGTATTGGTCCACCAGGATTTGACACGTTCAGAAAGTAGAAACAGAATGAACGATGCAATCGCGAGAACGATTACCGACTCCAAGAACGATGAAATGCTTGCGTGTCCGCCGTGCGGGGTCATGGGGCCAAGCGGCGGCCCAAGCCCCGAGAAGAATCCGCTTGGCTTCGCTGCAGGCCAAAGGGACTGTTGTACCGAGATCCGAGGCAAACTAAATTTTGGGATCAGCACATCGATGGTAGAGCTATCGACAGATCTCAACCTTTCCTATGTACAGTCATATGGAGCAGAGTCATCAAATTCTGACAACACCATGAACACACTGCATGAGTTTGTGGGCAAAATTCGGCGGCCAAAATCTCGTCTTTACTGTCGACGTGGTGCTGTGGTTTTAACAAAAAATCCACTGGGAAAGAATTTGAATGGTAGTGCCCATGTCATTGGAGTATTTTACAAAATTATTCTATCAAATCTACACTCGATACGTCATTTTTTCAGTGATTAACTCTGTGTGTGTCTATGGAAACTTCCCCAAATTCTTTGCAGATTTTGTCAAAATAATCCCCAAATATCAATCTCCAGTATGTTTAACATGCATAACATGTTGTGTATCTACAGAATTTTTACATAATTTCTTCTGGTAGGCTAATTCCCACAACACTTTCAGAATGATGCACTTTACTTTTTATATTAATATACTTATCTATTTATTATCCTATTTATTTGCTCTCTTGTTTATAGGAATATTCTGTTGTATTGTTGCTTGTGTTGGCCGAATAAATAATAATAATAATAATAATAATTTCATCAAAGTAGCCAAAGTGGATTTTCAGGGAAAATTAGTGGGCAGTTGTCAGTACCTGTGCCCTTAAGCAAGGCACTCAACCACACTTGCTCCATCCTTCGGAAGGGATGTAAAGCCGTTGGTCCAGTGTGTTAGGTAACGGTAACGCACTTTAAAGATCCCAGAGCATTCTTTCGTGAAGTGCAAGAGGATTCCCTGGTGTCTCTGTGGCCATTTCTAATTCTTCATGGGTTTCCTCATGCTTGCGAGTGACAGTGCAGTGAGCACTTTAGAGGAATCCTTGGTATGAATACCAGAAAGAAAGAAATAATAATAATAATAAAAAGGGAGTAAAAACTCCATCTACACGTGCATGAGGTTCACAGGACAATTGATCCAGATCATATCTTAGTACATGTACACTTCTTTCATATCTTAGTACATGTATTTATTCTTCAGAGGAGAGGAAGCTCAGACATGCTGCAAGCAAGGGCAATGTTGGTGAAGGTAAATGTTTCACTGTTAGTTGAATTAATTTTTATTTTTTAAATCTTTTATTCAAATGGTTAAATATAGGCTTAAAACAAGAATCGGATTTTCAAATGCAAGGAAGGTTTCTTTTTTGAAAATTAATCTTCTGTGTGATTACATGTAATTGCTTGTTTTTGAAACCCAGCACCATACTTTGCAGGTAAGTATGGTCCAAATTCCAATTGTGAAAATTTTAGCAAAAGAAAAGGGAACATGCATCTCAATTTCCAGCTGCTAATATGCAAAACTATTTTGCTTACCCAGGGTTGTAGTCGAGTCCATCACAAGTCCTCACAAGCCTTTACAAGTCCACCACAAGTCCCTAGATCTTAATTCAAGTCACAAGCTATTGAACTCCAACAAAGGCATTATTTTGTGCGTGTTCATCTTTTGCTTCTTGTTACTGGACTTGTACAGGACTTGTCATGGACTTGTGATTTTATTGGCTCTGGACTTGTGAAAGACTTGTGATGGACTCGACTACAGCCCTGTTGCTTACACAATTAACATTTAACACACTGAACCTAGCAAAATTTCACAAAGGGTTTATTGCAAAATGTTTACAGTGTACAATGTAATTTTGAATTGCGTACTTTGTACTGTTTTTAAAGCCTCATTGTATCATTGCAAATGACCCAAAATTGTACTTAATGAGTTGACAAAAAAACAAAGTGTTGATTGCAATGGTAGCAAACACCACATAAATTTATGTCTGTCTAAGAATGTAGAAAGAAAGTACCGTAATATTAATTTTGAAACTCTACTGTACATATTTTCAGTTCGCAAACTATTGGAAGAAGGCACCAATCCAAATCGTCCTGATGAAAAGGGCAGGGCTCCTCTCCATTTTGCCGTCACAAAAGGATGCCATGACATGGGTAAAGGGACACCACTTTCCTTTTTCTTTTTTTTATCCAGAGAATTTAAGGTTTTCAGTACCTGCTATTTTTAGCACTGTAAAGTTAACTTCTGGGGTTATTGAAATCTGTATATTATTGAAAATGGTCACCCATACAATGGAGTGTCAAAGTGTGACATGTGTTGCCATGATAACTGGCTGTAAACATCATGGCTGCCAGATAAAGCGCCATTGCAAAAGCACAGGGACACGGTTCAGTTATTTTTAGTGTAGAGCCATTCACTTCGGCAATCCATAAACAAACATTTAAGGAAAATTCACATTGATAATTTTTTACTTTATACCAACAGAAAATAAAAAATAAAAAATAATAATGTCACAGTAACTTACTGGCCTCCTCCTAATTCCCCCTAATTTCTAAAAATAATAGCAAAAGCCAATCCTAAATATCACCTTTAAGATTTAGATGATTCATTGACTTTCCTGAATTTGAGAATTGTGTGTTATTTGACATTGCAGTTCAAATTCTATTGGACAAAGGAGCCGATGTCAATTTGAAGGATGGACTTGGAAATACTCCACTTCATTTAGGTAATTATTATATACTGTTCAAGCAAAAATAGGGGTCAAACAAATTTTCCCCAAAATTGTCAAATGTTTTTAGCCTTGATCTTTTTTTCTTGTGGCTTGGGCCATTTTCAGCTTCCAAGTCCCTAGCTGGTCTTAAACATACTATTTCATCCTTTAACTGTCAATATTTTTTCTAATAAATATTCCTTTTTTAATAATTTTACTAAACATCTTTTTGAACTGTTTCTGACTATCCAGCTGTATTCAGTAACCACATGGGAATAGTGACCACCCTACTGGAATCAGGAGCTAATGCCCACGAGCTGGACCGAGCAGGGCACACGCCGGTTCATTTAGCCAGGTCACGCCTTAAGCACATCAGAGAATCGTCTTGCAGAATATCGTCCCTACAGTTACAAGTTGAAGTCATTCAGGTGAGATTCAAAGATATAGACTGCTCTCCGGTGACATCATGCCTTCCACCATTTTGTGTCATTTGACAATCGTGACCCACGTGGCCCCGAGTGCTAACCAGTAAAATGAGTTAGAAGAGTGTATTGGTTGCACTTACCTCTGTTGCTTAACCTTGCTTTAGGTTGTTGCGCCACGGCTGTCCTTCAGGCTATATCATGATTAAGTTAAACACTTCCGTTTTTACAAGCCGAGCACATGCTCAATAATTTGAACGTATCGCAACGTGTGTTCAAACGAAAACACATAGATGGGTATTTTTTACGTACAATCATGTGCTTTTACGTGCGTGGCCGGTGACACTCATGGAACATGGACAGTGTAGTGCGTCTGCATATGGGATGCAGACGCGCTACATTATGCCGTATTCCACTCGTGCTCATTTGATAACTAATAATAAAGTGTTGAAACATTTGTCTTGCAGCTAGTTTCTATGCTGAAGGTATACATGACAAGTATTGGTTTAGCAGAGCACCTGCAACGCTTGGACCAACTGTCACTACAAGTGCAAGAAACCAATGCAACTGAGCAGGTATTTCTGGTGGTTTCTGTATCCTCCAATTTCATGTTGCTCCTTCTTATCTCATGTACCACATATGCATTAATGCCTGCATTAGGTCCCATAAAACTACACGAACGCCCACAAAGATCGTTTTTTACAGTTGTTGCCGGCGTGCTTCAACAAAACCTTACACACAATTTATGTAATTTAGTGGAATTCAGGATACTGCACTGTTACCTCAGACCTTTTCCGGTCTAACCCCACTCAATGTCTAAACACTCAATTTTGCAATTTAAAAAAATATATCTGCACTAACCACAAACGTAAGACCCTTTTCAGTATGCATGAAACAGTGTCTAAACATATCCGCAGTTTCGTTATCACAAAACAACTCAAATAAAACAAAATTTTAACTTTTGGTTTATCTTTTGCATCACACAGGTAGATGCAATTGAAGATATCCTAAACACTTTCACCAGTTTGAGTCTGCAGAAAACCTGAGTTTCAGCATTATAAGCTTAACAGTTATGCTCATGTTAATGCCAAAAAAAGAGAAAAGAATAAGAAATCTTGTCATTGAAAGATTATTTTTGAAAGCACTGTGAACATTTTTTTTTTTTTTAAAGCCTAACAGCATTACTAGTAGCCCAATGTTGTGTATAATAGAGAGAAAACAGGTGTAATATACATGCTGTCTCTGCACAGCATAATTCTATGCCTTTGTTTTGCAGAACTATTTCATGTGGAAACACATGTACTGATTTTTATTTCTGATGCGTGATAATAGCAAATTAGTTCAGATTTTACTTTAAAAATAGTTGTCTTCCAATTCAGTTAAATGTGTGTATTTTTGAAAATGAACAATGCATTAATTTACCAATTATTATATTCATCTGCAATTACTTTCGTTTTTAGATTGTAGACAATAGAGTACAAATATGACAGTTCATAAAGGGGAAGTTACAAACTATTGTCCCATGGTGATCTTGAGACAGTAGGCCTGCTATTTCCAGGCCAGGGAAATAGCAGGCTACTGTTTCAAGACCATCGGTATTTGTTCTGTATAGGGCAATTCCGGAAATTCAAATTTACACTTCAGAGACTTTGAGGGCTTGTAATGCTTCACGTATTCAAGTTTGATTTTAAACACTTGTTCTTCAAGCATCATTGATGGTAGTGTAATTCCTGAAAAACTGATTGTAATGCCATTTTCAATATGCATGGTACATCCGAAACCGAGGGTTTTGGGGGCCCTACACACTTACTGAGAATGGCATTGCAATCAGTTTTTCAGTAATTACACTTCCATCAATGATGCTTGAAAAACATGTGTTTAAAATCAAACAACTTGAATACCTGAAGCATTACAAGCCCTCAAAGTCTCTGAAGTGTAAATTTGAATTTCCGGAATTGCCCTATACCTTATACATAGATTCTCTGCCATTCGATCAATTCAGCCTTGTATGTGGTTAAAGTTTAAATTGCACTGCTTGGTCTTTCATTGTATACATTGTACATGTATGCTTTGCTTTTGTTCTGTTAAAAAAGGTCATTGTTTGACTAGGTCTGTTCAAACAATATTATTTTGTTGGTTTAACGATGGTTGATCTCATTAGTGTCACACGACCCACTTTTAACCACTCACTGAACGAGAATCTATGTATGAGGTATGTTAGAATATTATTTACTGAACTTTTGCAATTTTTACTCCAGGAGGAATTACTAAAAAACAATTGAGAGATTATGCAGTACATTTTAGTGATTACACATTATGCCTTTTATTATTTGCAGTGTGGTAACTTTTCATGGTGGCATAAAGTATAAATTAGGGATATTGGTGTGGTTAAATTTTGGATATTTGTTTCTTCAAATGACTGTTTTCACCTATTCCTGTGACAAGGTGTATCTGTCCTGCAGATAGAATTGTCTAATCATATACAAAATAAAATAACTGCGTACACCCCACAATATCCCTAACTTATTGTGAGTAATGCACATGCACCTACATCGTAAGGGCTCATCGTATCATTTGCAGACGAAAACCGTGGCATTACATATATCTAAAGAAGAATGTTGGTAAACTAGCCTACAGAAATTTCAACTACATAGATGTAACAGTGTTTCAGAACACTTAAAATATGCATAGTATAAAAGTGTGCACGCACACATTTTTGTTTAAAACCTCCTTTCAATCGTTAATTTCTCACAAAGTACAATCTTGGACAGAAAACACATGTGGTGTTTCTTACCATTGCTGTAAACGATTCGAGTGAGTCACTGCAAATGATCCTTCAGCTCTTCCACTATGATGCGTTTCTCACAGTGACTTGAAAAACATCTACTTCCAGCTGTAAAGCCGCTACAAGCGGCTTGCTGTAGACATGAATGAATCTAGCCTTCGTTTAATTACATCACAGACCTGAAAGACAATCTGCTGTAAAAAAGAAATACCATGAACAAACCGCTTTTTGATAAGAATCACAAATGGGTTAAAATTAAATTTGAAAAATAAATGCAGAGGTTTTGTGTCTTTAATTCTTCTCGGCTTAAATTTAATAGATGTTATTTTTCTCCCTTGGACGATTGCCATGATATGCCTTGAAAGTTAAATAAAATAGCACTCATTTCACAAACATTTTCTTGTTTTTTATTTTTTTTGCTATTCATTTAATAATTCTTAGTGTATTTCCTGTTCGCTGAAATCTGGGCAGTGTTGTAGCCAAGTCACCGACTCCGAGTCATGAGTTCGCCAAATTAATGAAACTGAATCTGCTATAGAGCTTCCGCACCAGTGGCCATGACCGGGGGCAGGTTTTCTTATTTAAATGAAGAAACAATAGAACCACAAAGCACCTACATGTACTCATGCATGACACACGGTAACAATGCAACTGCCCCTGTCATGGCCGCCGTGCAAAGGCTCTATACAGTAGTTTCATTCACACAATGTGTGAAATGATGACGTGCTCGTGCGCTCCTTGCCGGCCTCGTTGGGCAGTGTAGATATTCACCATTGTTTTTTTCCCAAGAATTCTGCATTAAGTGTGCATTCGCTACAGTCCTACAACTAAACACTGATATATCAGCCACGAAGTGTTTGGTACTGCAAAATAGGAAACTAGAAATAGGTGGTCAATGTTATAGATTTTATTAATTCAATCATTAAATGCAAAATATACATTTTACTTTTAGTGTGGTCTGGTTATATTATTGGGGTCAAACTAGAAAGTGTTTAAAACCAGCTGGGCTATTAAGACGTACTACCCTCGTAGTGTACTTTCTACCAACCGGAATGTGTAAACTGCCCAAGGTATTTATGACTACAGTAAACTCTCGTTATAACAACACCTGATATAAAGCTCCTTTTTCTAAGTCCCAGCCATTATTCTCGCATTGTGTATGCATTGATTATAGTGCTCTCTGGATATATAGCTCAAATTATTTCAGTCCCTTGAGAGTTTACTGTATATAAAATTAGTCGTTATGGATAGGTACTTAAATGCATGAAAGACAACATACATGTATGTCATTTGAAATCTTAATAACCTGACCAAATATATAAAATTTTACACGACATATCATTTTGAATTATATCAAAGTCATAGTAAAAACCTGATGAATGGCTATATAAAATTTGACATATTTAGAAACCATATTAAAATTTTATGTTTTGTAGAAATCTTAACCAATATCAGCAGCAGTAAATTGTGCCCAGCTTCAATCAACACTGCTCAACTTAATTTTGTTCATTCAAAATTACTAGTGGGTTAGCATTAATATGAAATGAGTAACAGTGGAAGAAATAGAAAAAGCTTAAGATAAATTCGAGAAATGTTATCCATAATTAATAAAAAAACAAATTATACTCTAAACAATTGAGGAGGCCAAGAGATGCAACATATTTTATAGGTCAGTAACATGCAAGACCATTTCTTGTCACAAGGCTGACTGCACTAACCTTGGTACTGGCTGCTGATGCAAGGTGCACCACTCTGCCTGAAGTGCCTCCCTGAGCTTCTACACTTCTAAGGCTGTTTGGGAGACGTGCGGATCCCACACAGGTTTAAACAGGTTGAAAACCCAACAATTTGTTTTCCGAGAGCCCATAACTGCAGAATTCTTTCAGCAAGTTAAATCACTGAAGCAGAATTTAAAAGCAATTCCAAAGTAATTGGCCAATTGATGCCTTATTCACAAGTTCACTGTATTCAACAAACTTCTGTTCTGATTAGAAATCAATATTTTATGAAAATTGCACCTTTTTTTAAAACTGTATACTTTCAATTAATAACATATGTTCAATATCAATTGACCCCTTTCGAACACGTGCGAATATGCCATTTTGGGAGTCAAATAATGCTGAGTCATTGTGGAAGCAATGTGCGTGCGCGTTATGTGTGTCTCTGGTGGGCGCAACGCGGTTTAGTTCACCAATGGGAGCCTCATCATAGCGCGTTACGCGCGCTATGGACACGCACAACGCGCACGCACATTGCTTCCACAACGACGCGGCATTGTTTTACTCCCAAAATGACGTCATTGGCACGAGCTCAATACATGTAACATGTTCTGTGCCACATTATGCTTTCAAGACCCATACTCACAATGGCACATTATGATGAAGGCATACTTGTGTAAAGTACCCAATTCTACATTTCGACTATCTTTTCATATATAGGGTAATTTGGTATAAACATTTGCTGGTAACCTGAAATGTCTATTGCCAAAGCACAGGGAAACAGTTCACTGGTTTTAGAGTAGACCCGGTAACCTTGGAAATACACAAAGGGTGACATTTTAACTTTAGTACTCCATCATCAGATCTTGGGCACTGAGAATTTATTAAGATTTTCGAATGCCTGTCTTATCCCAATCAAAGTAAAATAAAATTGGCATTTTACATTACATCCACAGCACAGCTGCATTAGGGTCTCCCTCATGCTTAGAACGGCATGGTAGATATGACCGCAGGCGATGAAGGTGTGCTTGGGGTTGAGGCCAAGTCCGTATCGGGCGCGCTGTTCAGAGCAAAGCATTTTGGCACAAGCACCTCCCACACGCTCCACAGCTGTTTAGTAAAAGCATAATGTGAAACAGAAATGGGGAAAAAGAAACTGTCATAGTTAAAAACTGTTACTATGGGTGTGATCGATTAGCTTACTCAAGTCAGCCCTGACCTGGAGATGATTATGCAAGGTATGATCAGTCAGGGAGACCATGGGAATGAGGAAGAAGTCGTGCTAATAAGTGGAAGCTAAACGAACACACCACAAATATGTTCTTATGAAAAGACCACTGTCATTTGTAGATGGAACTTTTACAAATTCTTGAAATGGCAAATGAGCCTTGATAATAAGAACACTGTTTATACAACACTTAGCCTTGTCCAAGTCTTTGAGCTGTGGCATCATCAGGTCTGATTCAGGTAACCAGCCTAGTCGCTGGCTACAGTTTATCGCGAGAGGTCGCTAATGATGCCACAGCTCATAGACTTGTACAAGGCTATTATACAACACTCTGCTTATAAAGGCCTGTCTACACGAACCAACATTTGTTGTCCAACATCTGTCTGACGATGTCGGCCAACCAAAAGTTGGATGGTGTAGATGTCACTCCAGACAACGTCAAACAACATCCAACTAGTTGGAACATGTTTTTATCACCCGTCTTTGTTGGAGCTTGTTGGAGAAACGGGCCAATAGTAGATTAGAACACCTGTCACATGAAGGCAGCAACCAACTGCAGTCGAGATATGCTGAAACATGTTGGTTCGCAGGGTCAAGCACATCCATGTACCGCCCAACAAGTTCCAACTTCATATTGGTCATTGTTGGCCAACAAATGTTGGCTCGTGTTACAGACGGACCTTAACAAGGACAACTTTGCATCCACCTTCAATTTCATACATAAAAGTACCATTTTGGACAGAAACAAAAATGACATGGTGTTTGTTACCATTGCTATTAACACTTAAATGTTAAAAGCCAAAGAAAAAAAGCTTTTTTTCCTATTGAAAATACTTATGTTTGGTTGGCGAGAAATTTCTAAAAATATTTGGGCGAGAAATTTCTAAAAATATTTGGGCGAGAAGATGGTCAGTATTTCTTAACCCCTTGCACCATATAGACCGTATCGAACAGCTGCCATCTTGTAGGGCAGTTTCTTCATCTATTTAGGACATGCATGGTTGCACATTTTATGACAAAGTTGCCCTACAAGATGGCAGCTATTCGATACGGTCCATAACAGTTAACATACAGTCCTGTACAGTCACTGTTGAATTGATGATTTAAAAGTCTTAATTATAAACGTAATGATATACAACCAGTACTCACAATTTAGAAGAAAAAACAATATTTTAGATATTGTTTTATTACCTCTAACTCATACTTAAATGTACACATTTACAGAAACTGAATATAATTTCTATGGGTATTAAAGTGCACCCACAATGACAAAATTCATTTGTGGTTTTTTTTACTAGCAATACAAGTACAAAAATACATACATGTCTTTTGTAATGGGTGCATTTAAAAACGACGAGTTTTGATGCCATTGTCACTATCTAACAAAAATCAGTTTTGTGGAAAACTTGTTAAGCGACAGTCTTTATTTTGCATCTACTGACTTATGACCCATAACGTATAAGAGTGTAGAGTACAATTGTCTGAGTGGCCACAGACTAAACATATCCTATGATGGCAGCATTTTGTTCTGTCCATTTAAATTGGAATTTTTGCCATTTTCGAGAAATATTCTGGCTTTTGCGCTATGTTTGACGCATAGCCATCTGGTTTTATCTCATATTCTAGAACAATCGGTTGCTCTATGTTCACTTTAACCACAGCATTATTTGCATAACAACCTCAATAGAAACCCAATAGACCTTTGTCACGGTGCCGCCATCTTCCCTTTTCCCCTATTAAAATGAACATAACGAAAGCGAGGCTTGCCGAAATAAAATAGTTTGGCCCCGTGTTGAAAATGTTCATTGTGTGCATCACAACGACATGCGCGCAGTGCGATCAAGAAAACGCCCAGCGCGGACAGTGATTCTCTCAAAACAATAACTGAAAATTGCACGCGCTGTTGCGCAGACACGCACGTATACACTCACTGATCATGCCTGACACGTACACGTACTATGCAGTGGGGAACAAGACAAAGATGGACCGCACCGTGATAAAGGTCTATTGTGCTTATAGTTCTCCAGTGCAAACATTTGTGTGGTCTCTGTAGTATAATTAGTGTGAAACTATAAACAATGTAGAATTGCAGAAATTCATTCATGGCTAAAATTCTCTTGTTTTCGGATTAAAAGAAATGAACAGAATTTAATTGAAGCCGCAGCAGCAAATTAGCAGAGTATAAAAGTCAAGTACATAGTACATACTGTACGTATACACGTACAAATGGATAGTGCGACTACATGCATAAATGTCATGACACATTTTCAGCCCTGTGCTCAGCCCTGGCAAGTTGTTAAAGACATGAGTAGGTAATCCCCTCTTTTCTTTTTTAAATAACATAATGCTAACAAAATAAAAGACTGAAGTAATCACTAACAATTCTTTTAAGAGTTAGTAACTGGGGTATAAGTGTTTTTCGAGAATTACATCATTGTGAGAGCACTTTAACAAAACTGAATAAAATACACAACTGTTGAAAAAATACAGCAAACAAGTATTTCCTTTACTTTTCAAGGAATGTACATGTAAATCGGCAATAAAATTTGACCATAAATTCATCGTTAAAAGTTATCATTAGAAAGCTGAGCTGAGCAATTTTTAGGGCGTTCATACGGTGCCTGGTATCAAAACAAAATGCAAATGGGTCTGGTTTAAGGTGAAATGGTGAGCATTAAAATTAGCTCCCCTCAGAAACTACATGTAGTTTGTGAACTTTGAAAGGATGAAGAAATATATTGGATTTGTATATTGATTTGTTTTTTTTCCAGCTGCAGGTGTATCAAATTACTGTTTAAAGGCAAATATGGGATGAGAGCAAAATCATATCATCCTCATTGGGGTTCGAACCAGAGACCCCTGACTCACATCCGGGCAGATGCTCTACCAGCAGAGCTATGAGACGGTACTATACTTCCTCAGGTTTTCCCCCAAAACCCCCTCTTTTCTCTCAGTGTTGCTTTTTTTTCTAATTTTGGTAGCTATTTAAAAAAAATTCCCTTTCAGCAACAGCATAGATTTCCATTATGGGCTCACAATGATACATGAAGTATACACGTAGCTTTAGGGCATATGATATTCAATTTATAAAAGAATCATACATTTCAACTAGCTTAATATTTTATATATAAATCATAAAAAAAGAAAAACAAAATAGCACAGAAAACTTATGTTTAAAAGCATGACATGAACAAATGATAAAATGACCGTCTGGAAACGTGTGTAGGCTGCTTTGAAAAGTTTGGATGAAGTCGGATGAAACTGGTTGGAACTGGTTGGAACTGGTTGGAACTGGCTGAAACCAGATGGAGCTAGTGTGGCTTTATGACTGTTTGGTGTAGTGGCAGGTTAAAGGTCAAGTGGATAATCCCATGGTCATGTGAGTCAATACTTTGTTGTTCGTTTCTTCCCACACTTGTGTAAGCTGCAACACAATGCAGACAGAAACGAACGCATGTCAAAATCGATAAAATTGGATGATAGGCAAGTGAGTCTTTCCACGGTAAAGGGGGCATTTTGGCAACACAGAATTTTTTTTCGAGGAAATACCTTTGTCTGGTCTCAAAATAAAAGAAATAAGTTTAAGTTGTTCTGAAGAGATAACTTAGGCCCAAAAAGGGTTACAAATAGTGTGACAACATGCCTTTCTAAAAAACCAGTGTACAAATTTCCAATATACGCTCGTAACCGGGACGGCCTAAAATGTAACACAAGTGTCTGTTCCAGTTACACGCGTTATATTGGAAATTTGTACACAGGGTTTTTAGAAAGGCATGTTGTCACACTATTTGTAACCCTTTTTGAGCCTAAGTTATCTCTTCAGAACAACTGAAACTTATTGCTTTTATTTTAAGACCAGACAAAGGTATTTTCTGGAAAATATGGTCTGTGTTGCCAAAATACCCCCTTTACCGTGGAAAGACTCAATTACATACTTTGTGGAAATGAAACGTATGGTTATAGAATGTATAAACATAAACTGATTCAGATTCAGATAAACTGATTCAGACAGGACAAATTGTTGCAGTTTTAAAAACCCAACACAGTCCATAAGAGGTATAGGGCAGTTTCACACTGTCACGGGTCACTAAACTCCCCTGTGTTTGTCCTCCAGATCGGGGAGAGAACAATAGAGCGACGAGCAGAAACGCACAAGGCTCAATTGTTCTCAATTGACCCGTGACAGTGTGAAACTGCTCTATTTGATGACTTTTATGCAAATTGTGCGCAAGAATATGCACCATTTAGTTGTTCGTGAGAACGCATGTTTGATATGATTACGGATTCCTTCCTTCATGCTCGAAATGACACAACAGCCAAAAGTAGTAACCGGCTGCGTCGTTTTCCAATAAAATGTGTGTTTTCCAGATAGCACAACCGTACTTCAGCTAGTGACTAAGCTATGACCGGCTAAGTTGGCTAGCCGGCTGTTATTTTTGGCAGTATTGCTGTCATTACTGGCGGTTAGATTTGAGTGTCTTCCCTAATCAATCTTACCTCTTTATGGCCAGCTAGTTCGGTCTTGGCCAGGAGTTGTACCACCTCAGCCAGGATATCAATGTTAGCATGGACTAGCTGCGTCTCCATCTGAATGCAGTGCAAGGAGAAGTAGTTCCTGTTCTCCATAGTCATGATCTGGCTCTCTTGCTGTTTGTTGTGAGGAAAACGGAGCCAAAAATGTCAGTAATGGGTTGACCTACTAAGGATGATTCTACTTTAGAAAATTCAGACTTCAAACTTGCTCTTTTCTTTACAAAAGCAGATTTTAACCACGCGACGCCGAAGGACGTGTAAACACGTTCTGGCAATGTATAGTCACAAGGGGGGTTGGCTCGGAGTGTTGCAAAGTATGATCTTTTGGTGAGAAGATTCAAACAACTTAATGTAGAAATGACTCAAGAGTCAGTATTTGTGGTGTTTTGACCTGGTCTTAACTTTTGGCCAATCACATTTGCCTTTTTAAAAAAATCCCAGTGTCAACTGGTCAACATGAAATTGAAGAGAAATTTTGAGAATGCACCATATAATTTTTTGAGACTGGAGTCTCCCATTCAGAGTTGGTGACTCAAGTCACTGACCTTGACTCAAACCGTACTTGAATCACAATATTCTGCAACTTGAGAATTGCGTCTTGATTCAAATAAGTTGAGACTGGACTTGGGACTGGACTTGAGACTTACTGTGGAAGACTTCAAACTTGACTCGCGACTTGTTATCAGACTTAAAGTTACTTGACTCGGTCTTAAAATTCTTCAGACGTGTGGGTCTTTCTATAAATTAGGGGTCCAAAAGTGTGACATTTGGTGTCCCTTGTTACACCTGATATGTGTTATTTTTCGTACAAAAAAAATCATTAAAATGGCTTTTAAACCATTTTGTATGAATTGTACTTTATGTACTCACTCTTTGAGATGGAAAGTATTTAAAGAATGTGTCCTGAATTTACAAAAACAAGATGTAAAATGTAACGGGGGACACCAACATTGGACCCCTAATTTATAGAAAGACCCGTGTGCCTTTGCCATGTATGTTATTCCAATTTGTCTTGAACTTGAACAGAATCCAATCTTCATCAAATGAAGACCAGAATATACAAGACATAAATAAATGATCCCACCTCCAATATCCTTGATTCCAGCTGCTCTACTTCAACGACGTGATCCGATCCTTTGACGGTAGCCGTCATTTTCTTCTTCTTAATATTTCCCATCTTAGCTAATGCATTCTGATGGTCCTTCAGTAGACCCTTCTCAAGGCGGTCACCTAAGTCCTGCATACAGTCAATAGAACGTACTGAATACCTGCCATCTTGTAGGGCAACTTTTGACATTTAAATTGGTCGACAATGTAAGCACAAATTTTGCAACCATGCATGTCCTCGAGCAACAAAACCCTACAAGATGGCAGCTATTTGATACGGTCTATATTAAGGTTGGAAATTCACATTTAATTCAGTAACTGGTTTGCATTTCTTTCAAGTGCCAGTTAACTGGTTAACCGACACTTTAAAAGCTGCCGCTGGTGTTTATAGATGCATGTGAAAAAAATACCACCCTGGCCCTCAATCAAAATCTTTGGCCCAACTGCATAATGAAAACATCAAACAAAAGTGTATACAATATATAATGTTGTATAGGTGGCCAGTTTGTCAGAAATGCACCCATATGAAACCTCTATTGATAGAACCCAACACTAACACTATGAGCAACTAACAATGGAAATTGGGCACACACCATTGTTAATAACAATGGTTTGTGCCCACTTTCCATTGTTAGTTGCTCATAGTGTAACTTCTCATTTTAAGTACATTTAATGATATTTTCATTTTGTTGCTGAACTTCTAAAATGGTAGATTTAATTCTTTTTGAGGGGCTTTCCAAAGGTGTCAACATTTTCAGTTCTACAGAGTAGTATTTTGTCGAGATCCCCCTCCCTCTCCCAAAAATACTTATTAACATTTCTTTTGTCATAACCATGAAATGTCAACCTTTTACAATGCCTGTTAAGTCCTACGTGGCCCGTGGCCCCCGACCCCCCTCCCCCATTCCTCCTACGCTTTGTAGAATCAAGAAAATGTTGACGACTTTGGACAGCCCTAACACCCGTTTCATACAGGCGCATCAGAGTTGCGCAGAACTAATTCCATTTCGCTCCGATTAAAATTTGGTTTCAGAAAGGCGTTCTTAATGCGAGCCGTGCGCACAATAAAGATCGACGTCTAAAACCAAGTCGTTCTTCAGTCGTTCTGACCGACTGGAAGAGTCGATCTTTCGAATTCTGATAGTTTAGTTTGGCGCAACTTTGGTGCGCCTGTATGAAACGGTTGGAAGAGAGTTTTCTTTAATCGTTTGACAATTTGTAAATAGCTTTTTTTTTTTTTCAACAGTTAAATGGCTCATTGTTACTATTCTTACCTTGTAAGCTTGTAGGAGGTCAAGGATTATTCCCAACTTCTCTGCAACTTTGCTATCTTCCCTCTTTCCCTATAAATTTAAATCAGAAGTTTGATGCTTTTATTTGGAATTACACAAGGCAACATGGTTAGAGGGTATTCCCATTTCTACATCTTTCCATGTGTAGCACAGGAGCGTGCACAGCAAGTAATCAGGTTGGTGTAGTGGTACTTTCCTCGTCTTCACTTTCCTTGGCCCTGGTTCGAATCCTGTCCGGGTCAGTATTGGAGATTGGGTTCTCAGTCCCTGCTTGATTCTGTGGGTTTTCCCCTATACAGAATTGTGTAGGGGTTTTCCTGCCACCTCTAAAACTGAGCATTTCTTCATCGTCTTCTCTTCACAGGTTTCTTCAGGCTTACGAGCTACAGTGCGTCGGGCACTTTTGAGGAATCCTTGGTTTCAATACCAGAAAGAATAATAAATGTGTGTGCGTTTTAATGGATAGGAACATGTATACTGCCAATTTACCTGCAGTGCGTGTTTGTCTGAGAGTGCAGCAAACTCCACTGATATTGCCTTCAACCCCGTCTTGATCTTAGGCCATGACTCGTTGACCCCCATCGCCCATGTTGATGTGATATGTGCCTCACTTCCCAGCGCGTTCAGCTCTTTAGCCATCAAGAGCATGTCACTGCTGCTTCCTGTGGTGCAAATTTATGGCGGGGGGAGGGGGAGTGAGGGGTTAGGGGGTGAGGGGGAAATTAAGGTACATGTATTATAGTTAAAGTTACGGTAAGTCCTCAGAAGTTTATGAGAATGAGATATTTAAACAGCGACAGTGAGGTTTTCTGCATGTTAATCTGTTATTTCTGGCTAAGCTCATGTTGGTTAAGCTAATTTTACAAGACTGATATGGAAAGGTAGTGTTGTAGTCAAGACTAGGTGGACCGAGACAAAGACCAAGAAGTCTGAGACCAAAATTAAGACCCAAACCAATAATCCAAGACCAAGACATGAACCTTCAAAATCAATGATTTCCCCTCTCCCCCTATATTCTCTACATCCTAGAATGTCTTTCCTTAGTACTGAGAGTACGCTTGGGGAATTCCCAAAAAATTTTGAATTGATTCTGATTCCACTTTTCCGATCCAATTCCATTTTGTGGATCCAATTCCATTCGGATTCAATTCCATTTTCAACAGAAAGGTTGGCACTAAAATATCTGCAAACGTGATACATAACACTGTATCCTGAAATGTTGTAACATTAGCATCCATTAAAGGAGCGTGACCAGATCACATTTTTGACCCTTCCATTTTTTTTCATGGGTGTTGAGATTTTGATACCATATCATGTCATATTTTTCGCATTACTATTTTGAAATTGTGCATTCTAATTCCGTATAATTGCGGGGATATCGTAAAAAAAACCACAAGTTTTGTAAACTAATTTATCCGATTCCAAAAAGCAAGTGCAGTAGTTACAGCAACTTTTTTGTTTTCACATCCAAATTGGGGATTGCAATTTTTCTGTTTTCTTCCCATGGATAGTATTTTGGGGATGTATTTCAGATGATTGTTAGGTTAGAACAAAATTTATTTTCTGGGAAAATCTGGACAGGTTTAGAATTGCCAGGTACTTCCTGAAATCGCCAAGATAATGGGAGTCAATTCTTCCAAAAGACAGATTCGTGATTTTGATGTCCAACTCGAAATCAATTCTTAACTTCAAAGAGATTTTGCCCAAGTCTAAAGGAGAGTGGCCTTTCGCTTTTTTTTTGACTAAAATTGCATAAAAATATGGTTTAATATGCTAATATTAACCACTTCGAGACGGGGAACTGCATATGCAGTTCCAAGTGTGAGTGTCTTGGGGCGGTTATACAGATTAGCCCATGGTCACTACCAGGGCAGAGCTGGTCTTTTATCTTGTTGGCTTGGGGTCAAGTCAGTTTTTGGTTTCTGACCTGTGACTTGACATTGGAGAAAATGACTTGTGAATGAACTTGGGAAATAAGATTGATTTACGACTTGAAATAAACTAGTCATAAAGTCTCGAGCCCCAGAGACATACATGTATACTGCATAACCAAAACTGCAAGTGCAGTCTCCCGCTCCAGGGGAATAAATTAAAAAATACCGTCACGAAGTGGTTAACAAACAGAGCCAATTACCAATGGACCTAGCAGTCATCTGGTCAACGATAGCTTTCATCTGTGCAATACTGCTGAATAATCTCTTGACATGTTCCCGGGCATTGCCGTATTGTGTCTGCGTGTCCATGGGTACCAAGTCCTTAGCAGACAGGGCTAGGGGGCTAGTAACATACTCGTCTGGTGTGCCTCGGAACTGATCCTTGATTCTGTACTGCATGTCCTGTTGTGGAGAGAGACAAAGCATTATATTAGCCAAATATAAAGGTCAGTTAATGAAGCAGTTTTGGTGCACACTGAACTCAAGAACTTGTAATTCCAACTGCTCAACCATGGTACCCCAATATAATAGTTACACTACTCACAATACGTTAGGGATATTGTAGGGTATACGCAGATATATTATTGAGGGTATGCATTCCTCTTGAATGATTTTGTATATGATTAGACAATTGTATCTGCATGACAGACACACCTTGTCACAGGAATAGGTGAAAACAGTCATTTGAAGAAAACAAATTCCAAAATTGACAACATACCAATATCCCCGACTTATTTGTTTTCCTAATGGCATATTAACCATTAAAGGAGCGTGACCAGAGTTTCTGGAAAATAGTTTTCGATGTAACTTACCAATATTATCAAGTAACTCCCATACACACCTCCCATGTCCCAAAAACCCGAAAACATTCGCAATTTCCAGTAAAAAATTGAACAAAACTATCGAGTATGCTTTCAGCGGATAAACGTTGATACTGGAAAATTAGTTTACAAATAATCGGTGGATTTTCGACGATATCCTCGGAAATATGCGGCCTAGAAGCGCGGGAGTTTCAGTTTCGTAATCAGAAAAATATAACGGATGTTATGATATAAAAATCTCATGACCCATAAGGTAAGTCCCGGGGAGTTATGGGGTAAAAAAAAGTGATCTGGTCACACTCCTTTAATAAGTATAAAAATTCACATTTACCAGTAAAAATTATGAGAATTTGCTTTGAAAAACAAGAGTCTTGTACATACATGTATTTCAAAGGACCTTTTTCCACCACGAAGTTGGCAGCTGACAAAACAACTAATTTATTTTTCTGCAATTTTATTTTATATTTGTTACAAAAATTGTAAAAAGTTAACAAAACAACAGAAACGACGGTTACTTACTGGTCCCTGAAACGTCAGAAAATATCTGATGACATCACTGCTGTGGAAAACTGGATGCCTCACGACTAACGTTAAAAATCGCAAGAGCGCCCTCCGTCGGCTCTCGATGAATTCTCGGTTAGCTGCAGTTTGGATATATAGGAAATAGTGCTTTGAAATCACACAGAAATGTTGGTATAAAAAAAATCTCAACCTCGGAATAAAAGCTATGTTTCAAAGTTCTGTTCAATCAGAAAAAGGGTAGCACATTCAACCCCCAAAATAGAGAAAAAATTAGGTAATGTAAGGTGTTTAGTAGAAACATGAAAAATGGAGAGGAAATTATAATTCAAGCCATAATCTTATTGCAGGCATTGACATTAACTGAGGCCATCGAGGCCAATGGCCTCATGCCCTGCTGAATTGGCCCTTTGAGATTTACACTTTTTGAGGCCTACTTGGCCAGCTTGCCCTATCCTCTTAAATTTGATGAGGCTTGTATTGATTGCTTTCCGTGATGTAGAACATCCGGGAATGTTTGGTGGTCAACGATCACGCGCATACACGCGCGCGCCAATAGACGCACATGAACACGCGTAAAAAATACTCACCAGCGTATTTTCATTCGAAGATGCCGCACGCGCGCGTTGCGATACGTTCAAATTATTGAGCATGCACTCAGCTTGTAAACACGAAAGTGCTTCTACTTGATTGTGATTTTTAGCCTGAAGAAATACATTTTTATATTTATCGATACAACAGGCATGGCGCAACAACATAAAGCAAGGTTAAGCAACAGAGGTAAGTGCAACCAATGCGCTTTTCTTGCTGTTTTTGCCGGTTATCACTCGAGCCACGTGCGTCATGAAAAATGACAACCAAAATGGTGGATGGAAGGCGTGACGTCACCGGAAAGCAATCAATACACTAATAACCAGAATGACCCAACCCATATTTACATAACATCAAAGGCCAGTTATTGATCTATTTCTAGATCTCCCTCCTTCTTACCTCCAATCATTTTCTTAGGCGGTAGTCTAGGCACCATTCTGTATGGATATCGTGATATGAGCATATCATACAAGGCATCAAAGTCACTGTATCGCCGCATGACTGAAGACTTGAAGAACTGGAAAAATCAAACCACACGTGGGGATAACGCCATTTATAATGTCAGTATTCCAATCCTGTAATCTATCTTTCAGGAGGCATATTTTTGTAATGTTTAAATTTTACTTCAACACCTTTGGGCCAATTCTGCTCAAACTCGGCTTTAATGTCAAGTTCACTCACCAATCAGGCCGACCCTGGTAAATATGGGCCTCTAGCCAAGCCCCATTTATTTGTGTATAATAAAAGCTATCAATCATCCTACTTTTGGCCTAGTGGCTGTGACACAATGTAAACAACACCCGTTTGCAACCACTGGTCTGGCAGAGAAATAACCCAGGGGTGGATTGCAACATCACTGTCTAAAGTCTAAGACGCATCATATGTCCCAACTGAATTTAGGTGTCCTAGGTTTTGTATCTCAAGATATCTTAATCTATGGTGTCTTAGTTAGGACGTCTTGAGGGTTAAGACATCTTAACTTTCTTTATATAGTGCTTCCAAAGTTCCCATTTGAGTCAATACTAACCTCACTTTTGACATCATATTCTACATGTTTCAGCAGCAGCCCCTTCTTCTCTGGTACAAGGTCAATTGTGACGGTATCCAAGGCAGCAAGGTCTTTGTAGGTGTAATTTAAGACATTAGGGTTCTTCTCTCGTCTGACTTGTGCACTGAGTGCTCGGAGGTCAGACAGGTCACCGAGGTGAGGTTTGGGTAACTCTGTGGATAAAAACAAAAAACAAAAACGAAGATTTAGTAACGTAGATTTTTAGTAACATAGATTTTTAGTAACATAGATTTTTAGTAACGTAGATTTAGTAACGTAGGTGGATACCATGTACATAAGCATGATGTGCCCTTATGGAACTCTCTCAAATGACGTCATTTCCTACATTTGCCACATGCGTCACGATCGTGAGCATAACCTTTTGTGATTACGCATCACCTGCACTGTATCTCCAAAAAAATACTGAGCAACACGCGCTTGTGTTTGGAACATTTTATTATGCAGTAGCATTTTTCCAACGAAGATGACCGTCTGTGAGAGGATTCTATACAGAAATTATGAATCTGCATATTTTTGAATAAATTCTGCTCTTTTCAAGGATTTCTTACAGAAGATTTAGTTAAGTGCAGTGCTAGTTAAGCCTGTCAGCAATGACGGGAACATTTGGGATGCAAAGTCAACGCAAGTGAGAAAAATGAAAAACGTAAGACGAGAGCTCAATGCATTGTTTCTGTGTTCACAAACTTACTCTGAAAATCTTCGGAGAGGCTGGATAGAAATCCGACAAGAAAAAAATGCATTGTGGAAGATTGGCTTTCGGGCTAATCTGTAGACGTTTTATACAAACCTTCTTTGCCATAATTCTCCAATATCTTCTCACTGACTGGTTTGCCCTGCTGTGCTAATGCTGTCAGGGCCAATGCCTTGTATAGACCACTCCGGGTCAGGTAGCCTTGTTTGCTATCTGCTGCTTCCCATATCTAAACAACATCAAAACACAAAACCTCTGATTATAATGAACCGTTTCTCCAGCGCAGAAGAAATTTTAGCTACATAGATACATCAATGCTTCAGAAAACCTTGAAAATCTATATATGGATTTTGTGTACAAGTGAATGGTAAAAAAGTCCCGTGCACAGGACTTTTTTAGAAACCCACCTTCGGTTGTCAATTTCCAACAAAAAAATTAATTCATGTAGTGTTTGTTACCATTGCTATCAACACCGAGTAAGGTTTTTCTTGTCAACTCATGAAAAACAAAATTGGGACTTGCAAATGTTTTCAGTTTCATTTTCAAAGGGCTCTATCTCCCCTAAAATGCCTAGATTTCTGTTATCCGGGATGCTTTGATGACTAATGTGTTAAAACAAATTATAAGATTCATCAGATGGAATTTAAGATGCTTCAATTCTCCCGTGCTTTGTCCTTCAGAAGGAGGAAGAGAACAATACAATCACCTGCTGCACCTGTTTCTCTTCTTCCTTAGGCCATCGGAATGAAAGTCATAGAATACCGTCCTCCGCCCGCATGACCAAATGGCCGCCGCCAAAATATTTCATTATTCAAAAAATTTTCATTATTTCAAAAAATGTGGAACTTCAACGTACTTTCAATACTTGTTCATGAAAGAAATCGATATTGGCACCAAACCGAGAAATTCCGACCAATCAACCAGATTTTTCGAAATCAGATGGCAGACGATAGTCTTGAGCGCGAGATCAAAGTGCTGACACACAATTCCACTGTTCGTGTTTCGGTGTAGCCGAGCGAGACTGCAAATCCGACTGAAGTCCCAGGGCACGTTCAATAGCGCAATACGTATGCATACCGACAATACCTTCAACGGTGAAGGTATAGGAAAATACCCATACCGGCGTACGTATGTATTGTGCTATTGAACGCGCCCTCGATCTCACTTCGGCAATCTTCGGACGTTCTGTATGTACACGTATGTATTCCGTCATCTGATTGGCTGTTACAAAATAATGAAAAATGAATAATGAAAAAAAGCCTCATGTGTTTTTGAAATCTTCCGGACGGTATTCTATGACTTTCATTCCGATGGCCTTATGGAGAGTAAACACAGGAAGCTACAATGTGTAACAATTTCAAACCTCTTTACATGTATGCAGTAACATACATGGTGCATACATCCTACTTTGTGGGTAAGCCAAACCTTATCTATGTAACCAGGAAACTGTACATGTACTGTGTAACAAAGATAACACAGCTGGAGGACAACCCACAAAACCAAACCTACAGGTTTAGCTCAAATGGCAAGCAATCAACATCAGGAAAATTAAGGAAATCAGTTATCTTAGCTTATTTACTAGGCCGGGGTTAGACGACATACCAATTTATTGTATTACTAAAGTACGATTACGAGATTTGGGGTGATTTTGTGCGTGTGACCCCAAATCTATTGTAATCGTATCACAATCGGCCAACGACGAGAATTCTCATCATTCGATTGTGATACGATTGTAATCGTATTAGGCCTAGTATAAATTAAACTGGTAAATACACACTTCTGTCAGAAATACCTACCCCTAGAACTATGGGGGATATAGTATCCCCCATAGGTTATGTTGTTTTTTTCCAATATGGCGGCGCCTGAACTTTAAGATCGGACCGATACGGTTTAAGCTAGCGCAATAATCCGCTCCCCAATCGCCACCAAACTCCGTCTGATAGTTCTTGAGACACTCACCTTGCGTGTGTCTACGGAATTTCGGTACCATTTGTCCACTAAATTCTCCGAAAATAATGTTGGGAAATGAACGGGAACATGTGCGATGCATCCACATGCATGATTGAGGCATTCGGTAAAATGCATGTGGATGCATCACACATGTTCCCGTTCATTTCCCAACATTATTTTCGGAGAATTTAGTGGACGAATGGTACCGAAATTCCGTAGACACACGCAAAGTGAGTGTCTCAAGAACTATCAGACGGAGTTTGGTGGCGATTGGGGAGCGGATTATTGCGCTAGCTTAAACCGTATCGGTCCGATCTTAAAGTTCAGGCGCCGCCATATTGGAAAAAAACAACATAACCTATGGGGGATACAGTCCCCCATAGTTCTAGGGGTAAGAAATACCCAGTACGTTGCATTTCGGGATAAATAAATGATAGAATACTGCAGAGAGTAATGGACAAAATCACGGTGCGAGTGTGTGTGTAAGCGCAACAATAGAGGGTGCTGCATGTATGCGTAAATGGTACATCTTGTGCACTAACTCAATAACTGAATGCAATTTTTGAGGGAGAAAATGTGATTTTTCTTTGCGACAAAAGTGCATGTGGAAAGTATTTATATATCTTAGAATTGGATTATCTGTTGATTCCAGGAGGTAATTTCCTTAAAATCTTTGTTCAATGTATACGAAAAAAAATACCATACTCTTTAACCCGACTAACCGTGCTTAATGTTTGTTTGGGCAGGCTAGACTTGACCAGAATCTTCACAAACACGTCCTGATCGATTCTTCCGTCCCCTGGACTCGGGCACACGATGTCATAAACCTCGCGGTAAAATGATGGAATCGTACCTGCAATGCAAAAACAAATACTTCCTCTCAAATCTTCCGTCTTCTATTCTCAAAAGCAAATCATTTGTTTCTTAAAAAAAATAAGGACAAGACCAAAAAGCAAGGGATAAACAGTGGCCCCTTCGCTACTTACCGTACGATAAGTCGTCCGCCATGTTCCCTCCCCTTTTCACTGGTGTCCCTCCGATCCAGATCACGTGTATGTGTACTCATGAAACGTTCACATTTGAACTGGTTCCCGCTATGGAATCGTACGTGTTCCCTCGTTTATGACCTCAGAATGTTCGTTTAGGGTCACCGCACAGGACACTTTTCATTTTGTCAAAAAGTGCAAATGACCGAAACATGTTTTAATGGCCAGCCAGTACGTTCAGAGCGCTTGAAAGATTAATGTATATATTAAACTGTGCTAAATAGACCTTTAAAAAAATTTGCGGTCCACATTTGAGATTCGAACCCGGGACCAGCTTTAACTGATGGTCTACCATTTGAGCTATAATTAATGGGTCATGCTATAAATCTGGGTCCATGTTTGTGTCCTTACTACATCAAATATATGATTATGTAAATTCAGACAAGATCTGCCTTCGCACAAGACCCCGAATTATTACCAATAAATATCAGGCACAATTGTTACAATGCCTATCTCAAGATTTCCCTAAATTAGGACCAAACATTTCTCTCACAGTGTTGCAAAAAAAAAAATGCAAAAGAACAAAATTAAAAAAATTAACAACATTGAACAAAACAAATTCAACACAATATTTGACTGATAACTTCATTCCAATAAATTTAATTTCGTTTTCATCATTCCCATTACAAAGAATGAACTAGTATCAAAAATACAAAACTGCATAATACATGTACATGCATAACAACTGTTGTATGAAATGTAAATATTTATAATAGACCCACCATGGTTTGGTCCGTCCTGTAATCATTAACTCGTTAAGTAAAATACAGTTTATTTCAGCAATGAATTAACTGTAATACATGTGTATTGAAATTTTGGCTAATAGACCGAAAACATGTGTTCCTAAAATATGAAAGACTATGGTATTGCATGGAGGAAGAAATTGCAAGGTTAGAAAATCCTTGGTAAAGATGAATACTTTTTTTTTTTCTTTTTCAAAATTGTTTAATTTGTTTCTGGTAGTGAATATAATACAGCTTCTTAAAATGCACATATTTTAACTCAAAAGTTAAAGGCACTAATTTATGAACACAAAATGACCATGTACTCCTTTTATTCTGTTTCAGATAGAAATTAGGGCTTATACACATACAGTTACGTGTATATCACTCAGATTTAGACTGGAATGTGGCTCAATAATGGTGCAGTATTAACCAGAATCGAGCCAGACTTGAGTCACTTGAAGGCAGTACACACGATTGGTATCTCAAAGAATCAGAAATGTTTACAGATTTACACATAACTTACACAATATAAACATGATGACAGCAGAAAACTTCCCCTGAAATGGTTTTGTCTGAAGTGCTATAGTCTTTGAGAAATGAGCAAAACAATTATTTTTCGTCTCACGAGATGTAAATTCAATTCGCCCAAAACCATTTCACCCAAGTGCCATTTCGCCCCCAAACCACTTCGCCCAAGTGCCATTTCGCCCCAAATCACTTCGTCCAAACACTACCTCGCCCAAATGCCACTTCGCCCCAAATGCCACTTCGCCCCAAAACCACTTCGTACACAGGCCGTGGTTCAGGGCGAAGTGGTTCAGGGTTTTGGGGCGAAATTACTGCAAACCCTTTTTTGACTGTTTTCTCAAAAGTTAGACAAAGTACGGAGCTGATTTTTGCTCAGGTTGGTTTTTATAATGAATATCTTCAATCACACAGGGGGATAAAACTATTTGTAACAGTTTACCAATCATTTATTGTATACTATCTTTAAATACAAATGACTTAAAGACTTGACTTGACATGGCGGCACAAATGGTGTAAACCTGTTACAGGCTAATGCAAACTGAAACTAGAACTAAAACTGATCAAGTTGGCTCCATTTCTGTGGTATTCCCAACACTATCTCTAATAACAGCAGGATAAACCTGGCCACCATGACACAACAGACCATACACAGTCCTGTACAGGGTTATGAAGCTACTGTCAGCTGCATCTAAGCTTTCCAGGATGGGAAGTATCTCTTCTGCTATCAGCTGGAATTAAAATTAAAAAAACATATAAAAATAACATTCATAATCAGTTGTTCTAATGATTATGAAAATAGCAGATGTGCATTTTTAATAATGCCATGTCCAGCTGCCCTACGAACGTTTAGAGACCGTATCGAATAGCCGCCATTTTGTGGGGGAGTTTCTTTGTTCCTTGAGGACATGCATGGTTGCACATATTGTGCTTCCATTGTTGAACGGTTTAAGTAACAAAAGGTGTCCCACGAAATGGTGGCTATTCGATACGGTCTGTACTACCAGAAGAAAAAAACACATGACTACCACAAACAGCCTAAATATTGGTGAAAACTCAAAGCCAAAATTGTAAAAACATTTTGCTGGGATTATTCAAGCTGGCCAGCCAATTCCTAAAAAGAATATATTTAGCTATGTATTGACAAATTTCAAATGACTGACAGCCTCGTCTTGGATGTCAAGCCATTGTATTGTCACACGTCTTTTCATTAAATTTTATCACAAAAGAAAGCACTGAGACTCTCGTTTTTTATGACAATTTGAAATTCCCCAATACCTACTTTTTCCAACTTGATTTGAAAGCTAAGTCTCTGTACATCGTGCTGTAGGGTGGTCAACCTCTGTAACTCCTTCAAATTGTTATATTCATAGTTCACGCAGCTGGGCTGATGGTTGCCAAGTTGTTTGATACAGTCTGTTGGAGCAAATATAGAAATGACAGAAACGATAATGAACCATAGACAATTTATAAGTCCACCTTTATCAAGTTGTGCATTTACCATATGAGTCTGTTTTCAATACTGGAGAGACCTTTTCCTCCATGATTATATCTCTGTACAATGTCATTCATCTTCTCTCAAAACAAAAGGAATATCTTAAGATGGATCTAAGGAGATAACTTCAGCTAAAGAACTGCAACGAATAATGTCACAACATACCTTCCTGAAAGCCCTGTATGCAAATTTTCAATATACCGTATGTAACAAGGACACCAAAAAATGTCACAAAGTACATGTCCTATGTTACATACGTTAAATAGGAAATTTGTACACAGGGTTTTCAGAAAGGTATGTTGTTACACTATTTGTTGCTTAAGTTATCTCCTTAGATCTGTCTTAAGATATTTCTTTTGTTTTGAGAGAAGATAACTGGCATTGCACAGAGTTATGATCCTTGTGAAAAAGTCTCTCCAGTATTGAAAACAGACTTATATGGCTTTTCACACTCGAATATTTTGGGCTTTACATAGGGCTGAATATGCCATGTGTAGACTTGCCAACTTTCCTGATTTTTGAGACAGCACCATGAAAATGAATCGATTACCTGACTTTTAACAAATCCAAACTGTATTCTTTTGGCAAAGTATTTTATTTAGCTTTGAGAATACAGTGTACACGCTTAAGCAAATTATATGTATACATGCATCTCACATACACTGTAACCAGTTTTGGTCGGTTCTGTTTGTGTGCATGTGTAGCACACTTTACGTTTTATATTTGGCAAGTTTCACAAATGCAGAGCTGCCAATTTTTTCAAATACAAAAAATTCTTTTAACAAATTATTTATCTACCAAATATGCTTAAGTATTTTACTTGAGTAGAAACCTAGCCACTGACAAATTGAATACCGATTTTAGCTAAGAATTTTGCCTAAGTTAACATTACTCCTGAAGACGAACATAGCACGCTGTTCGAAACATTGTTCACACTCACCGGTTCTTTTCAGAACCACACATATACAAGGAGATTCACATGGTGCTGCCGTAAACCCATACACACGTTGATTTCCACCATGCATAGCCTTAAGTCTTACCTAAGTTACTGACTTAGTCTTAAAATGAATACAGCCCCAGTGGGCCTTTTGGGTTGGCTGTGACCATACCTTGGAATGCTGTGTATTGACTCGGCAGAAAGAAAGTAACAGACGGTTGAATAGGCGGACTCGTCGATGTGTTTGGATGCACGGAACAATTTGATGGATTGGTACCGAGAATCATCACATCTTCTGCAATGCATATTTTGGAAAAAATAGTTAAGAAAAGGCAATATAAGGATCAAAAACAAAAGAGCACAAGAAATGCAAATTATACTGTGGCTGAAAGATCAAGGTGGCTGAGAGATGTAAAATTTTACCAGTCAGTAATGTGTATGAACAAGAGGTCTTGTGGCAAGGCAGACTGCACCAGCCTCCATAACAGCCACTCAGGCAGGGTGTGCCACTCTGCCTGAAGTGGCTCTCTGAGCTCCTGCAATTCCAGGGCTGTTTGGGAGACTACAGGTCAGCTCATCCCACACAGGTTCAATCAGTTAAAACCCAACAAAATTCATTTTCTGAGAGCCCTTAGCTGCAGGATTCTCCCAGAAACAGAAAATGTCATATTTCATTAATGTGGGAATGACTTTTAAAAAAACATTTGGACATGAAGGAAATCACTAAAGCAGAACAGTCTAGAAAGGAATTCCAAAGTAATTGGTCGATCAGTGCCTTGTTATTTACAAGTTCACTGTATTCAAACAAAATTCTGGGCAAGAGTCAATTTTTAAAGAAAATTTATTTTCACTGAAAAGCGTTAAATGCATTAAATTGGCCAAAAATGAGCCAGGTGAAATAGCCCAGGCTAGAAATCCCAGTTCATTAAGATTTCCTTTCCTTATTTTAATTCCACTAAAAATAAAGTTTTTTAAACATACCTGCCGTAACATTCTGGGATAGCTCTTTCAGTTCACTTAGCTTGGCCCTAAGAGTTTTGGTCAAGATTTTGACTTTGTACCGGCTTTCCCAAGACACCTCACCTGAAACAAAGTAAAGTGAAATAAAACTTCATTCTAAACACTTGTCACTTAACAAGCCCTAGAGTATTAGGCCCTTTATTCTGCGTTTTAATGTTTTGTTTATATGTAAATAAAAAGCACAAATTCTGGTAATCTCACCCTTCTTAGAAAACGTCTGGACAGCAGTTTTGGCAACTCCAATGAGATGCTGACACTCGGATGTCAGTGCCGTGAGTCTCTCATGAACATCTGAGAATAACGGTGTTGAACATTTTGGATTGAACTGAAAAAAAATGTATGATTACTGGTTTAATTGCAAAATGTATCTATTGCAGTATCTGTTTCAGGATATATGTGCCTTATAGAGCACCTGCCCAGCTAGTCAGAGGTCTTGGGTTCGAATCCAGATAAGGCCATATGATTTTTCTCTCATCCCAAGTTAGGTTATATGTAGTGTTAAATTCAAAGCCAGACTGGTTATTAGGAGTACCTCAGCTAAGAGGTTTAAGTCACTTATTCACAAAATAATGGTGAAAGCACCATAAGGTAAATGGGTTCAAGCACCCTAAGGTTATGGGTTCAAAACCATTTGAGGTACTTGTGCCCTTGAGCAAGGCACTCAACCACAATTGCTCCATCCTTAATATGGGATGTAAAGCTGTAGGTCCAGTGTGTTATGTAATGCACTTAAAAGATCCCACAGCATTCGTTTGCTGACTTGGCCGACTAAGGTGCCACCCACCTGTGTATCTTGATGTTTAGGCAGTTCCTGATAGCTGTAAAGCGCATTGAGAAAAAGATGCCGGGAGACATGGAATGCGCTATATAAGAACTAGCTATTATTATTAGGCATGAGTATGCTTGAGTTAATTTGAAGCAGAATAATAGATCACAAAATTCCTACCTTTGATTCTAAGCGATGCAGAAAATGCTGGGATGGCAGACAGGCATCTTCCGGTGGCGCTTTGGATGAGAGTTTGTGTTTCAGCTTAGCGATATCCGAATGCAACTTCTTTAGTCTTGTTGGAACCTTGAGGTTGCACCTGCAGAACAAACAAGAGAAATAAAGGAGTGAATTAAAACACATTCAGGAAAAATCTTACTCAAATGGAAGATAAAAGTGGTTCCAACTGTCCAATGCAATGATTCTATCCCGAGATGAGATTTTTAAAAATGAGAAATTGATAATTAAAGACGATTTCTAAAAATGCATGCACAGGAATTTTTGATACATGGGTGCCTCCATGTGAACAAAGCTAAGCCCATTTCCTGCTTTAGTATAGTCAGGAAACCAGCCTATATAGGACAGTGGCTTTGTACAATTTCTTGAAAGCAGAGTTTTTCATTGTTTTCTCAGATAAGGTACTGAGCAAACTATTACACTGGTTGGTTTTATCATAAACACCCTCAATCACACATGAAGATAACGCCACCTTACCCATCTCTTCTCAGCATGAATGGTTCTTTACATTCTTCATTTTCGTCTGCTTTTGAATTATTTGTCTTGTCCAATGATAGGCCTTTGGAAGAGCCATCATTTATCTTCAGTTTTTCTGTTTTCTGAGCAAGACTAGAAATGTCAGAAGCCTGTTCGACATGCCTCACGTCAGAACCACTATAAGATTTCCTACTCGTCTCTTTGACGTCTTCCAAGATTTTAGTCTCCTTGTCTTTTTCCAAATATTCTGGTGGAGATCTATTCTGTTTTCTATCAGTCATCTGTCTTCCATTTTTGTGGTCATCTTGAGGTCTTGTAGACATATTTGGCACTTTTGAGTTTCTTGCATTATTGGTAATCTTAGATCTATCAGCAGCATTTGACGTCAAACCATGATTTGACTTTGCACTCTCGACTAACACTTTGTCACCACATTTCTGGTTTGAATTTGAATGCCTACTGCTTGCTGAATTTCCTTTGCTTTTGGTAACAACATTCTTGCCGATTTCAGAGTACGTAGTTCTGTACTGAGACTTTGCGGTCGGTTTTGGACGAGGCACCTTGGCACTGTACGCTGCCCTAGCTTGGGCTGTCCCTGGTCGTGGTTTGGCTGTAACTTCTTTGTTATTTTTGAGTGGCTTCACATCGGCAAACAACTTCTTGAGAGATGCTTGAGAGATGATGGCAAATTCTTGGCCATCAATGAGCTGGCTTGATGGTTTTGAATCGTCAAGTACTTCTTCACCATTTATGTGCACATCAACTGTTTCCGGCAGGTTCAACTGTATTGACCAAAATCACCAAATAGAATTAACAGCAAATAAAAGTATAATTCGTGCTACAAAATTCGAAAATATAATTAAACGAGCCAAATCTCGCAAATGCAATATTTGGTATAATGTCTTGAATATTGGATGAGAGGACAATCATATGGTCCTCATCAGGATTTGAACCCAAGACCTCTGACACACCGGGCAGATGCTCTACCAGCTGAGCTATGAGGCACAGTGATATACTCCCTCAGGTTTTCCCCAAGACCTCTGACACACCGGGCAGATACTCTACCAGCTGATAGCTATGATGCACAGTGGTATACTCACTCCGGTTTTCCCCAAGACCTCTGACACACCGAGCAGATGCTCTACCAGCTGAGCTATGAGGCACAGCAGTATACTCCCTCATGTTTTCCCCAAGACCTCTGACACACCGGACAGACTGCTCTACCAGCTGAGCTATGGGGCACAGTGGTATACTCCCTCAGGTTTTCCCCAAGACCTCTGACTTACCGGGCAGACTGCTCTACCAGCTGAGCTATGAGGCACAGTGGTATACTAGAACCAAACCAAGAGTAATAATACATAATCCCACAGTGACATGATTTACCCTCCTGTGCAATTCCCTGGCCCTCTGTGCTTTGAGTAATGTCCGTTCCACCTCTTCCAGCGTCTCCGCCTCTTGTGATGCTTCGTTGCTATGGTTACCCGCATCACCGCTGCTCGGTGGGTTGTTGGATTTCGGCAGTGACTTCTCAGGTTTTGGTGGCCAAGGTTGGCGTAGCAATTGGTGCAAATCATGACAGATACGTTCGCAGAGGTCTCTACTGGTGTCGGCGTAGCGGCTAACATCATGAATTAACTTCTCCACCCTTCAGCATAGAAAAATAATAATTAAATTCACACTAAAAATAATCTACCAAGTTACAAAAAAAGTATGTACAATAGGGGACAGCAATAAACCCTTTCACGGTTATCGACGCCATCTTGTTCACAGGGGCACTTGTGCATGCGTGCGTGGATCGTAGCTAATTAATGCACAGTGACCTAACAATGCATTTGTATACGATCCGTGCACGCACACACGCAAACTGCCCCCTGAACAACATGGAATTAGACCAGGCTTAATTTCCTTAAACTTGTCTTTACTTCGACCAGAGCCCCTCGATTGATGGGCGATCCACCAATCAACTCGTTGTTCCATGGACTTATTGGACTATTCAAATTTGGTTCCCGAAACTGCAAAGGATATCTTTACAATGCAAATATTAAAATTATAAGTTATACCTAGTTATAGCATGGAGCTATAAAAGGTTATAGCGCACATGATCATGGTGGTTACCATGGTTACCCCTGGTCGTTGTGTTCTTATATAGTTATAGGCCTAATTGCAATATTTGATTTATCCATTTACTCTTTTTTGGGTTGAGAGAGGCAACTTAAGGCAAAATGCCTTGCCCAGGGACACACGCACAACAGCTAGTTTATCAACACAGACATGACAGATGCGCCCAAATTAATCAAATTAAGTCTTACACCAGACTTCCCATGATATTTAAAGGGATTTCAGCTCTTGCTTAACATCTTCTAATACTGTTTCTTTTTTATTCGTCATGCCGAATTAATAAGCATAGGCCTAACGTAAACATGGTAAAGTAATTTTTTTTCCCGAACACGTTTTCCATTAAGTGTAAATAGCGCCCTCTTGTGAAAGAACAATCCCTGTGGTTGGTACCCAGCTTTGCTAATGACGTTCGTGCATATGTTCGCACAAGGAACCAGTGAACAGTGTACATGGCCTTTTCCAATAATCTCCCATTGGCGTTTGCACGTGTAATATTTTGAGAGATATTTTGAAGTTATTTTAAACATTTTTCAAGATTTAAAAAACACCCGGAAAGTTATTAACAGCGGGAAAAGCATATACTGTTTCTTTCTGAGTATTTTTTGGAAGGAAATCCTCTTAAATCACGGTTTATAAAAGAATTAGACACCCGTCCCATCCCGGCCGCTGCACTGCTGCGCATAGTAGATTGGTTCCCGATCCTATCGCTTCTTGCGAAATAGCCCTGTACTAGTAGTACTGTGGCCAAGACTCAGCTGCAGCTTGGCCACAAAGGCGTATACTGTATAGATAGACCTTAAGCGAACAATTCAGACAACGAGTGCTTTTAAACTACACAGTTTCACTTTCAGAAGCCGTACCTCACACTATTATATTGAGTATTTTTGCCTTACCTGCAGCCGATTTCACGAAAGAGTGCGCAGCTTGCACAACTTTTGAAAAATGGCGCAAGCCCCATAGCATGCCTGTTATCATCGCTAAAATGTTGCGTGACTTACGCAATAAAACGTTGCGCAAGTGGGCTTACGCAACTGCGTAAGTTTCGTGAAATCGGCTGCTGGCACTCTACACAATGTCAATGCCCTGAACTAGATATGCATTAGGTATGGTATCGTACGATGTCTACTTTCCAAAAAAATACAGCGGGATTTCCACCCAAAGTTTGCGTTTGACACTCCATGCATCGAGTACTGTATTACCGACGGTACTGCGCATGTGCGTTGTGTCGTTAAAGTGTCAACTAAGTTTTTCCCCAGTAAAGTCATGACAATTTTCCTCTTGTATGGAACATTTACAAGTCATGGCCTACGATAAAAGGCCTCGTGTACAAATCATAATTATGGGAGCAACTGATGAAAAATGTTCATTGGAAAGAATTCCGTTTAATGGTCGCCACTTTTCTCCTTATAATAACTTAATAACTACCAAAATGTGAAAACATTTAAAAGAGAAGTGATTTTAGGAGTGAAAAACAATCAATAATTTCCTTGAAAATACTTGAACTTTTTCTGCCCTGTTCCATAGACTTAACACAGTGTCTCAGTGGCGACTAGTACTACTAAACAGAATTCATACCTGTTTTTTATTTCATGAGAGATTTTCATAATTTTATTCGTGCCAAATTTGTGTTTTTATTTAGATCTGCATTTACTGATGATGTCGGACTTGTACATTCTTACCGTTATTTTTTGCGTATTGTTCTTGGCAGGTTGATTCCCATCACTTTAATCGAGTCAACAGCAGAATGTCGGGAGGTTCGGAAGTTCTCGCCCTCAAAGAGGAGGACGTGACCAAGTTCTTGGCTTGCGGCACGCATCTTGGAGCCAATAATGTGGACTTTCAGATGCAGCAGTATGTCTACAAAGTCAAGTCCGATGGTAAAGGCTTGCGTTCAGAGAGCTGAATGTCATTTTTCATTTTACTTGTTGGATTTTGAGTTATTAATTTTAGCGGCTCACAAATATGGCCATCTGTGACAAATTTGGCAAATGACGGATTCTCTGATGCGGTTATTGTACACCTGTCGGTAATCTCACATTAGTCTAAATCACCGGTGTGAAGTTAGTTACTTATTCGACGTTCGACGTTCAATATTCAATAAGGAGCTGTTACTTAAACGACATACAAATGCACAGAATTGTTTTTTTCAAAGGGTCAAATGCCTCACCCTGGGGCATGAAAAACGTGACCAAACCCCCACCTAGGGGGTGGGGCAGCGCAGGGGAAGGGGGTGGGGAAACAATTGATAGGTGCATAAGTAACAGCTCCTTATTGAATGTCGAATAAGTAACAGCTCCTTATTGAATAAGTAACAGCTCCTTATTGAATATTGAACGTCGAACGTCGAATAAGTAACCAACTTCACACCGGTGTCAAAATCATTCTTTTGAAATGTACAAGTCACTGTCCTGGGGTGTTTTTACTTTATTATTTTGAAACATTTCACCCTTGAACGTTGGATTTTGCTACAGAATGGTATTGCATGTCGGTCTGTTTGCTACATGGTCTTTAAGGAGTGTGACCAGATCACTTTTTTTTACCCATAACTCCCCGGGACTTACCTTATGGGTCATGAGATTTTTATATCATAACATCCGTTATATTTTTCTGATTACGAAACTGAAACTCCCGCGCTTCTAGGCCGCATATTTCCGAGGATATCGTCGAAAATCCACCGATTATTTGTAAACTAATTTTCCAGTATCAACGTTTATCCACTGAAAGCATACTCGATAGTTTTGTTCAATTTTTTACTGGAAATTGCGAATGTTTTCGGGTTTTGGGGACATGGGAGGTGTGTATGGGAGTTACTTGATAATATTGGTAAGTTACATCGAAAACTATTTTCCAGAAACTCTGGTCACGCTCCTTTAAACTAACCCCTCACATGTTTTTCTTCGGCCGTCGTCTTGTAGGTGTGCACCTCATCAATCTACGTAAGACCTGGGAGAAACTGATGATCGCTGCTCGTTGCATCGTGGCCATTGAGAATCCAGCTGATGTATGTGTCATCTCGGCTCGACCCTACGGACAGGTAAAAGTCGTGTCCGTATTGAAGATGTTCTTTTTAAGATTTGATAAGTTGCAGAAATTTTGTTCTTCAAAATGACTCATCAAGCATCGGTAAGTGCAGATGGAAAAAAAACAAATTTAGGAGTGAGAAAATTTTCAGATTTTGTGAGGAAACGCTTATAAATTTTTCAGCCTGTCTCATATGTTTTGTACACAAGGTCTGAAGCCATAATCAACTACTTGATTCCTTCCATAACTTTACCCACAGCGTGCCATCCTGAAGTTCGCCAGCCATACCGGTGGCACACCCATCGCGGGCCGTTTCACCCCCGGTACCTTCACCAATCAGATCCAATCCGCATTTCGCGAGCCGCGTCTCCTTGTGGTGACCGACCCGCGCACCGACCACCAGCCCGTCATGGAGGCGTCATACGTTAACATCCCGGTCATCGCGCTGTGCAACACTGACTCGCCACTGCGCTTTATTGACATCGCCATTCCATGCAACAACAAGGTAAAAATGTGTGTAAACAACAAGTTGTGAAGTGTCTTATCGACCAAATAGTGTTTGTTACTAGGATTGGGAAATTACCTTAAATTCAATAACTGGTTTGCAATTCTTCCAAGTGCCGGTTAACCAGTTAACTGTTTAGCCGACGCTTTGAAGGTTGTTTATACACCAATCCGGTAACTAATATCTCCTCCCTGCATATCCGCCATAGCTGGGGGGCGTCCAGTTCATGGGCTGTGCGTTTTGTGTTGCTGTTAGAACGAAAAGCGCTCATCCATTTACATGCACGAACGAGCCTCCTTCGCGTATACGCAACGCGCCCGCCTTTGCGTACACGCGACGCGCCCGCCTTCGTGCGCACACAACCCTACAAAGACGCGCAACTTGTTCGAAGTAAACAAATGCAGCTTCAGCAACAACAAAAACATACAGTTCATTCAGTGGAAGCCCCCCAGCTATGGCGGATATACAGGGAAGAAGACCTTATTACCGGATTGGTGTATAGATGCATATGCAAAAAAGAAAAGAAAACAAACTTTTTCATTTCAACGGTTAAACATTGTTTTTTTCTTAAAATTCAGTAATTTCAAAAAACATCCTAGACTTCCAACATCTTTTAAAATATTGTCTTTAAAATGACTCATTAAGCATCGGTAAGTGCAGATTTAGGAGTGAAAAATAATTTGTGAGGAAACACTTTTTTCCAGCCAGTCTTATATGTTGTGTGCACAAAGTCTGAAGCCATGATCAACTTCTCAATTCTTTCCAAAATGTTAATCATTTCCCATTTTGTTTTCACCAGGGTCCACAATCCATTGGCCTGATGTGGTATCTGCTGGCTCGTGAAGTGCTGCGTTTGCGGGGTACCATCAGCCGTGAACTGCCCTGGGACATCATGGTGGATCTGTACTTCTACAGGGATCCTGAGGAGGTAGGGTACCATAACATGCTTGCTCATGTTAGGCTGTGCCCAAAATAGACTGTTTCGAAATTACACACAAAAAAGGAGCATGTTCAGATCACATTTTTTGAGCACCCCATTTTTCCCATGGGTGTTGAGATTTTGATAAGATATCATTTGTCATATTTTTCTCTTCACCATTCTGAAATTTCGCGCTCTCAATCTGTATATTTTGAAGGATATCGTAAAAAAACCACAAATGTTTTGTAAACTAATTTATCCGTTTCATAAAGAAGTGCAGTGATTACACCAACCGGTTTTGCTTCCACATCCAAATTGGAGATTGCACATTTCTTGTTTTCTTCTCATGGATAGAATTTTGGGAAGGTATTTTATATGATTGTTATCTGGACAAGCTCCTTTGGGCAATCTATCTGGTATTTATCTACTGCACTGGTTCTCAAAATGGGGGAATTTCCCTGGGGGAGATACAGTATTTTCAGTGGGAATGAGATGGTCATAGAGTAGAAAAAATCCATAGTTAATACATGCTAAGAATGCACTGCGATGAAATAATCCTTGGTGAGATCGTTCAAGAGTGCTGATGGGGGAAACGAAGTGTCCGAAGACCCTGTCGAGGGGGAATGGCCAGAAAGAGTTTCAGAACCAGGGATCTACTGTGTTTTGTATTGAAATAGTTCTCAAGATTGTTTTGATTTTGTTTTGTTGATTTATCAGGCGGAGAAGGAAGAACAAGAGGCTCGTGAGAAAGCCCAGGCCAAGGAGGAGCCCCAGGCACCGTACCAAGAGCAGTGGGGTGGGCCAGGGGAGATGCCTGCTATACCGGCTGGTGCAGGTGCACCCCCAGAACAGGCTGCTGGCGTCAAAGTTACTGATGTAAGTAGTCTATTTATTGCATGTTGTCTCGAGGCCCAAGGAGGCGGCCCCACCCCCCACGCTTGGTGGCGCCTCTATTGTGGAACGCCCGAATTGTTTCAGTTAATAGATATCAAAGTGACAAATCAGCAGCATTTGTGTTACACATGGGACGCCCTTCAGTTAATGCTGCTAAAACTGGGAAAAACCTTTACGTTGTGGCACACATGTACATATATTTTTAAAATTTATATACCACATCCAACAGCGGAGGGACCGCCAATTACAGGAATGGTAGCAAGTGTGGTTGAGTGCCTTGCTCAAGGACACAGGTGCCACAACCTGTCACGGCCAGGAATCGAACCTACATTCTAGCACAGGAACTTAAGTTCGACGCACTAGACCGCTCGGCCATAACACCCCACAAAACAACCATTCCAAAATGAAATTTGTGGGTGCACATACATGTAAGCTTGGTAATGTCCAACACACAAGACATTTCATGAAACATGTGAAATAACTGAAAGTTATTGCTGAGCAGCCTGTTACAGGACATGATTTTTGAAATACTCTTTAAAATTAAAGAGTTCACAAATTGTTTTTGGACATGTAATTTTTTAAATTAATTAATTTTATTAATTTATTTTTTGTTTACAGTGGGCAGCGGAATCTGTGCCTGGAGTAGTTATGCAATCAAGCTACCCAACTGAAGACTGGGCCAACCCTGAACCGTCGGCAAATAAGGACTGGGCTACCCCGACTCCTGCCACCGGCGATTGGGGCGGCGCGGCCAACCCGGATTGGAAATAAACGCCGTACCACCACGGTCTTGCAGCCTGACTCCCTATCAACATGCACTGGTGAACGCACTGTTTACTAACACAAATCACTACACAGTGGGGATGCAAGTGGACATGCATTCATGTCTTGTTAGTAAACAAAAAGTCAATAATTAAATATAAACAGCAACAAAAGAAACACAAATTTTCCCCAATTTTTTATCGAAAAAAAAACCAGTTAATCCGAGAGTGGGAATTTTCAGCACACAAAAGCTTTATGCAGTCATGCACCGTGAAGCTGTTATGTGAATATTTTTTGATGTCAACTTAATTAAAAAAGAAATTTTCAGATGTTGATTAAACTAAAAATGTGCGTTTCTTTTGTTGCTCGGAATACTAACTTAACCCTGCACTGCACTGATGTAGTGTTTTGAACAATTTTTTTAAAAGTTATTAATTACAGGTTTTTCGGCCAAAAAAATTTCAAACTCCACAACTTTAGACAGGGCCAAAACTTTAAAGCTTCATTCAACTTTTCCAGGGCAAGCCCAGACTGTCGGGCAGGCCTTCCTATATTTGTGTACAAAGCAAACTGTCTACCAGGCCTCCATATCTGTGTATACAAAACCGATATCATTTATTCCAGGGGTTTTTAACACAAGAAATCAATCATCCTGTCGTTGTTCAAGACCTTTGGTAGACACACTGATAAAGGATTGTGATTACACCTGATCCCCCTGTGTAGTGTGTACTGTTGGAAACTTTATCTTGGAGCAATGACGCATGCATTTTTTGCTCAGTGCAGCGCAGGGTTAAAATTATCGTTTCGAACTAAACGTAGCAAAGCACTGAATTAACAAAACATGTCTTCAACATACAAATGTGCATTTGATCAAAATAAAAATATGACGAGAGAAAAGGCATGCAAGATAACCAGCTTGGTCACGTTCTCCTAAAATTCTAGAAACGGAGTTTGTGTCGGAAGGTACTTGATTTGCTCAAAGGAGCAAAATAAAATCTTAAACGAAGCATACTACTTGGTGTCTTGAAGTCTTTCTTAAATAGCTTGGTTTACATACGTATTACATCCAAGAGTATTGTCCACATTAGAATGTTTTTTGCGAAATACTTTTCTCCTACGAGGGGAATTCCCGATGATTTCTCTCATGTTCCAACTTGGGGATTCGGATCTGTCATGAAACAAATACGCCCTAAGTGATTGGGTCTTTTCGTACGTGGACGAAAGTCCAGAGAACTCTTTAAGAGGAAGTCGTACCCAACACAATTTGGCTGTTAAAAGAATAGGTTCACAGTATAATTATTTATTTGTACAATTCATTGTACCGCCCAATCATACATAAACACCCATTGAACATAGAATGTACAATGTTTCCCCACATATCTCAAGCAAAGTAAAACATGGAATCAAAATCATTTTTATAATGAAGCAGCCAAGGTTTCAAAATAAATAAAAATGAACTTTTCCTACAAAGTATCTTAGAAACTAAAGCTTTTAACATAATCCACCTACTTTGTGGACATTTTCTAATATCGAATTAATGCAAGGTTTATATCCAAAGAACACTATCATAACCAATGCATACATCATGATGGAGTAACAACTGGGGCTTAAAAAAGGAAGAGATTTAGGGGTGTTGTAAGAATTTACTGTAGACCAATAACCCGTGGCTTTATACCTCCCAGTAGCGATAAATGAGTGTTGGCATGAAGGTGGCAAAACACTATGGTCTTTCTTCATTATAGGCTGCCATCTTGTGGGGAAGTTTCTTTGTTCCTTAAGGACATGCATGGTTGCTTACATTGTATCATTTGCAATGACCCAATTTTTTTTTTCATGAGTTGACAAGAAAAACCTACATGAATTTATTTCCGTCAAAAATGGTATTTCATGCTGGAAATTGAACCAAAGGTGGTTTTCTAAAAAAGTCCTGTGCACGCGACTTTTTTACCATTCACTTGTACACAAAATTCATATATAGGTGCATTGATGCATCCAAGTAGCTAAAATTTCTTCAGGCTAGTTTACCAACATTCTTCCTTAGATATGTTACACTCTTGTTCCACGAATCTTAAACAGTTTTATCTTGCAAATGATACATAGGGCCTGTAAGTAACAAAAGGTGCCCCACAAGATGGCAGCTATTCGATACGGTCCATTCCAAATCTGTGATCATGGTTTTTCTGTAGTACGTGCTCTCTTTTGGTGGATGCTTGACTAACAATGGGGGGTGTGATCCTCATATCGTGCACTAAATGCAACTGAAATATCTGAAAGCATCTATGAACATTTTAATACGACTGAAGGATTATGCAAACTAGCAAATATGAACGAAAACATGGTACCCCTGAAGCCTGCTAGATTATTTTTAAATAGCATTTTCCCTTAATATATACTCAATTGTCACCAGTAATAATTACATTACAAAATTAAGTGGTTTAATTAAACTTATTCTCAAAAGATAATTTATTTTACAATTTGTCTAAAATAAATTCCCAAAAAAATAAATCGTACAGTTTAACAAATTAAGAAAATCATTAACGATGAAAAGAATAAACATGATCATTGCTAAGTAAACTTTGAACTAAGCATAAAAATATCTGGCTGAAGCTCTTAGCGTCAGGGAAAATGAGAACATCCAATAAGAAAATATTTGCTTATGTTTCGTATTAAAAATCACTTTCTTAGAACTAATGACCATTTTTGTACCTTGATTTGGCAAACAGAACAATGTTGAGTATTGAGCTCGTGCCAATGACGCATTTTGGGAGTAAAACAATGCCGCGTCGTTGTAAAAGCAATGTGCGTGCGTGTCCATGGCGCGCGTAACGCGCTATGCTGAGGCTAAACCGCGTTATGCCCACCAGAGAGAGACAACGCGCACGCACATCGCTTCAACAATGACTCAGCATTATTTGACTCCCAAAATGGCGTGTTCGAAAGGGGTCAATAGTGTAATCAAAATAACATTTAGTGAGCCCGCCCTCTTGTGGTTATTCCATCGTTACTGCGGTGTACGTCTATTGTGACGTCATGTAAACGCGTTGGAGATGCACCAGTTTTCGTTTGTCGGATTAGTCTATATCCATAAAACTGGACTGCAGTTTCACGGCTACTCTGTGACCACTTTTTTGTAGTTATGTACCCAGTGTGACATTTATACTTGATATGCAGATAATACAAGGTGGCCAAAAAAAAAAACATCAAGAATTTATATCACCAAAAATGTGTTATATATAGTGAGCGAGTCCATATAGTGAGTTTCAAAAAAGAATTTTCTTAAGATACTAATTCTTGATCAGACCAGAAGTTGAATACAGTGAACTTGTGGATAACAAGGCACTGATCGACCAATCACTTTATAATCGCTTTCAAGACTGTTCTGCTTCAGTGATTTCTTCCAGATCTAGGAGGACCTGTTTGAACAAAGTGATTTCCCACAGCAATGAAATGTGACATTTTCTAGGAGAATTCTGTAGTTAAGGGCTCTCAGAAAATTCTTTTTGAACCTGCGTGGGATGAGCTGACCACTGCATCCACAATTCTTCCAAACAGTCCTTGAAGTGCAGAGGCCTGAGGGAGGCACTTGAAGCAGAGTGGCGCACCCTGCCTCAGTGGCTCTTACAATCAGCCTTGCCACAAAAGGTGTTCATACACATTACTGACTAATAAAATGCTACATCTCTTGGCCTCTTTCAGTCCAAGTATAATATGTGCTTCTTTTTATTGGAACTTTTTCCAAATTCTCGTAAAACAAAAGTGGAGAAATGGGCATGAATATGAATCTACAAGTTTATTATTATTATTACAGTGTATTAATATACAAGGAATGGTTTGAATGCACCTGGGGCTAATTTTATAAAAGTGTTTAGCAGGAAAAAAATTGCTTAATCCAAAATGGGTTAGCAGTAAAAATTGTACGTCAACTTGTGTTCTTAGCAAGAACAGCAGAGCACCAGTCAATTGTAATGCACATCACATAAAATGTTGACTGGTAACCCGTTTTTATAAAAGCAACAAATTTTGGATCAAGCTGCTAAACAGCTTCATGAAATTGGCCCTTGGACAGTGCATGTACAGCTTTTACTACAAACATGAGGGTTATTTCAAGTCTTCCGTCCCTTCATTACCAGTTGCAGCTTCGCTCACGTCAGAGTGCGATACTTCTTGGAAACTGCTGCCACTGTGGGTACAGATCGGATAAACAAAAGGTAGAATGCCATGGATAAAGCTTTTATACAGAGGAGTTTCAAATTGTCATCGAAAACGAGAATCTCGGTGCTTTCTTTTGTGATATAATTTGCAAATGAAAAGACGCATGATGTAATACAATGGCTGATTTGAAATAAAAAGGAGGAATACTTACAGGCCTATTTTAATTTTAAAATCTTTTTTTTATTTTTTTTATTTATTTATTTATTTACCACATCCAACAGCGGAAGAACCGCCAATTACAGGAATGGGATAAATTAACATAGATATTCGAATAACTATCAACTTCTAAGTTGAATTAGAAACGGCCAGAGACACCGGGGAATCCCTTCACGAAAGAATGCTCTGGGATTTTTAAAGTGCATTACACGTAACACACTGGACCAACGGCTTTACATCCCTTCCGAAGGACGGAACAATTGTGATTAAGTGCCTTGCTCAAGAGCACAAGTGTCATAACCCTGTCACGGCCCGGAATCGAACCCACATTCTAGTACTGACACAGGAACTTGAGTTCGACGTGCTAGACCGCTCGGCCATAACACCCCCATCTTAATTCCTATTCAGTTGCAAGATGGTCAAGTTGACATTTGCAGTTTTCGTTCTTGTTATAGCTGTGCTATTTCGCTTCAACAATTTTCTATACTCCCTAAACCCCACTATCTTCTCAAAGTCCGTCTTGCTTCACATCTGCAACGAGCATGAGTGCAATCTTCAGATGCATTTCTGATAACCATTTCGCGACGGCTAGACATTTTCCACTTCATTCCCCTGGAGCGGGAGACTGCACTAGCAGTTTTGGTTATGCAGTACACATGTATGTCTCTGGGGCTGGAGGCTTGATGACTAGTTTTTATTTCAAGCCGTAAATCAATCTTATTTCGTGATCACGAAGTGGTTAAGTTATGATGACCCAAATACGCGTTGTAACTTATAAGGCTGAAAATTTACGTAAACTATGCATTCAAAATCTCTCTTCTGGGAGATGTGTGGTTCTGAAAAGAACCGGTTGGTTTCTCGATGTTTCAGAGAGCGTCGAGCCGTTATCAAGGAACTTGCAATGCGTCGAATCCGTCGCGTGATTTGCGCAATGCATAATGCGACGCAAGTTGCGCCATGTTACAAGTCGTGCATCGCAGTGCTTCGTGAAATCAGGTCTAGTCTCCACAAACTTACCTGGTTGTAGTGGCCGTGCTACTGTTACTTCCCACCATGTCCACCCCGGCTCCTTGCCGAAACTCTTCCAAGTCTTTTTTCTGAACCCTCTTTTGCCCCTCGACGTCCCCCAGAACCAAACTCTCATCCCCACTGCTGGCCGGTAACTCCTGGATGGAGTTTGGGGTCAGGGGCGTGGTCGGTGTGTGAGGCGAGGCGGGCATGGACAGGACTCGGCGAGGCGCGGTCTTTTTGGCTGGTGTCATGCCCGAGGTTTCCTTCTGTACTTGCATGCGGAGCTTGTAGGTCGTCTCAGTGCTTTCTAGGGAGCCTGGTTAAAGATTTAGCATAAAACAGATATACCAGTATTATTTGCTTACAACTTTTGGGGTATGTAGGTCACAATTAAATAATGTACATGTATAAATGGATTTTGAATAATTGAATAATTCAAAATAATTGAATAAATCAAAATGGTTTTCAGGATTTGTGGTGTTTTGCTTAAAAAAGGAATAGAATTGTTTCGACAATTTTAAAAGCGATGAATTTTATTTTTTGCTTCAGGCACAAGGCTAAGCTGGTTCACATATTGGAATTTGTCATTCCTTCTAGAATTTGTAGTAAAATAAAAGTTTTTTCCCCAAATACCAAAATGGATATACAGTGTTTTGCGATGAAACTCGTCATTTCATGCATGCCAATACTCAAAAACGATACTTGACCCTAGTATTTGAGGTCTGTAGTTCTAACCCTACCCGAGGTCAAGTTGAGTGACCTTCCTTTGATGGTCGCCTCCTTTGGCGGTGGTGAAAACCAGTTCATGAGTGACGCAACAAGCGGTACTTGCCGTAAAATGCCCTGTGATAAATACACAGCATAAAACCAATGTTTTAGTTGTGTATTACAGGGTGGGGTGTCATACTTTGGTAATCAGTGCTTATCAAATTTTGAGATTTTTTTTTGTTGGTTAGGGCCGTCCAAAGTTGTCAAAATTTTCACGGAACTACAAAGTGTAGGAAGGAAGAAGAGGGAGGCTCGAGCGGCGCATACGACTTACATGCACTGTAAAATGTTGACATTTCACGGTAATGTAGTATTTCAGGGGAGGGAGGGGGTATATACTACATCTGTAAAAATGTTGACAACTTTAGACGGCCTTAAAGTGCTAATAAAACAGTGTCCGAAATGCCAAATTACCAAACTGAAATCCAATAGTTTTTTGGGCGGTTGGAGTTCTGATCTTGTTCCCAACTTCGAAGGGATAGTATGCAGCACAACTGGTCAATGTGACAACTCAACTGGTTGTGTACATGTAAACATTATTTTGATACTTTGGTGCTCCTGCGTGCGGGATAAGGTTTGCAAAGTTGAAAGATCGGATGTTTGGTTTTTAAGAATCCCTATAATCAGATTTTGAAATATTCAATTTCTACCAACCCTACTTTTTAAAAATAAACAATTGATCATGCTGAAATTGATTTTTTTTTTAAAAAAACCTTTTTACCATTTTAAATTCAAGATTTTGAGTTTCTAGGCTTTATTATAATGTTATAGCAGCATACCTCTTCCAAGAGTCTGTTTTCATTCTCTTTAGCCAGCTCCCTCTGTGCATCTTCAATTCCCTTCAAGACAATATCAGCCATCGACTCCAGGAACTAGACGTCAAACCAAAATCAGAATTCTTGTTCTCCAACATGTTCACTATAAGAGGTTGCGTCCGAATTCTATGGCTATATATTGAATTTACTCACGAGTCTGCTTGATCACTTTACATAGACTTGTGTGTAATTCCAATTCCTAGCCAAATAATTCGGATACGGACAGAATGTGTGTTCTCAAGTCCAGGAGACGTGTCCAGTGGGATTTGTCAATTGATTAATTTCACATTGATAGACCTTATGCACGGCGGCCATGACAGGAGGCAGTCACATTGTCACCGTGCATCATGCACGAGTAGGCACTATGTGGATCTATTGTCACATCATTTAAATATGAAAACCTTTCCCCTGTAATGGCCGCCGGTGCAGAGTCTATATCACGATACTAGATACATTGTGTTTTCATGATTTTTATTTTGGGGAGGGGGAAGATTGGTCTCAAGTCAACCAAAAGTTCAAATAATTCCACTGTATTGGCACATTATCTAGATTCCCATATTGTAGGTTTTTCTTGTAATAAAAGATGACAGTTTTCTCCAAATGACACAAAAATGGATATGCAGCATTTTGCGACGAATCTCTTTAAATATCAATATAATATTATTATTTTTTATTTTTTTATTTATTTATATACCACATCCAACAGCGGAGGGACTGCCAATTACAGGAATGGGAGCAAGTGTGGTTGAGTGCCTTGCTCAAGGGCACAGGTGCCACAACCCGTCGCGGCCAGGAATCGAACCTACATTCTAGTACTAGCACAGGAACTTAAGTTTGATGCACTAGACCGCTCGGCCATATACACCCCACAGTATCTAAAATTCGCACCTTGGATGAATCTTCCAGTTCCTTCCCCGTAGACCAAACCAACTCGACCACGTCATCGATACTAACGCCCTCAGTAACCACCCCAACACCAATACCCATTGACCCCTCGGCTGTCTGCACTGCACTGATAGAGCTGCCGTTCTCTCCTGCTTGAAGACGCTGCACAATCTCACAATTGATCTTAGCAAGTTCCTTGCTGGATGTTTCTTTGTTCTTGGTGGCGCTGATGTACTCGGGGATGAATCTGAAAATGAGGTCGGGTTTTGTAAAAACTCAGGATGATTGACTGTGTGTGTATTTGTGACTGTCCACCACAAACGGCAAACTTTATTTTGCACAATGGGGGCAAATTTCATAGAGTTGCTTATGCATGAAAAATTGCTTAAGCATGAAAAACCTTGCTTGATAAAATGAGGTTACCAGCATTTCATGTGATTTCATGAAATGCTGGTAACTTCATGTGATTGCCACGGTAATGAAACAGTCCTCTAAAACTGGTCATACACTATTTCTATCACATGAGGATTTCACTGGTAACGTTCTTTACTAAGTTTTTTGTACTTTAGCAAATGTTTGTGCTTAAAGGCACAGGCTCAACAGCAATGCACGCGCGCCGAATTTGTGCCGCGAAATACGCAGCTCCATAGCAAAGGCATGGAGCTGCGTATTTCGTGGCACGAATTTGGCGCGCGCGCATTGCTGACGAGCCTATGCCTTTAACACCTCGATGAAATTGGCCCCAGAGCAAAATACTGTGCATATTGGGTCCTTTGACTTTACACTCACATTTCTCTTAATTGTATATTCAGAGATGGCCAGATTCAGTAAATTGTAACTCTACTACTAAATATAATGTTAACTTAAAACAAGCATCATTTTAAAGGCCCTATGTATCATTTGCAAGATAAAACTTTTTACAGATTCGTGGAATAAGAGTGTAACATACCTAAGGAAGAATGTTGGTAAACTAGCCTGAAGAAATTTTAGCTATTTAGATGCATCAATACTTCAGAAAACCTTGAAAATCTATATATGTATTTTGTGTACAAGTGAATGGTAAAAAGTCCCGTGCATGAAATTAAGCAGGGACTGAAAACCTAATCCACATGCTGAAGCAGACGGGATTCGAACCAGAACCACAAAGATTTAAGGCAAGTAAAGGTCAAATATACCAACGATTTTTAAACACACAATACACGATATTGATTTGTGACTTGAGAGAAAAACGACTTGGCTATAACACTGCTCAACTTACTGCACAACACCAAGACCGCCGTGGGAGAGTTCGTCAACAAATAACAGATCTTCTCTGGACTCAACTGCCTCTTGAAACTCAAGTCGATGTTCACAAGTAAAGTTAAGGTGCTCCTACAAAAATAAATCAAGCACAGCTTGTAGTTAGTATTTATGTTACTAGGCTCAGGTTTGAAACGTCATCTGTTAATTACAATAAGGGAATAAAGGCGTGTCTAGCTGATAATGACCCGAGCCGCAAATGAGGGCAATTATCAGCGTCAAGTTGTTTAAATTCTTCGTTTGCGCATGTACACAGTAAACTTATGCACATTTTTGTCACACTGTTAAATTTGCTTTCGTGCATGTGCAGTTTGTGTGTGCATGTTCGTTTTCCAAACACGCTCAAACTGACAAGATCCAGACTAAAAAGTATTAAAAACCAGCCAGGCCTTTATCATCCGTTTAAAACCACCAACGTAACATGCTCTCCACCAATAGAATGTGTAAACTGTCCAATGTATTTATGAATAAAATCAAATGGTGACTACAAAAGAATTATATGTATCAATATGTACTTACGATGAGAGTTTTAAGACTTTCAATAAAATTGTCGATATCATCGGCAGTTGTTCCCTGGTCTGTAATCAAGAGAAACAAAAAAGATGTAAACTGGAATCCTAAATGTCTTAAGCAAATTTTGTCTATGAAGGTAACTACATTGAAGTCAATTGCTAAGTATTGCATTAAGCAAAATGCTTACATGCTGCTGACTGGAGAGGACTAAACCGCAAACAGACGCCATCTTTGTCAAGATTAACCACATCCACGTCAACATGGGAATTCTGCCGGTTCAGCTCAGGTCCAAGCTAGGAAAAAACACACAAACAATTATAGGTCATTCCATGAAAATGGGACACAATGTCCCCCTTACGTTGTGACACTTCTGGAGTGAATCAAACAACACCTTTACCTGTTGATATTACCCAAAACATGACGAGAACGGTTGAAAAAACTAATGTGATTTACTTTGATGCAAGTTTCACATTTTGAAACTTGTAAAATGAAGTGGGCTTGCATTCACCTTTTGAGATGTATAAAGAAAAATAAACAGTTTGAATCTTCTTAAGTTTCCCGAGTTTGTGCACGATTATGAAGAAAAACAGCACCTTGAAGTGTTGGCATTTCTTTCTGTGAGAATTCCTGCTATGGTACCATACCAACCCGGCATCCAAAAATATGTAAATGAGGTGCTCAAAGCGCCGTTACTAAAAAGGAGTGGATTTCGCATCCAGGACAACATTCTGTTCTGGCCGTTAATGGTGTTCTGTAGTCAGTACTGAATAGCAACAATGCAGTTTTTTTTACCCATGAGTTGAACGCGTCCAGTAGTGCACCAGGCAGACTGCTAACAGGCCGTTCGTCAGTTTCCTCTGTTGCAAAAGCCTCGTCGTCCGTATCGGGTCCGTCCCTGCGATCACCGTACTTGAATACTACCACAGTCGATACAACATCTGCTTGACGCTGTTGAAATTACACATACACACAAATTTGTTAGAGCTTGGAATTAAAAGTCTTTTGTGGGTAGAAATACATCGGATGAAGTCGCAACCTTTCTAAGACCTTCCAAAGTCAAAAATCGGCCTGTAGTGAAACTTGCAACGGTTCAGTTGGTACAATGGTGAAATTGACTTAGTACTGCACCCGTTTTCATGTACACAACACATGCGGCACGCGCGGGGAGTCAGGTGAAGTCGACTATTTACCAAATGTTCCGATTTTCAAAACTTTTAACACTTAAAAATCAGAACAAATACGATAAAATCGGACTAGTTGGCAGGTATGACTTTCTAAAAGTCACATTTTCTGCAAGAAACCAAAAAAGCTGTCCAAATTCGACATAGTTCCCTTAGTAGAGATACACATATTAATAATTTAATTTTCACGTATTTTATTTTCAAACACTTCAATGTTCAGATATATTAAATTATGAGGTCATTTTCTGTCAAAGACCTTTTGAGAACCTTGTTCCTAACAAAATTGGTCGTAAATGATCCTTAAAGGAAGTACACATGATTGGTATCTCGAAAATCAAATATGTTCACAGATTTACGCCTAACTTACACAATAAAAACATGACGACTGTAGAAAACTTCCCCTGAAATGGTTTTGTCTGAAGTGTTATAGTCTTTGAGAAATGAGTAAAACAATTAGTTTTCGTCTCATGAGACGAAAATTCAATTCGCCCCAAGTGCCATTTCGCCCCAAATCACTTCGTCCAAACATTACATCGCCCAAATGCTACTTCGCCCTCAAAACACTTCGTGCACAGACTGTGGTTCAGGGCGAAATGGTTCAGGGCGAAGTGGTTTTGGGGCGAAATGACTGCAAACCCTTTATTGACTGTTTTCTCAAAAGTTAGACGAAGTACAGAGCTGGTTTTTGCTCAGGTTGGTTTTAATCATGCATATCTTCAATCACACAGGGGGATAAAATCATGTATACTATCTTTATTCGTAACATTCCTCAATACTCCAAAATCAATATGATTTTACGTACACTTTAGGGAGTTAGGGTTAAAACAACGGTATAGTACTAATGATGTGTCCATTCCAAGCATTAGTAAAAAGCATTAGATCCACGATCACAAATCTGACATTTCAGAAAAAAAGAAAAAAGACAAAACAAACAACACTTACCAGTACTTGTATTGTTCTGGTGAATATCTCTTTGAGGGAGCCCTCTATTGTGGCTTGGCGGTCAGCTTTGGTGGGCTTATCCTGAAGGACCCAAGATAACAACGCAACACTTAGTCTTTCTGATTTTATTTGAAGGATTTTTGTTTTATATTGAGAATAATTTCCTCTTTCCAATCCTTTAGAAACCATGCAATGTCTCTGAGGGACAGAACCACACATATACAAAAAAGATTCACATGGTACTACCGCAAACCCATACTCATGTTGATTTCCACCATGCATGGCCTGAAAGGCACAGGCTCGTCAGCAATGCGCGCGCGTCAAATTCGTGCCACGAAATACGCAGCTCCATAGCAAAGGCATGGAGCTGCGTATTTCATGGCACGAATTTAGAGCGCGTGCTTTGCTGACGAGCCTGTGCCTTTAAGTCTTACTTAAGCTTGTGAAGATATCCATTTTTTTTTCAATATTGTCACCTTTAGTTGAATATGTCACTTTTTGTTTGATACAAATATCGTCTGTGAAAATATATTGTGATAACCAATACACTGTGAACCAATAATATTGTATCATTGACCAAGGTTACTTGGACAGTAAGCTTTCATCCATGTGCAGCCAATGTGGATAGGAATAATACATATGCAGGCTTCTAGGAACCCATTTTGTTCTTTCATAAGACAAATTCATCATTAATGACTCACCAATTATACAGATATTTGTTTATGTCAAGGGAAAGCACTTACCGAGATATTGATAGATCCTAGTGAATTGAGTCTTTGTTGCATGTGTTGGCTCTAAACAAAGAAAATGGCAGACATTATGGTTTCACAACTGTTAAGGATAGATTGTAATATTTAAAAGGCACCCGAACTTCTGACACTATAATTTCGGCTAAATTGATGTAATTTACCCATACATGATGCAATATATGCACTATACACCGAGTGGGTTTCCTGAGAACATGCTAAAAATCTGCAGCATGCTTGGGTGGGACTCAAACCCAAAACCCTCTGCATACTAGGCAGCCATCTCATCCACTCAACCACTGAGCTTGCCAGTGCCAAATTGCGGGTTCGAAATCCTAGAGTGGGCGACCGTAATTATATGAAATGATATAAATATGGAGAGAATGCGATTTGGCTTGCATCAGGGAGAATGAATATTTATTAGTTTTTGTTTTGCCCAACCCGACGTAACTTGATTAGCACAGTATACTCAGTGTTTCCCCGAGATACTATGTGAAATACTTCATAGCGAAAAACATAGCGTGTAATTATTGTATTGCAACTTGAATTAAAATACAGAGACTTGTGAAGGCTTGTGATGGATTCGACTACAACCCTGCCAATAGACCCTATCGAATAGCTGCCATCTTGTAGGGCAACTTTTGAAATGGTGAACAATGTAAGCACAAAATGTGCAACCATGCATGTACTCACAGAACAAAGAAACTGCCCTACAAGATGGCAGCTATTGGATACGGTCTATTACAAGGTAAAAATAGCTGAGCATGACTTACTAGTTCTGTAGCATGTTTGAGTTTGGCCATGATACCATTATGACTGCAGCACTGAAGACTAAACCAGAGTGGTAAGGCACTAAGACGATCATGGAGCTGGGATGATCCAATACCTGCCGCTAAACTCTAAACACAAAACAAAAATCAAAAGTAAAAAACAAGACGAAACTACAAACAATTTGAGATAATTTGATATAATCAGTCCTGCAGCCGATTTCATGAAACCTTACGCACTGCGTAAGCCAATTTGCACAACTTTTTATTGCATAAGTTGCGCAATATTCTTGCGATATTTACACGCAAGCTATGAGGGCTATGCCATTTCAAAAGTTGCGCAAGCTACGCACTTTTTAGTGAAATCAGCTGCTGATCCAATACATGCAACCAACGTTTCTACTACATGTAGTATAAAAATCTTAAACTGGGCGTTTCCAAATAACATGCTGTTAATTTATTTAATGTTTCATGAAATGCGTGTTGGGAATTACCAAGCTCATGTGCACCCACAAAATTCATTCTGGAATGGATGTTTTAGAAATATACGTACGTGTGTCTAACGCATAATGCTTTCTTACCAGCTGTGAAACATAAAAATGACCCAACTTACCATTGCAGGGTCTGCTGTCTTATACAATGTCTGTGTAACAAAATGTTAAGGACATTATAATCCTGCTAATTATGCGAAATGCTACTGCCTAATTATCTATTGACCCAATTATGTTGACCTCTACAATGCTTAAGCACAACCTTAAAGGGCCCCTTATTTAGGATTTTTATCAATGAAATATATGCTTTAAAACCACTCTACTCAGTTAAAGTCATAAAAATCCTATTTGGAGCTTGCTGTGGGGGTTAAAACAAAGGTTTTTAGTTTTTATGCTAATGAAAATATGCATATTCATGGCCAAGGTCACGATGTCACAAGAGGCAAACACAGAAAAATCACATTCAACTGTGCACAAATGATTCCACCTTTTTCTCAATTTTCCTGAAACTTTTGTAATCCATGGCTGCTTGAGTTTGTGTTACATGTTGCCTGCTGTAAGCCATGACAAAACTGGGGGTAGAAACTGGAGCAATTTTTCACAAGTCCAACTTGAAGTCTTATGTTTTTTCTTAACTTTTCCCTTCTGTCTTCCTTATGTGATGCACTCAAAACAGCGCCCTCTGTCTGTGATTTATTGCAATGAAATCTTCAAAGTTGAAAAAGGCCACCTTTTATTGATTTTACATCCAAACGAACAACAGTATGTCTTGCTGAACAAGTAATCCGTCATTGTGAAGCAAAGCTTAGGCACAAAGTTGTTTAGCATGTCACAGGCCCTTTAAGTAGAGGTTACATACCAAGAGTAGAAAAGTCCCTAAAATGCTATGTGAAAGCTTGTTAGTATGTATGGGACCCTCCCTTGGCGATGGTTGGTTAGAACAGTCCACACAGTCGTGTTTTGCACCATGACTAATTTGGTTGGCATGCACCAATCTGAAACAAACTTGCTAAAGGTAACGATTCACTGATTGCCAAAGGAAAAAACCAAAAAAAAAATCCATAAATTATTGAGTGCTAATTTGAGATCTCAACCATATATGTATAGGCACCATTCCAAATATTACGTTCATGATCAATACTAATAATTTTGAGGAGAAATTTTTTAGCATCTTTTTTTAAAATCAGGACTTGAAAAGGATACAACTGATGTGACTCCAGGCAGCCCCAGCCAAACACCAGGCTGTAGGGTCAGGCTATTCACTCGCTTGGCAGCCTGAAAAAGATAAACGATCATAATACACAGATTAAAGGCCTGTATGCAGGATTTGTAATGTCCCAACATTTTAAATAACCCTTTGACCGGAAAAACCCTTACTCAAATGGAAGATGTTTGCTGTAATTGGTTGCCAAACCTATGTACTTTTAACAATTCTATAAACTTACCAAAATTGATGTGGGGATCATTCCTAGTGCCAATGTTGCCAAGTTGTGGCTGTGGAAAAAATTAAGACATTTGTCCATTACATGTATAGATAGAATTCCTTTGACGTCGCGCTTTTCGCCATTTTTTGTGGCATTTGATAACCATGACTTATAAGGCCTGAGCACTCGCCTGTAAAATGAGTGAGAAAGCATATTCATTGCACTTTTCTCTATAACTTTACTAGTATGCTGTTTTGGGGGTTTTTTAGGTTTTTTTGCCATGGCAGCTCCACTGAAGATCAAATGTCCCTGGTAAGGCTCTATTGTGAAAACAGTTTTGCTTTTAAGTTTTATAAATTGAGCACATACTCAAAATTTTGAATGCATCGCAATGAGTGTGTGTGGCATTTTCGAACAAAAACGTTTGTTCATGTGTATAAATTGGAACATATAGATCTCTCGTAAATGACGTCACTTCCTACAGATTGCCACGTGCATCAGGATCTTGAGCATAATTTTTTTGTGACAGCATTAGCTGTGCCGTATTTCGAACAAATAATTAGTAACACGTGCTCGTGTTTGGGACATTTTTCATGATGTGCATACGAGTACTTGATGGCGTTCAATAATTTACATGTACTGACCACTGTGTGAGTGGTCAATAGAGAACCTACCCTTCCACATGCAGCCAGACACCATACTCATCACAGATGGTTCTCAGCCGATTCAGATTATCAGTGTGTCCTGCCAGCGGAGTACCAGCATTGGCTACGACCAGCAGTGGGACCTTAGATGAGCCTTCATCATCTTTGATTAGTCTCTCTAAGGTGGCTATATCCTAGGATCAACACATAACGTCTTGTATATTCAAGCAAATGTTTTGAGGACAAGTTTTTATCTCAAATTTATCTCAAAACATTTTGAGATAAAATCAAAACATATGAAAAGAAGTTGGACCCATTACCTTATCTGTCACAAAAATGTACCCTATTGAACTTGTGTGTACCACCACACGTGTGCAGACTGCCATTTGCGACCATAAAAAGAAATCCGCGGCAAATCCACGCTCAATAAAATACCAAAACACAATGGAAATTCCTAGCGGTGCCCAGATACCGCCTGGAATGTCTGTGTTCCCCCTGGAATGTCTGCGTTACGCCTGGAATTTCTTTTGTGTTTAGGTATTATAATGAGCATAGAAATGCCACAGATTTTATTTTATGGTCGCAAAAAGAATACTAGCCAGCGCTACTTAAGACCCTTTTTTGCAGAGCGGGTCACATTTTGGTGTTTTGCTGTGCGTCTGCGTTTAAAAAGGCGCAACACGCTCTTAATGCATTGTGACATGGTTCATTTGACTCCCAACTCAACACAGAAAACACATGTGTGGTGGTCCACACAAGCTCAATTAGTGTGGAAAGCACTGGTTACAAAACTCGTCCGATCATATTCAAACACCACACCAAAAATGTACATTGCTTAACGCATCAAACTCCAACCAAACCTGTTGGAGTTTGGCTGGAGGGAGATTGTTAATTATTAAGGCACTTACCATTGTGTGTTGTGATCCAAAGAGTGTATTGCAAGGAACAGTACACAAACTGGACAGTGGAAGCCCCAACTGGAAAAAAAAGAGCACAAAATTTGTAATAATTTATGGCGCAAAGTATCTGCTTTCTGCATGAGATTGTTACCATGCAAGTTTGGCTTTCAATTAAATTATGTCATAATATACACCAATCCGAGCTGCAAAGTCATGGTCCGTGTACGTCCGCCATAGCTGGGGGCCATCCAGTGCCATGAACTGTGGGTTTTGTGTTGGTGATATGCTGTTACATTATGTTGTCACTTGAAAAAAATTTGCGCGTTTATTTGCTTGCGAAGCCTGTGTACGCGTACGCGTTGTGCGCTGTTCGATTTAACAAGAAGACAAAGCGCCCAGTCCATGGCAGTGGATGGCCCCCAGCTATGGCGGACTTGCAGGGAAGGAGTCCTTAGCAACCGGATTCGTGTATAGAAAGAACAATTTAATTATTTTTCCATGAGAATGGATGAAATCATAAAAATCTTCTAATTGCACATTTAGGCTAGAAGGATAGACGATTCAAATTGGTATAGCGGTACTTCCACCTCTGTGGTTCTGGTTCGAATCCTGTCTGGATCAGTATGTGGATTGGGTTTGTAGTCCATGGTTTACCCCTACATATGCGTGTAGGGGTTTTCCTCCCACCTCTAAAACTGAGCCATTTGTTCATCTTCTCTTCACAGGTTTTTTATTTGTTTATATATGAGCTACAGAGCATCCCTTTATAAATGTCAATTTTTTTTATCAGCCTCTTCAAAACTTCACATCCAACAATTTCTTACCTGGGTGCATATATACTGGCCCACACCAGGCCTGGCTGCAGCGCTGATGTAGATTATAGGTGGCTTGGTATAGAGTGCGTTAAACCCATCCGTGCCATACTTGTCGTATTTACTATTCAAAGCAAGACGGCAGACTCGTAACAGACCATCTCGGTTGTCGGAATGGAAATACGCTGAGGAATCATCAAACCTGAAAATAATTTATATCATAAGGTCTGGTTTTGTTATACTCAAAATGTGTTGAAAAGTATAAAGATAAAATACTGGATTGGGAAACTGTTACAAATGTGTGATTGAGGATGTGTATGATAAAAACCTAACCAGTGTATAACTCAGTTTAGCAGCTCATCTAGGATTCGGATAAACACAGAAAAATCGATGCTTTCAAGAAATTGTGAGAGGCCACCATCTTAATTAACATATTCACCAATTGTGCAAGATAACAAGATAATAAGATAAACAAGTTCCTATTGCAGCACAATACCTAAATATCCTGGAGAGCCAGAGCGTTGTGTCTGAGGTGATGCGCGTTGTCAGTCTCCTGAGCTGAGCTGGGTCCCTTGTGCTAAGGTATGCAGCAATGCTCTGACCAAGCATTGCTACTTGGGCCGCTTTGTCAAAAATTTGAGTCGGTGACCTGAAAAAGAAAACTGAGTTTTATTCTCGTAAGTGTATTTGTGACCTTACCGTGTGAAATGAGTCTGGGCCGAGTTTTTGTGAATAGTTCTAGAAAGCGAATTGTTTGTACAATAAACGAGCGCACAGATCTCGACCGCACAGTAAGAAAATGCTTTCTCTGAAATAAATTGTTGGTGGCGCTTCGTATTGGGACTGTGGAATAATAATAATAATACAAACATTTATATTTCGCCACATTTCCATCCAAGGGATGCTCAAGGAGTTTAGTTTAGTTTAAAAGCAAAAGAGAATAAAACAGATTAAAATTTAACACTTTTGCACTAATTTCACTTACACAGTTGACTCATTCTCCAAATGTGGTTGAATAATAACAGACTCCAACTTGCGAACTATTTCATCCATTTTCTGTCCACTGAAACAAGAAAGCATCAAACTTTAAGCCAGAAATAGAATTTCTGACATCACTTTAGCAGTCATTGAGTTATTTTTAGCATGCATGTAATACATGTCACATTAAAGTTCCTAGCAACACCACCTTTGGTGCAAGATATGGTTATGAAATTCAATTTTAATTTTTCCACCCTTGCAAACGATTTTGGCTTATATGATCTCCAAACAAGGATTGCCAATGACATCACATACACTAGTCAAAATAAGTTAGGAATATTGGTGTGGTTCAGTTTTGGAATTTTTGTTTCCAAATGACTGTTTTCACCTATTCCTGTGACAATTAGGTGTGTCTGTCATGCAGATACAATTCTCTAATCATATACAAAATCATTCAAGCAGAATGCATACCCTCAAAATATCTGCGTACACCCTACAATATCCCCAACTTATTGCGAGTTGTGTATGCATACCTCTGATGAGTACCGCTTTAACCGCATACACGCACGCACCCACCTTCCCCGCCCCCCTCCCCCCCAATGCCCCCTTACTATAACACTATTTCCAACCTGCTGTAGGCCTCCATATCATCAATGACTTCCGTCAGTCCTTGCGCCATTTCTCGCAGCGATGATTCAATGAACATCTGTGCAAACAGTGCAGAGAACAAGGAGTCGCATATTAATTTCAGGTTATTGATTGGCCAGAGCAGCTGGCATCTATTCACAGTAAAACTGTACATTTTCTGAACCATTCAGATCTTTCAATTACATACAGTAGTCGTACATCCTGGCACTTTTGTGACCCGGTGTCATATGCCTTTGTATACAGGCATAGCACCGTGACTGGAGTGAAAACAAATTCGTTCATGCTTAGATACATGTACGTGTTGCGTAGACAACAGCTTTGTTCCTTTGGCTTCGCTTGTCATCATGGGCACACCGTTGTTTTCACTCCAGCCCTACCAGATGTGTCGTGGCACCGACCGACAGAATAAGAAAAAATATTTCAAGGTAAATATTGTTTATGGTACTCAAATTTCGGACCAAATCTCGGCATGAATTCCGTTTACTGGTCGCCAGTATTTTGAAGTAAACTGTTGAATGCTTGTCACTCCTAAATTCACTTCCCTTTAAAATATTTACGGGTTCATTACCATGCACGGTCACCCAGGATTTTCCTTTTTATGACATATAGGCCTAAATCATGTAAAAATGATTTAGTTTGATGATAAAAACGCAAAATTACGAGGGAAAATGTCATGAATTTACGAAGGAAAAACTTTAAAATTTTGAGAGTTGTCTCATAGGTTTAGTGTATGGGGTCCGAGTGGGTGTCTGTGCGCGTGCAGCTTCTTCATGCATCTTTCCCAACCACATACATTAAACAACCATAAAATATAAATTAAAAAGCACTAACAAAATATTAAAGCTAGGCTAGTAAAATAAGTTACAAAAATAAGGGTATTTTTTTCGTATACATTGAACAAAGATTTTAAGGAAATTACCTCCTGGAATCAACACAATGTAATTTTAAGATATACTTCCCACTTGCACTTTTGTCGCAAATGTTGCTTTTCTGTAGAAAAATCACATTTTCTACTTCAAAAATTGCCTTCAATTAGTGCACAAGATAACCATTCACGCGCGCGCGCAGCGCCCTCTGTTGTCGCGCTTACGCACAGACCGCTCGCCGCGTCATTTTGTGCATTACTTTATGCAGTAATGTTATCATTTATTTATCTCAGAAATGCAACATTTGCGACGGAAGTGTCAGTGGGAAGTATATCTTCGAATTAAATAAGCTATCGATTGCACTATATAACTTCACCCAAATCCGTGTTCAATGTATACGAAAAAAATACCAAAATAAGTAATAAGTTGCACAATTGACATGTCAAAATAAGAATAAAAGTTAGTGATGTCTAGGAGAGAAACTCTTATGGCCCCCTCTTTTATTTCTACCACTGCACTCATGATTGCGATACGCGTACGACATGTAAAAAGTGGGGTGCACTTCCCCGTCCCCGCCCCCGCCCACCGTTAGTTATGCAGCAGTGCACAGCGAGAAAGTACACAGACCAAGATCTGAGCAGAAAAATAAACACAAATCAAAGACAAAACCTGCAGTGAAATACCTTCTGGTTACTGCTCTCCATATTCGTCGACTTTTTGGTGGACGGCGCGGCCGGTAAAACGTGATTTGGGACCGACGTTTGAGAGGACCGAACTTCGTCGCCAACACTCACTCTGGCAGCCATGTTGGATTATCCACGCTGGCATATGCACACATGACGAATTAACCACTCAGCTCACTAGCAAAAAGCTTAATTTCAAGGTGTATGTAAAGGGGGCGTGTCCAGCTATGTACTTGATGGTACATGTACTTTTAAAAAAACTGAGCATGTCTTTATTTATTTCTCAAACACAAAAATATTTCTTTGTTTCAATGTCACAGTTCTATGCCAAAGAGCACCTTAGGTTTTGTCACTTTAATCGTTCCTCTCATTTACAGTAGCTAATTCTGAAACCCATCTTGAACTTTGAAGGCCGTTGTATTTATATTTTCCGCATGTTTTTGGTTTCATGCAGTATTAGCATGGAGTTGTTTTCCTTTCTCCATAGGTAAAGTTTCAATATTCACTGTAAAGTTGTAATGTTCCGTCAAGCACTCACAGGAAGTTTTCACTGGTTTGTAACTTTGTACACAAAATATCTTTACAGTTTTCTTTGAAACAGTTTAAAAAAATTCTAGTCACTGTTCTCGGTCAAGAAACAAAAACTGGGGTGAAAACAGCAGCAGTTTATTTGCCACAATTCCAGTTTGAAATGATGGGGAAAGAAACCTGCAGAGTCTCAGCATGCTGGAGGAAGAAACAAGTCTCAGAGATTATTTGATAAGCCTGGGAGCGGAGGATCAAGGCCCAATTTCATGGAACCCGTTTAGCACAAACATTTGTTTAGCACATAATTTCTTTGCTTTATTTTACAAAACTGGGTTGCCAGCCAAAATCGTATGTGATGTGTATTTACAGATATTTTGCTCCTGTTCCTAAAAATACAATGCTAACAGGTTCCATGAAATTGGGCCCAGAGGACCATTGGAAGTTTTTTGGACTCGCAAGTTTTTAGTAACTTGGAGGGCTTTATTACGCGTTGTAGCGCCCTCTACGAGCATGACTAGCACATTCACAATATTTAAAACCCATCATCCTGAGGGATTTCTTTCTTTAAAAAGACTTAAACAGAAATAGTTTAGCAGTTGCATTCAAAATGAGCAGACTGAAACACATTTCCTGTTTATCCTTACTCATATTTCTGAATGTTCAGTGTTTTACTTGCTTCAGATTTTTTGATGGTCGAAGTAACTTCTCTAAAAGGATGGATTCTAGAAATGTGACGTAATGCGTGCATCAGATTGCATTGCATGCAGTCGACGTGTCGACAGAAAGTACGGGTGTGGGTGAAAAACGGACCCTCCGGATCCTTCCAGATCTTCCGGATCTTCCGGATCTTTTTCAAATATGGCTATTTAATGAACAGAAAGTGCCTAGTTAGACTTCTTAATACGCTTACATACCTTTTACCGCCATGTACGGGCCTTATTTTTAAAGATCCGGCGTGGAAAAAAAAACAATTTATTTTTTCTTAGTGTCCTGCACTTCCTACGCCTATTTCTTCGAAAATTTCACTTTGTGGATAGTCGATGTGGTGTATGATTACAAATTGGTGCAATACATGGTGGTAAAAGGTATGTAAGCGTATTTAGAAGTCAAACTAGGTACTTTCTGTTCGTTAAATATCAATTTTAACAAAGATCCAGAAGATCCGGAGGGTCCGACTTTCACAGACTGCCAGAAAGTACTCAGTATCAGTGCTTGACTCTTTTTGTGGCTACATCACATGTGTATGACGCGTGACGTGTAACTTTGGTTGTTTAGTACACATGACATGGTACAGTCATGGAGGTACCTCCATGGTACAGTCATTAAAGTAGGGCCTTGTTATGTTGACCATGGCTTTAAACCTTTTGTATCGATACAAAACAAATCATCAAATATGAGACTGCTGACATGGCTGAAATGTTGTGTGTTTTCTCAGAAAATATTTAATTTTCCCACTCCTCAATTTGAAAATCTGTGCTTTAATCCACGGTTATTTACGCCGTGTTGCTCATGGGGCAAAAGAACATGCATTACCATGCTATGCCCGTGTGTTCAGTGCAATATTTTTGTGTTGTTGGGTCACTGTGCATTCGCTACGATCTGCGCACACACACAGCAACGAGTGTTCAAAGTGCCCGTGAACAAGATGGTGTTGATAACTGTGAAAGAGTTTATTCTGTTGGTCAGACATCTTGGCACTTGACCCAGTCATTGCCTTTGTACCGTATACGAACATAGCCACAGCAACGCAACTGCCACTGGAGCTGGAGTGAAATAAATTTCGTCTGCTTATACTAAATCTGGACACGCTCCTTTAAGCCATTTTAAAGAAAAATATTAACAATAAACTTCTCAATTCAAAGACAAGTTTAAAAATGAAAAAAAAAAATGAAAACTTGATTTAGATTAAACACTTGCTTGTGAGTGGGTTGATGGTGAGGGGGCGAGTAGGTAAGAAGCGAGTTGGCCAGAAAGCGACCCAACTCCAGTTACAGAAGGTTTTGGAGTATATTGCTCTCAATTTGGGTTTTCGTTTGTTTTCATTTGATTATTCTTTTTCTTTTACATTCACAGACCTACAGATGAGATGAAAATGAAACCGTGTTTTGTCTGCTGGTGCAATCTTGAAAACAATGGATGTGTCTGCACTCCTTCAATTGGAGAATACACTTCTACTTAAATCACCATGCCCAAAGCAGAGCAAGTCAACCTGCAACGAACACTGACTTTTGTCAGTATTTTCTACTTCACGCTTTCGGCTGGCAAAGCATGCCTTTATCCCTTCCTCACGCTGTACTTTCGTCAACTGGGCCTGAGTGCCACCCAGACAGGCGTCATCTGTGCACTGAAGGCTTTTGTTGGACTATGGGCAGCACCCCTGTGGAGCAGTTGCGCCACGCAGTATGGCAGACGGCGTATTGTTTTGATGGTGGCCATTTTCATGACCATTGCCTCAAACTTGGGCTTGACGCTATTACCACCTGCAGACGAAGATCCGTATTTTGCTGCATGTAACCCAAGAAATAACTCAGCCGCGGAGATTCCTTACATCCTGAATAAAACAAGAATTGATGATGGACTTTTGGACATGGTAACTTCATCGAATTCATTACCGACTCCAACAACTTACAAACGTCAGTTGCAAACCCCAGCACCTGCCAACGGCATTCATGTATCGCCCGCAAAATCTCCATCAGACCATGTTGTCTCCACTACACTGAACATACTGGATTCCCTGGAGGCAACCACCCAACCATACAACAATCACAAGCATTTGCACACAGTGTACCATATGCAAGCTGCAACAAAGACTCCTCATCCTTTGCCCATTAAACAAGCTGCTGACACTGCGCCAAATCCCTTCCATTTCTTACCTCCTACACATTCTCAAGAAACTGGAAAACACCCAGGCCAGAAGTTATCTGGACAACGTGAACCAACAAAGGACCAATTTCAAGATAATGTTCAACCGCATTCAAGTGTCAGCTCTAAGTGGAACAATGTTGAATACAATCTACAGAAGAATCATGTGCCGCACGCACATAAAGAACGACCGAAACAGCAAAGCCCGAAACAGAAGTATGGACCCTCGGCAAAACACGGTGATAATGCCAAAATTCCTGTGAAGTGGGAAAAAGTTTCGAGACAAGATGTTATCATCGAAAGCGATATGTCCGCTGCACATACTAAGCCAACTGTGTCAACATTTGCAAATTCTGAAAAGCACTTAAGCACATCTGCAAACAACAAGAAAAACGACAGACAAATCATCAAACGGTATGTTTCGTCCAACTCCGGGTCAGAATCAGACGATCTTCCACAAAGTAATGAGAATGAGATACCAAGGTCCTTGGGGTTAACCCGAGGGAGTTTGAACAAAACCAATCCAAAATTCTTGGAAATGGAACACATGCTAGTCATCGTCGCTTTACTTATTGTTATCATCGGTGAATGCCTGGCGTGCCCCGCGGATAAAATATGTGACAGCTCCTTACACGAGACTCTGGATTCAGTTGACGAACTTGACAAGTATAAGAGACACCAAGTGCCGAGCATTGTTGGTTACGGTCTCCTTGCTCTAATTGTTACTCTCATCGTGGACAACACAGAATGTCGGATCTTTTTAGATGTGAATCACTTCATGATTCACTTCTACATGTTCGCTGGATTTTTCGGACTGACATTTATACTTGCCTTCTTCTATCCAATTCCTGCCCCCAAGAAAGCAAATCCCAAGCTCCGATTCTGCAAGGGACTGAAACTACTCCTCACAGACCCTCACAGTCTCGTCGTAACCCTGACAATGATCATAACCGGAGCTCTGACGTCAAACATTCATAATTTCCTCTTCTGGTACGTGCAAGACTTGGGAGGCTCCGAGCTCGTCATGGGAGTTACTGTACTCGTATCATCCGCGTCTCACATTCCCATGGTGTTTTTAACTAACTGGATGACTAGAAAACTCAGTCAGCCTGGCACCTTGGTGCTTGCCGTGGTGTGCCTCTCAATGCGTCTTCTGTACTTCACATTTCTGTGGATGCCGTGGGCAGCAGTTCCCATAGAGATCCTGTGTGCCTTCAGTCAACAGGCTCTCTGGGAAACCGTTAGCAGCTACGGTGAACAAATCGCGCCCCCAGCTATGGATCGGTCAATCAAATCCATCCTAAACTCTCTCTACCATGGTCTTGGATTTGCGATCGGAAGTGCCCTAGGTGGGCTAATCTTTGACCAGGCAGGTCTGCAGGTTCTGTACGGCTCATCAGCCGCAGTGGCTTTCCTATGGGCTGTGGCTATCATTTTAGTCACGCGGTTTGTCCCAAAAAAGAAGAAGCTTCACTACTCTTCGCTGTTACGCCGAGAGGACAGTGATGAAGATTTCCTTACTGATGAAGATTCTGATGAAGTGTATGGCAATGACTGGCTAGTGAAAGCCTTGAAAGATGATTTATAGACTATTTGCATTATCGGTCATCTTAGTGCAAAAGTTAATTCTGATGAAACAGCCATGGGCAAAGTTGAGTAGCAGTTATAGTTTGACTTAGAGTCACATGTATCTGTTGTTTGAGAGACTCTAGTTTAACTATTCAGTACACACTACTCACAATAAGTTAGGGATATTGGTATGTTGTCAATTTTTGATTTTTTTTTTCTCCAAATGACTTTTTTCACCTACAGTATGCTATTCCTGTGACAAGGTTTGTCTGTCATGCAGATACAATTGTCTAATACAAAATCATTCAAGCGGAATGCATAATACCCTCAAAAAAATATCCCTAACTTATTGTGAGTAGTGTACAGTATATGTTGTGGGCACTTGATACAATATACATTGTGTCAATCATCTCTGCAAATATGTGATTTTTGAAGAGAACCATACACCTCAGAAACTTTGATAAGTTTTGTCAACATATGGGAGATTAAATTTCAAGAAAGGCCATTGTAAGGTCTCGCAATCCGCAAGGTCAATTTCAAAGTCTTAGCAAATGTCAAAAGTTAAATGTACCCTGGATTTTGTTCTGTGGGATCTTAATCAACAAGTATACCAAGTTTCATCAAGATCTGAGATGGCCGGGTTGAACAATTTATAACCAAGAATTTACCCTCTCAGTGGTGAAATTCTACATGTGTTCATTTTATTAAATCAGTGCCTTTGTTCCTAAAAACATGCATTTCAATATAATAAAATTGCTGTTTACAATTTATGTACCGAGCAACAAAAGAAATGCAACAAATCTGTCCACTTTTTGATTAAAAAAAAGCAGTCAATCTGAATATCGGAATTTACAGCATACATGTACTTTATGCAGTCATGTGCAACAAAGCTGTTATGCGAATACATGTACAGTATGTATTTGGATGTCAACTTAATTACATGTGCAATGCATAACTTGTTTCTAAAATATTAATATTTTGCTCTTTGTTACATTTGTAAATACTTAATAAGCTTTTTTTCCACATTTTGCTCTTTCTTTATTCAGGATTTTGGTATAAATACCATACACCTTCGCCACTAATTCTTCCTAATATGACATGATAAATGCCCCAGAAAGTGTAAATTTTTTGATGAAACATGAATTTAACAGTGAGAAAATTTCAAGTTTTCCTTTGAAAATACTTAAAATGTTTATGTCAAGCTTCATAGACATGGAGTCTGAACGGGTGAAGGTGTATGGTACTTTTTCCAGGATTTTTTTGCTTGAAATGGTTCATTTTTAATTTAATTATACAGGTAATGTATGTACCATATTGTCGGTGTTCAATATTTAACAGGGGTATTTAGGAGAACATTGTATGTATTTGTTTTGTATTTCAAATATCTTTTTGCCAGTCAATGAAGCCATTATATCCAGTGTACATGCAGCAATAATGGACCCAGTATGCACCAGATGTCATGGATGAATCATAGATATTGATCTAAAGGCCTGAGTATAGCACAATATACTATTGAACGTTTGAGTGCAATAGTATGAATAAATGCAGGTGGTGACATATTGAATATCCTATTCCATGAGGTAAAGCCGAGTGGAATAGAACATTCAGTTTGTCTTCAGGGGCCAATTTCTTATAGCTGTTTTGCAGAAAAATTTGCTTAATCCAAAATTTGTTTACTTTATAAAAATGAGTTGACAGTCAAAATTGCAAGTCAACTTGTGTTTTTAGCAAGAATATCAAAACATATCATATAAAACTGGACTGTCAAAACCCATTTTTATAAAGCAAACAAATTTTCCTGCTAAACAGCTTTATGAAATTAGCCCCTGAACTGATCACATGAAGTTATTCATTCTAAATAAATTTCAAACACAAAGCATTTGTTTTATTCACAACAGCCAAATTTCTCCTCTTATTGGCAATGTTATGATCGCTACATATCGCCTACCCTTGTGTCCAGTCCATAATAACAAACACCACATGTATTCAACAGGTTTATTACAAAATATACGCGGGAGTTAACAATTGTCACCATGTCCAATGATAATGTGTAAAATAGTTGTTCGTTAAAATTTGGATAAAAATGTGATGGAATACATTGTTGAATACAAACTGTTTAATTTATAAAGATGAATGTGATATATATATATACCAGTACTCAAATACATATTATTTAAATTACAAGTGCCACATATTATATTGAAAAATTAAAACCTGAAATACACGCTGTATTAAATATATATGAATACATTTATTGTGGATTTCATAGTCACACTGCTATTTATTATCTATCACTAAAAAGGCACATGATTATTTGTAAAACTATTTCACATGCAATGTATAAAATGGGATGGCCACAGGGTTGGCTACCAAGTCCTCCTGGGTCTTAAGTCCTTGACGGATTTTTTCGTTCTTGGTACCAAATGAAAGCTGATAACTTTTTCTATTCTAAAAAAATAGCAATTTAAACAGTTGGCGCTCAAATCGGCCTAAAATCGGACAGTGCAACTTTAATCAAATATGTATATTAATACCTACAATATTACTTTTTAATAACTACTGTACTTGTAACCTCGGTTGTTAATTCCTTCCAGCCAGAAATTTAATACAGAATTTTTAAAAAGACTAAATTAGATTCTTCCTGATTCGAATGACCGGTACATTATTGTAAAATATATTCCAAGTCTATTTTCTCTTTATAATATTGTATTTTACTTCCAATGTTTTCTGGGTCTTTTTGATGACCCTCTTCTTTCCAATGAATAAAATATTCAATAAAATAAAAGCTTAAATCTGATGTTTTTATTTTATGCATGTAATTTGCAGATACAAATATGACCCAGGTAGCAGTCAGTTAAGGTAGATTCATGCTAACCTTTGTCCACTTTTTAAAGCTCCCCCCTCACACACCCCTCCTCCCCCCTCGCACACCCCTCTGTGTACATTGCTTGGGAAATTTGTGCAGATAGGTTTTAGACAAGCTGGGTTTGGTGACTTTGGTCCCAATTATATGGCTATATTTTAAATACAAATCACTGGTAGATGCGAGGTAGATGGCTCAGTTTCCATAGACTTGTCGTGTAATTTCAAATAATTCAGACATAGCCACAATAAGACTTTTAACAGAGGGAGCTCAGTTCTTGTAAGAAATAAATGCTTCAGTTTTTAAAAAGATAAGAATTATAAAAAGTTTATGATTTACTGACCTAAGTTACAGAAAAATAGATTTCAAGATTTTTTCTTTATTCAATTGACAAAAAGCAGCCTTTGATGAAACTAAAACTTCATAATATTTAATACATAGAAGACTTTTGTTAATATCTATTACTATGATACACGTACCTCATAAATATTCATCGAATGGGCAGCCATATCAGTAAACAATTGATAAATGTAATTAATAAATGTCAGTTTCTAAAAAGATAAGGATTATAAGTTCAAGATTTACTGATATACAGAAAAATAGATTTTATAGTTTTGCAAAAGCGATGTAATTGTAATGGAAGACTTTGAAATGCTTGGTTGTATCATCGTGGAAGACATCTTAACCCTGAGTTGCAGCCTTCACTTGCATAGTGTCTGTTGTATGCGGCGTATTCTGTGCAAAAAAAGTGTTAGAAAACGCATTTGTAATCTAAATTTGGAGGATTCTAACTTGGATTTTTATGCGGTTTCCTGAAAAACACTAAATGCCACAACTGCATATTTTGCACAATTTCTATTTAGTTGACTGTTGTCCACGGGCAATTCCGGAAATTCAAAATTCGAAATTCAGTTTTTCATGAATTACACTTCTATCAATGATGCTTGAGGAACATGTGTTTAAAATCAAACAACTTGAATAAGTGAAGCATTACAAGCCCTCAAAGTCTATATAGTGTAAATTTGAATTTCCGGAATTGACCCCCCAACCCCCCTATAAATAAAATGTATTTTTGAGTATTATTGACTAATTAAATTCATAAGTGCAAAAATATATGGTAAAGAAGGTCTCTGATGTAACAGGGACACCGTCTCCCAATGTCATGGGATGACCCTCAAGCAGAATAAGTTGTGCCAGTGACTGGAGGCAATTTGGCAAATATTGTGACTCAAGTCAAACTCAAGTCATGACAACTCTGTCTGTAAGAATAACAAAGTAGTATTAAAGGCAGAGGCTCGTCAGCAATGCGCGCGCGCTAAATTCGTGCCACGAAATACGCAGCTCCATGCCTTTGCTATGGAGCTGCGTATTTCGTGGCACGAATTTGGCACGCACGCATTGCTGACGAGCCTGTGCCTTTAATGTGACTTACAACTCTCTTCATGAAACACAGGAAGTTGGACCAGACCAGGCTGAGTGATGCAACGTACAACACTCGGAAGTGGGATGGCACAAAGAAGAAATTTATCGTCTGTCAAAAGAGAAATACATGTACCAGTTTCATTTCTAATTATAATCCGTTTAGAAAAAATGTCTTTTAAGCAAAGAAGCTGAATTGTTTCCCCTGAACAATTTAGTATGTAAACCTTTGACCCCGCAGATTTGAGGACTTTTTCAAACAAAGCCAAATAAAGTCACCTAGTAAAAATTCCTCAAGTTTCTGCGATGAGTCCTTAAATTCAAGTGGAGCAGCCAGAGAAAGACACTGGTTTTAAGAGCAAAGTGTGTGCAGGGGTGTAGGCTGGGGGTGCATGGGGTACACTGCACCCCCCCCCCCCCCCCCCCTGCACCTCCTCCATCTACCTCCTCCAACCACCACCCCCAAACCCCCTGCCAGCAGCATGGAGTATACCCAGCACAATATGTGGCAAAGAGACTACCCCCCCTAATGCCCTATACCTCAACACATTCTTCCCTTTTGTTAACGCACCAACCCACACCCCCCCCCCCCCCCCCTAAAAACCGAAACGAATTCCTTGGATGTTTGAGACACAAAGGGTGAACAAGGGTAGAGGGGATACCCTCTGCCACATATCGCGCTGCATATGCATGGCACGGAGTTCCGTTTTGCAAAACCAGCCTATGCCCATGGTGTGGCAAAATAATATTAAAGGTGAAATTAATTACTGGCACAGGTGTATGTGAACTTTTGGCCTGAACTGTCTGCACACTTGAAATTACTACTATAAATTGCTGAAACTGCTAAACATTTTGCATAGTAGTTTTCTAAAAAAAGAAAATTGTAATGAAATGTTTCACTGCACAGTACAGATGCCAGCAAGCAGGAAATAGAAGTGAACAGCACCTGTGCTACAGGCCACAAGCAACAGCTGACTGCATAGGTCCGGGCAAATTTATCCTTGAGTTCGGCAAAGATGTCCTTTTTGCCTTCCAAAATGCTAGTACCTGCAAAAAATGTATGTCAAGGCAGTTTAATTGGACCTGCGTTTAAACGAATCTGAACCAATAAAGTGATATTAACAAAAGGCATGTGGTTTGTCTATTGTGGGAAACATTTTAATAATTCTATTGCCTCTTAGTCTTATGGTACTTGTGTGGGAGTTTTTAATTGTGGTTTTCCACATTTCCTCAACTGTGATTTACTTTGACATTTACCTGCTTAAAATACTAAACAATGACAGTCTTGTCCAAATATTAAAAAAAATAGCTGTACAGTATTTACAATTTATAAGTGTATAGACCTGTTCAGGGTTTTTCGCACACAATGGAATTAGCATATTCCTGTCTTTTTGGTACAGTGGACATACTATGGACCAGTTCCTAATCCTATCGCTTATTGCGGAATGCCATCTTCAGCGGGAACCAATCTATAAATTTCAAAGGTCCTCTGTACCAATTATTAATGATATGCTAATTCCATTGTGTTCGTAAAACCCTGAACAGGTCTATTGAACACCCCACTGATGATCAATACACTTTGAATTGTAAATACCGTACAGCTATATTTTAAAAAAACATATTATTGCTATAAGTGGTCTACCGGTAGTTCAAGTTCCTAAGATGAAGTTCCTACACCAAATAGCTGGAGTGTGGTTTTGAATCCTAGCCATGACAGGTTGTGACACTTGTGCCCTTGAGCAAGGCACTTTGCCACACTTGCTTAAAATAGGGGCTGCGTGTGAATGGTTATCTTGTGCACTAACTGAAGGCAATTTTTGAAGAAGAAAACGTGATTTTCTACAGAAAAGCAACATTTGCGACAAAAGTGCAAGTGGGAAGTATATCTTAAAATTACATTATCTGTTGATTCCAGGAGGTAATTTCCTTTAAATCTGTGTTCAATGTATACGGAAAAAAATACCCTAACTTGAGTTTAGAATCAAGTTCTCACCTGTGAAAAATATCGCGGTAAATAAAGGGGCCGTCACACACTGGTCAGAGAGGACTTTCTTGGCAACTGTCAGTTTAGCCGTTCCTGGCAGAGTTCTATCTAACCACCGATACCAGTAGAATCCAATAGGCCCATAGGCACACGACCCAATGACCATCACGTTCCTAACTCTAGTCCAGTTATACCGCTCGTACCCAGCGATGGTCTGTTGCATGATTTCAGCCGTGCCTAAGATCGACCCGTACATCACTGAGTTGGTTAAGGTCGGGTGCCTTGTTGCAAAGGTCTTAACGGCATGGTAGAGTCTGGTACCCAACCAACTTGAGGTAGTCATGCTGGTACTAGGGTAGACACAGGTTAGATAGGGCCTACCTGGATGAAGGCTGAAAAAGGGAAAGAGAGGAATTAGACCTTTAATTTGCACAGGGGGCAGGGGGCGGGGCCAGGGGGGATTCATGATAAATGTGCATTAAAAAATGATTAAGATTAACGGACACTGACGGAGGTTGATTCGGACAAAAACTTTCTGTGGAGATGTTTTGAAATGTATGACAGCAAGTTGATTTCGGGTGGGCGACGCCAGTCTGAGTCCCTCGAACGACGGGTATTTCCCTTGTTCGACAGACAGTGGTCTTGCCGGTAGTCGCACGCGCACAACCGACCTTGCTTGACAGCCCGTTTCATGGTTTGGCAGACATTAGCAAGCAGAAACTCGCTCATTGTTGCCAAGACAGTAAAAGTACGACAGTGCATGTTGACCGACATCGGTGCTTTGTTAATTTTGATCTCGCCAACTGCTCAGAATTATAGCCAAATTCGAAAATTCTCACCACCGATACGGTGCACCGTATGTGTCTGGTGTATAAATCGGGAGTACAGTACGTCGAGTGCATGGCATAGCGCTAGCGCTGAGGCCGAAACCAACCGATTGGTGGCGCTCTAGGCTAAGATTCCGGGTGGATGTTAAATCTCAAACGCTGCAGTAATGTTTTCAAAATTCAAGAAATATCCGAAGAAAAAGTCGAATGAGGGCGGCACACATTTTGCTTCTAAATTAGACTTCACCTAGTCCTTTGGCATAAAATGGTACAATAGTACGCCTACCATTAGCTTTCAACGAGACAAATTATTAGCGATTCGGCTTGCATCAATGGAAAATAATTAGGGTTTTGTGTTTGTTTTGGCTGTATACGACCATATAGCTCCATGATACGACTTGCATTTACTTGGTGTGGGGTTGGGGTGGGGTTGGGGCAGGGGTGGGCCGGGACAGGGTTGGGGCGGTCGAGGGGAGAGGAGGGGAAGGGAGATAGGAGTCAAAGGCTGTATTAATATTTTTGTAGCAAGTACACCGTTCAGCGCGAAATCCACCTCAAACGCTGCAGTAATATTTCTGCGTAAAGCCTATTGGTCTCCCTGAAAACCACCTCAAACGCTGCAGTAATATTTCTGCGTGAAGCATATTGGTCTCCCTGAAAACCACCTCAAACGCTGCAGTAATATTTTTGTATAAAGTACACTGGTCAGCGCGAAATCCACCTCAAACGCTGCAGTAATATTTGTGCGTAAAGCCTATTGGTCTCCCTGAAAACCACCTCAAACGCTGCAGTAATATTTCTGCGTGAAGCATATTGGTCTCCCTGAAAACCACCTCAAACGCTGCAGTAATATTTTTGTATAAAGTACACTGGTCAGCGCGAAATCCACCTCAAACGCTGCAGTAATATTTGTGCGTAAAGCCTATTGGTCTCCCTGAAAACCACCTCAAACGCTGCAGTAATATTTCTGCGTGAAGCATATTGGTCTCCCTGAAAACCACCTCAAACGCTGCAGTAATATTTTTGTATAAAGTACACTGGTCAGCGCGAAATCCACCTCAAACGCTGCAGTAATATTTGTGCGTAAAGCCTATTGGTCTCCCTGAAAACCACCTCAAACGCTGCAGTAATTTTTCTGCGTGAAGCATATTGGTCTCCCTGAAAACCACCTCAAACGCTGCAGTAATATTTTTGTATAAAGTACACTGGTCAGCGCGAAATCCACCTCAAACGCTGCAGTAATATTTGTGCGTAAAGCCTATTGGTCTCCCTGAAAACCACCTCAAACGCTGCAGTAATTTTTCTGCGTGAAGCATATTGGTCTCCCTGAAAACCACCTCAAACGCTGCAGTAATTTTTCTGTATAAAGTACACTGGTCAGCGCGAAATCCACCTCAAACGCTGCAGTAATTTTTTTTAAATAAAGTATATTGGTCTGCCTGAAAACCACCTCAAACGCTGCAGTAATATTTTTGTATAAGGTACACCTGGTCAGCGCGAAATCCACCTCAAACGCTGCAGTAATATTTCTGCATAAAGCCTATTGGTCTCCCAGAAAACCACCTCAAACGCTGCAGTAATATTTCTGTATAAAGTACACTGGTCAGCGTGAAATCCACCTCAAACGTTGCAGTAATTTCTTTATGTATAAAGTATATTGGTCTGCCTAAAAACCATCTCAAACGCTGCAGTAATACTTCTGCATAAAGCCTGTTGGTCTCCCTGAAAACCACCTCAAACGCTGCAGTAATTTTTCTGTATAAAGAACACTGGTCAGCGCGAAATCCACTTCAAACGCTGCAGTAATTTTTCTGCGTAAAGCCTATTGGTCTCCCTGAAATCCACCTCAAACGCTGCAGTAATGTTTTTTTTATAAAGTATATTGGTCTGCCTGAAAAACCACCTCAAACGCTGCAGTAATATTTCTGTATAAAGTACACTGGTCAGCGCGAAATCCAACTCAAACGCTGCAGTAAGATTTCTTTATAAAGTGCAATGGTGAGCCTGAAATCTACCTCAAACGCTGCAGTAAGATTTCTGTATAAAGTATATTGGTCTGCTTGAAATCCACCTCAAACACTGCAGTAAGATTCCTGCGTAAAGGACATAATGACTTGGCGAGAAAAACGCGGCAGTGTAAAGGTTTGTGTGGATAGTATACTGTCCATCGCGTATGAATACTGTAGTTCGGGGAGAGATGCGTCCCCCGGCGTTTGAACCGTCGCTCTCATCGCGTCGTGGAAATTTGCATAGTTTTGGTTAATTCTGCTGAAACTGGAGAAGATTAAAATCAATATGTTTTGCAAATTCATTCACTGTAATTCGTTCTATATAACTTGTATTTCAAGAACAATTAGGGAGACACTTGAAATGTAAATGAATGTGACTTTCGGAAAACTGTTATTGTCAGTGTAAAACATTCTTTCATGTTTAGACTCCTTGCAACGTCGTTACTTATCCTTTGTTTGAGGTACTTACTATTGGAGCGGCCCTTACCAACCTATAAGAGGTCAGTGTTAGGTTCCACTCCGCTACCCGCTTACTTCTTTAGTATAGTCACCATGGAGAATTTGGCTGGAAATAAATAAATTTAGTGAAATAACCAATTGTGACTATAGTGGTTTGTCGTTTTCATTCCGGCCTAAACATAATACAAAGATTTAAAAGGCAGAACGGCGCTTTCTTGTTAACACATTTCTTTGAAAATTAATTTTCTGTTAACTCAGCAGCATCAATACTCTTTCTAGAGCTAAGACGGCGGTACAGTTAAAACTCAATTAATTGAATGTGGTTGTTTTTAACGTTAAGTATTTTAATAGGGAAGCCATCAACACACTTAATGGGGGTTCCGCCCCTGGTCCTGATGGTATAACAGCAGAGCATTTAAAACATTGTGTTAATTCTGGTCTTCCAGACATTTTAGCTAACATTTGTAATATCTGTATTAAATTTGGTTTTGTGCCCGGGAAGTTTCAAATGGGCACACTAAGTCACTTGTGCCTATTCTTAAGAAACCTACGATCGACCTGTCTGATACCTGAAAGTTATCGTCCTGTTATAGTTTATAATACACTGTCTAAATTGTTTGATTTATGTTTGCTTGAATCTTCTAATGTTAAGTTTTATAATTTACAGTATGGGTTTGTTAATGGTAGGGGCACAGCCATGGCTGCTGCCTCTGTTCACGATGTCATCAAATATTGCAATAACCGTGGATCTTCTGTTTTTGCATACTCATTAGATGCTGAGGGTGCCTTCGACGCCATCCCACATGACATCATTTTTTTATAAATTAATTGATAATATTAGAGATGGTTGGTGGAGATGTCTTTATTTTTGGTATTATAATATTTCCGTTAAGGTTAAATGGGCTAACAGTCTGGGTAAACGAGTTAATATTTGTAAGGGCACGAGGCAAGGAGGACTTTCCTCTCCTTTGATTTTTAACTTGTTTTATAAAGATTTGGTGAATGGCCTAAATAATCTCAATTGTGGTATTGTTACAGCTCGTTATAATTTAAATGTTTTTTTGTTATGCAGATGATTTACAACTTCTTAGCATGACCCCATCTGGCCTTCAGTTGTTGATTGATTATGCAAATGATTATATTGTGAAACATGGTTTACGTTTTAATCCCTCTAAGACATTTTGCTGCACTTTTGGGAAGAATCATTTTGTTAATGAACCTGCTTGGTTTTTAAATGATTCGATCATATCACTAACCTAGGGGTCACTTTGTCTTCTGATTTAAATTGTAAGAGTCACATGGAAGAAAGAATGAGGAAATGTCAAATGGCATTCTTCTCCCTACAGGGGGCGGGCTTTGTAAGGGTGGTTCCAGTTCGGATGTCAAAGTTTGTGGAATTCCGGTTTAATCCCCATATTGACTTATGGATGTCAGAGTGTTAATTTAAAGGGCCATGAAATGCTCAATAACGTTATGCACAGTTTTTGCTGCATATGAAGGATTACTTGTGTAGAAAGACAATACTACTGTTCATTTTGATGCCCCATGAGAAAAAGTGTCATCTTCAACTTTGAAAATATCTTTACATAAACTCACAGACAGAGGGCGCTGTTTGGGGCATGTCACTTTAGGAACACACTGCAAAAAAGCAAAGAAAAAACATGCTGCAGTTTCCAGCCTTAGTTTTTTCATGGTTTGAAACAGGCAACATGTAAAACAAACCTAAACCATCATGGGTTACAAACGTTTCAGCAAGTTGGAGAAAATTGTGGAAACTTTTGTGCACAGTTGAATGAGATTTTCCTGTGTTTTCCAACACTTTGCTCATGCATATGTAAATTTTCATTAGCATAAAAATCGAAAACCTTGATTTTAACCCCCCAAACAACTTTCAAGTTGGGTTTTTATGATTGTAAATTAATGGACTAGTTCCAAATAGCACAGATTTGTCATAGTACACCCTTATTGCATGCTATTGGAGTGCCTAAAGTGAGTGGCATTATTAAGGGTTTACAGTTGGGTCTTATGTCTCAAGTTTTAAGTTTAATAATGATTCTGCATCCAGAGCATTTTATTCTCAATTGTTAAATTGTCATAACACATGCGATAAGTCAACTACTATATGTAATGGTACTTTGGTGTCACGTGTTGAGAATTGCAAAAATAAGTTTTCTCTGGTAAATTCAATTTTTGATGCAAAGTAAAATTCTTTTAAGGATATTTTATGTGTTAATCATAGTATATGTGATAGCATCAAGTTTCTTTTGTTCAAGAATGACTTTGATGGTATTAAACAATTATTATCTCCATTTTAATTTTAGTATATTGATGTCGTGGGGTATTTTACTTCTCCCTCGGGAGGTTGTGTGGAAATAAATAATCGTGTAAATTTAAATCTTCCCGTTTTTAAAGGAACGTGTTAAGATTTTTCCAGAAAATTGATTATGTTTTAACCTAGGCTAGCAATCATATAAAATACCTCTCCAACATACTTTTTTATACAGGCAAATTTCCAATTTGGATGTGGAAGCAAAAAGGTCGGAGTAATCACGGTATTGCTTTATGCATGGAGAAAGTTTCTTTCCATGCAGTTTATAAATTACATTGCTGACCATATCCCTGGAAATATACGAATTGGGGCCGCGAAAAACTATGACACATCATATGGAATCAAAATCTCCACACCCATGGAAAAAATTGGAGGCTCAAAATGTGATCTGCTCACGCTCCTTTAAACGAAAACAGTAAACACACAGATAATAACAGTTACTGGTTTTGAAGTTACTGTACAGTTTAATTACGTTAAAATACCTTTTTACGTAAATAACGGCGTGGAGCAGTTAAGTCACGGGAGAAAATACAGCTTTTATTTCCCTCTTTATAAGCAACGAACCATTTGCCCACCAACGGAGACGACATAAACAAACAACCATTGTTTACGCAAATGACGTAGTCATCATAACATTTATGGACAGCTGTTCATGGCCATTCAGCTTCAATTAACTGTTTACTGTAGAAGATAAGGGATCCCGTTTCGAGGACAAGCAACTATATTATACTGAAGGTTATGCACTTATCAATCGTTTATTCCCTGCCTCATTCCCCCCACCCCCGGGCTACCCCACCTGAGAGGTGGTGATTGTCACTTTTTGCGTGACAAAATCCCCAACCCTGGGACAACATAAGGTTACAAATACCCCACCCGCGGGTGCAAAACATGCGCGTCTTGTATAAAAATGCACAGAAAATGGGTCAAATGCCCCACCCAGGGGCATGAGAAACGGGGGGGGTGGGGGGGGGGGGGGGGGGGGGGGGGGGGGGGGGGGGTGGGGGGGGTTTGAAACAATTGATATGTGCATTCATGCTTAAAGACCATGCAGCGTTACATAATGTGAATACACAGAAATCTTACTGCAGCGTTTGAGGTTGATTTCGCGCTGACCAGTGTACTTTATACATAAATATTACTGCAGCGTTTGAGGTGGTTTTCAGGGAGACCAATATGCTTTACGCACAAATATTACTGCAGCGTTTGAGGTGGTTTTCAGGGAGACCAATAGGCTTTACGCACAAATATTACTGCAGCGTTTGAGGTGCATTTCGCGCTGACCAGTGTACTTTACGCACAAATATTACTGCAGCGTTTGAGGTGGTTTTCAGGCAGACCAATATACTTTATAAAAAAAACATTACTGCAGCGTTTGAGGTGGATTTCAGGGAGACCAATAGGCTTTACGCAGAAAAATTACTGCAGCGTTTGAGGTGGATTTCGCGCTGACCAGTGTACTTTAAACAGAAAAATACTGCAGCGTTTGAGGTGGTTTTCAGGCAGACCAATATACTTTATTTAAAAAAAATTACTGCAGCGTTTGAGGTGGATTTCGCGCTGACCATTGTACTTTATACAGAAATATTACTGCAGCGTTTGAGGTGGTTTTCAGGCAGACCAGTGTACTTTATACAGAAATATTACTGCAGCGTTTGAGGTGCTTTTCGCGCTGACCAGTGTACTTTATACAGAAAAAATTACTGCAGCGTTTGAGGTTGAATTCAGGCAGACCAAGGTACTTTATTGGCCCAACGCAACAAAGACAGAGACCCACTAAGATACAATTGAAATTTATTCATTGGACTGCAACAACCAAGAAGGCTCATGGAATCATTCATAATGCCCTGGCATTATAAGGCGCGGAGGTGGGTCGTTGTAATCACAGCCTCACATACACAAATCTGCCTTTGAAAGACTTGGTCAAGTCTAAATTGTGTCTTTTGCAGCGCCCTCGTGCGGCCCAATTAGTTTTTTCTTCGGATATTTCTTGAATTTTGCAAACATTACTGCAGCGTTTGAGATTTAACATCGACCAAGATTCCGAATTCGAGCGTCGAGCACATTTTTGTAGGAGAAGATGTGATTTTTCTACAGAAAAGCAACATTTGCGACAAAAGTGCGAGTGAGAAATATCTTAAAATTAGATTATCTGTTGATTCAAGGAGGTAATTTCCTTCAAATCTTTGTTCAATGACAATGTAGGCCTTGACTTTGTATACAAAAAAATACCTAAATTTAGTAAAAAAAGGCGCAACACGCACTTAAAGTTAATGCATTGTGACCATGGTGACGTGATTCATTTGAAAGCAACACAGACAATTCACAGCTCAATTCCAGCACCCTGTTTTGGAGGGTGTTGCGTACCCTATGAGTAAACAACAATTCAAGAATTGACACTCGGGAATTGATATCTGATTTTTTTCCCTTTACAGAGTTCAGTTGGGATGAATCCCCAGGCACCAAGAAGCTGACAAAAGTGCATCCTTCATCCAGCTGACGGAAGTTGACAGAAATATGGTAGGCCTAAACCGACTCCAAACAATGGTCGGAACATTTATACAAGAATTTGTGTGACAAGCTCAATTATTCTCTACAAATGATCGAAGGACTGCAGTATCTGCTAAAATGTGAAAATGGCAGTAAATTAAAGTTTCTTCACAACACTACTTTTTATTCTATCTGTCCGTCGCACATCCTGGTCATTCCTAGCACTTTTGTGACCCGGTGTCATATGCCTTTGTATACAGTGTGACTGGAGTGGAAACAAATTCGTTCATGCTTAGATACTTACGCAACACGTACAAGTACGTTTTGCGTAGACAATGGCTTTGTTCCTTTGCTTGTCACCATGGGCACACCGTTGTTTTCACTCCATCCCTACCGGATGTGACGTGGCACCGACCGACATAATTCCATCACATAATACTGGGTATATTTTGGTTGAATTCAATCTACACAAATATGATTTATACAACTTACTACATGTACAAAATCAGAATGCACAAAATTCACAATTATCACAAATTAGAAAAAAGCAGTCATGTTAATTTTCTTTTCTTATCTCAGGCTTCAACTTTTCCAGGTCGAAGGCACGGTAAGATTCATTTTCCTGTTCAAATTTCTGAAAGTGCTGTCCATGCACACATGCTGCTGATCTAATAGTTTATTATTCATCACAATCATATGATAAAATTATGTTAAGAACATTTTTCAAACTGACTGATTTGTGACCTGATAAAATTTTAATTTCTTGTGTGTATTTTTTTTATGATTTTAGGTGATGGTATTGGAAAATCTCCACTGAAATCCAGGTCAGGTTTGGACTCTACAGGCAAAGACATGTAAGTTATGAATGGCAACACAGGTGGTCATACTTTGTTATTTGTAACTGGACTTGTGATGGGCTTGACTTCAGCTAAAATAATCAATTTGTTTTCTCAACCATCCTTCAAGTGAAATCAGTTCTCAGGCTGATTTCATAAAAAGTCTAGTGATGGTCACTATTACAGTTTTTTATTTGTTTCTAAAAACCAACCTGTTTATATGTGAGCTCAGTATCTCATCTACATTTTGAGAAAACAACAAAAACCTGTTTAAGGTTTTTTTATCCTGTAAAAAACAATATTTTTTTTCAATATTCTTTGTTCCACGGACAGGACCAGTGATGACAACTTCTACAGTAATATTGCCGCTGAGATAGAAGAGGTTAGATTTAATTTATAACACCCAAGTAATAGACCTTATGCACGACGGCCATGATAGAGGGCAGTCACATTGCGTCATGCACTTTGGCAGTAGGCACTTTGTGGGTCTATTGTCACATCATTTGAATATGAAAACCTGCCCTCTGTCATGGCTGCCATGCATAAGGTCTATTCTTTTTCATTTGATTGGAGGATTGTAGGTCATATGATGTTCAATATTTCAATTTTCATACATTTGTATGCCATAGCACGTCCTGCCCATGTGTAGATGTAATAGTGTGCAAAGTGCCAGTAAACAATTTTGGCAAATTTTAACAAAAAGCACTCGGTTTGAGCAGTCATAGATTTGTCACACAATTAAATTATTACAAAATAATATGTACATAACTTAACAGTTTTTCCCTTTACTTTTTAACACTTCCTCTCCCAACTGTTTTCATTTATTAGGACTCTGATGTGTCTGAAGCAGATGTCGGTAAAATGCTGGCTGTAAGTATACACAACTGACAAGTCTTTGTTTCTTACCGAGTCTGGATGAGTTAAAAGGGGTGAAACGGTGACACAAGCAGTTGTGAGTCATCATGGTTTTAAAGGGCCGTTGTATCATCTGCAATGACCCACCAGTCCCACCCCGCCCCGCCCTGCCCCACCCTGCCCTGCCCCGCCCTGCCCCGCCCTGCCCCGCCCTGCCCCGCCCTGCCCTGCCCCATACTACCTTGCCCTGCCCCGCCCGGCCCCACCCCACCCTACCTTGCCCTGCCCCATCCCTTGCCCCGCCCCGTCCCACCCTACCTTGCCCTGCTCCGCCCCACCCTGCCTTGCCCTGCCTCTCCCCTCCCCTGTAGATAACATTGCAGAATCTGTAATCATCATATTTGACTGTAGGACATGGATGACATGGACGATGCCCTCTTTGGATCCAGCTTAAAGTCACGACCCAGCAGCCAAGCCGCTAAACAGCCCCCAGCGAATGATAGTCCTAAGGTCACAGGGAAAGACAAATCAGGCCAGAAACAGATGGAAGATGAACTGTGTAAGTTGTGCAGTCATAATTTCGGCAACAGTTTAGGCATCAGGGTGAGAATTTGCGCATTCCTATGTGTAATCTGTATGACATTATGCGTATGTATTTTTGGGGATGCAAAATTTTAGTTCAGTATTGCACAGCTACGTAATGTATAACTGTGTAAATATGCAGTGTACTGTAGGTCAAAGTTTTACTTAAATCAACTCAAGTCATGGGTCTTTCCTTCAACTTTTAACCGTCATATTTTTCTAATGCATTTACTGTACAGATTTGTACGTTTGTCATTTAAAGGGTTAACAACGGGAGCCAAAGGGTGGCATTTTAAAGCATTTCTTAAAAATGACTTTTCCAAGTTACCAAAAGTTGAAACAGAAAATCCCCATGCAATTTCTATGTAGTGTAGAATATTTAGAAAAATTTAAAACAGACATGTTTTGGTATCATTGTTTTTTAAATATTCGCAAATATTGTTTAACAACGTATCGGCAACACCAGGCATTTTTGACCTTTCTGGAAAGGTTAACACATTAGTTGACTATCTTGCAGCTAAAGCTCTTAATTCAAGCAGCCAGCCTGAGCAGCCAGCTGAGGGTCCCTCTAGAAGTCTCTCCAGAAGCAGTAAACCTAAAACACGGACCCAGAAATTTGACTTTGGAGGTAAGTAACAAAAAACTTGGTGTAGAAAAAGAAGACATACTTTTGCCAGACATAAGAAATGGAATTTGATGCAAGAAAGTTCAAATTCAGAAGGAAAGTGGTAAAAGGAATTTTTTTGGTGTGACCCCATCCAACTTTAATGGTTGTCAAACTTAAAACCATTTCAAAAAAGCCCATATTTGAGGTGGCATTCAAATAATTGTAACTCCTTAACCAAAGGTGTAATCACATAGGGTTTTTATACCAATACGCTAAAAATGAATATGTAAAAATCCCAAAATTGACCAGACTTGATTTTCTTTTTTTTATTGCGCCGGATATGCAAACAATCTATCCGATTTTGATTTGCTGACTGCAAAGAAACTGCTATTTTTGCATACATCCATCTGTCCATTACCAAGTATAATTGCTCAGCCAATACATTGACAGAGTTTGACGAGGACGACCCCTTAGCTGGTTTGCTGTCTGATGATGAAGACGGTGCATCTAAGAAACCAGCCAAGATGAAGACACCTAAAGGGACCAAGGCAGACCCTGAACCATCGCCTGCTAGAAGTGATCACAAAGAGATGAAAACCCAGGGACAGGATGGAAAAGGTACAAATTGAACTTGTATTGGAGTGCTCTAATTATTTGTACTCTAAGACTTGAGATTCATAATTCGAATCCACTTGAGTAACAATTTTGTATTGACTTGACTGGAGTCTCTGGCCTTAAATAACTTGACTTACATTTGAATCACTGTTGAAAATGACACATTTTGGTTTTGAGTCACTGGCAGAAATGATTTAACTTGACTGAGAATTGAACATTTTCTTTTTACTCGAGTCTGCCAAAGAGGGAATTTAAGAATGCCAATCCTTCTTGTTTATCTACTTTTTGAAATAGGTTAAATAATTGCACTTTGTCAAAAGTTCTAGCATTTAGTTTGTTTTATGCGAACATGCCTGCGAATGTGCCTAAGAAAATGGTTGATTTGATTCTTGTGATCCAATTTTAACAATCACTGAACGAGAATCAATGTACGAGGTTTAAAATATATTCTAACAAATAGTATATTTTTTATGTGAACATTGTTTATCTGTAAATTTTGTTTGGCCCAAACCAGATGACCAATCAGTAATCTCGGAAGCTTCACCCACCAAAAAGCCAACGAAGATAGATTTTGACGAAGACGATGATGATGATTCAGATGTGCTAGGAAGCCTTGGTCTGGAGAAAAACACCAAAAGTAAGTATGGAAAATCTGTGAATTGGGTGGACTTGATTTTTTTCTTAACCTTTTTATGCCCACTAGATCTCAGCTCAAGTAGAATAAAAATGCATATGACACAAAACACAGTAAAGGTGTCTGTAAAATCCCGTCACATTAGCACTGCTTTGTCGATGTCTAATAACTCTACACTACTCACAATATTTTGTATATGATTAGACAGTTGTATCACACACCTTGTCACAGGAATAGGTGAAAACAGTCATTTGAAGAAAAAAAATCCACACCAATATCCCTAACTTATTGTGAGTAGTGTATATCTTATTGCAGAACCTTCTTAAAGTTTTGTATAGAATGAATCAGCTAGTACACTATCATTTGAATACGTCTGAACAGCATTGCATGTTTTTACGGGTTATTTAGGCCCTCTTAGAAAAAAATACAAATGTTGCTGGCCCACTTTACTATGTTTGTTGTCATATTCTTTCTGTCTGAACCAAGAGAAGAATAGGGTCTATAGGCAAAACCTGAGGGAGTATACCAACTGTGCTTTATAGCTCAGCTGGTAGAGCGTCTGCCTAGTGAGTCCGAGGTCTCGGGTTCGAATCCTGATAAGGCCCTTACGATTTTTCTCTCATCCCAAGTTTGGTTGTTTCAAAGGCACCATACCAGATAATATGTCTGAACCTTGTTCACTTAATTTGTTTTTAAACCAAACCAATAGACCAATCACAAAAATCGGAAGCTTTGCCATCCAAAAGGTCAACAGCGAAGAAGATAGATTTTGATGACAGTGATGACGATGATGTACTGGGAAGTCTTGGTTTAGAGAAGTCTAAGCCCAAGTCTCCATCACCCAGCGGACGTGGCAGATCTCGTGGCAAGAGTGAACCAGACGCGGATTTCGGCGATGAGTCGGATTTGCTTGGAAGTCTTGGTCTGGGAACCAGTCCAAAAGGTAAATGCTATAGATAAGTCATATGGGGTATTTTAAAATAACATGAGATTTCAAATTCATTCTCTATAAGATTCAGCAATATCAACTGTTTCATGAAATGTCTTGTGTGTTCACATTACACACAGTTCCCAAAGTGGGAAAACTTGGCAACAATTCTGCAAATTGTTCTTTCATTTAGTGCACGAGCTGTATTGAAGAATCTTCAATAATTGCATTGGAGCTGCACGATCACTTTCGTCTGGTGCCAGAACTCAACAGTTTTTGTTCTCGAAATTTGAGTCAACTGTGGCATTTTTCTGCACTCTGATGACTTGCAAAATAAATCTTAGAATACCTGGAGTAAAAAAAAAAAAATTAATTCTCAGTTTTAACAAATTTATGATATTCAAATCCCGGAGTATTTTTTCCCTAATTTCTTTTGTCTAAATTTTTGGTTGCCTTTTAAAAGAGAAACGTCGTGCCAAACCAGATGATAGTAGCGAAGTGGAACAGGCTCGTAGTAAGGTCAATGAGCTATTTGGTGGAAGTACAACGTTCGATAAACCACCAGCAGGAAGGCAGCGACAGTCGCAGCTGGATAGGATACTACAGAAGAAAGATACAAATATTGGTGAGTGCTAAATTTTAAGAGCATTGTTTCAATTCAAAACCCAAGTCTTCGAAAGCAAGCCTGTATTTAGTTCCAAGTCTTTTAGATTACTTCTCAGTTTAATTCCCATGCCTTTGATGGCAAGTCATAATTGAAGTCCAAAGTCTTGGAGAGCAAGTCTTGATTCAAGTCTTAGGTCTTTAAGATCATTTCCCAATTCATGTCCTCAATCTTTGAGATTAAGGCTGGATCCGAATTAGTGGCTTTGGCTGTGGCTGTTGCTATGCTGTTTCTAAGGACTGCTATTGTTCGCCCATAGCAACAGCATAGCAACAGCCATAGCCACAGCCAAAGTTTTGATTCAAACCAGAGTCGTCAAGAGCAAGTCTGTATTCAAGGCCCAAGTCATTGAGATAAAGCCTTGATTCAAGTACCAAGTTTTGAAGATCAAGTCTTAATTCAAGTCCTAAGTCTTTTAGATCGTCTTAATTCAAGTGCCAAGTCTTAGAAAGCAAGTCATGATTTAAGTCACAAGTCTTTGAGATCAAGTCTCGATTTAAATCTCTAGTCTTTGAGATCAAGTCTCGATTCAAATCTCTAGTCTTGGAGAGAATGTCTAATTCAAGTCCCAAGTCTTTAAGACTAAGTCTTTAAGATAAGTCTAACTTGAAGTCTCAAGTCTTTACGATCAAATCCGATTGAAGTCCCAAGTCTTTGACAGCAATTTTAAGGTCAAGACCCAAGTTATCACATCTCATTTCTTTTTGTTATCAGCCCCCAAAGCCAAAGAGGACAAGGAAGAGGACCTTACTTTTGGAGACTACACCCCATCCTCAGTATTAGCACGTCCGGAATCTGCCCCGCCCCCTCGTCGCTCTGTCAGGTTGGCCTTTTTTGTTAGAATTTTTAAAGTCAACCACTGTAAGATTGTTTGGCCACTGTAAAGGCCAATTTACACGATCATAGTTTTGTTTAAGAACATCGTCCAACATTTGTATGACGATGTTGAAGAGAAATGTTCTATTGTGTAAATTGGAATTTGAACATCTGCGAAAAAGCTTGAACATGTTGGACGATGTTCGAGCATGCACATTAATTTGAACAAATGTATGACAGTGTTTTAACTTCTAAGCCAATCGGGTTACAGATCTGGGTCACGTGGTATTTTAGCTCCAATGACAATCCACAAAATCCATAAAATATTCATGAACAATCTATAGTGTGAAGTGGAACTTCTAGTAACCTTGAACAAGCTTGAACATCGTCATACATTTGTTGGAAGAAGTTCTTGAACAAAAGTATGATCGTGTAAATTGGGCTTAAGATTGTAGGCAGGACAAGCCTCGGACAAGCCTTGCGGTCGTCATTAAAGTATGCATGGAATTGGCAAACATTACGAAAGTCACCTTTTGACTAGTAGAACTGCATTGTAATTTCTCTGTGAAGGTTTTCAGATGACGACAACCGCAGCACCTCATCATTAGACAGGCCCCGGTCCCGAGCCGGAATGTCTGCTATCATTGATGACCAAATAGAAAGGCCCCACAGTGCTGCAGCGGGTATCACAAGCAGTAAGAGGACTAGTAAGAAGTCTAGGGGCAGTGCTGAACCGTCTGATGATTGGCTGGAGCTGGCTGCAGGCGGTACTGATGGCATCAAATCGGAAGACAAAGCAAAAAGTGATGAAACTGAGGAAAAGGAAATGAAAAGTGGTAGGTTAACCCTCTTGATAGCAAAAATATGAGGGCCCAAATTTGGATGGAGTTGCTTAAAGGCCCATTGTATCATTTGCAATGACCCAATTTTGTTTTTCATGAGTTGACAAGAAAAACCTTACTCAAAGTGTTGATAGCAATGGTAACAAACACCCCATGAATTTATTTCTGTCCAAAATGGTGTTCATGCTGGAAATTGACAACCGAAGGTGGTTTTCTAAATTTTCACTTGTACACAAAATCCATATATAGATTAACAAGGTTTTCTGAAGCATTGATGCATCTAGGTAGCTAAAATTTCTTCAGGCTAGTTTACCAACATTCTTCCTTAGATATGTTACACTCTTATTCCACGAATCTGTAAAAGGTTTTATCTTTCTTTTTTTTAAGGTACGGAACCTACCATTGACCCAATACAAAGCAAACTTCCCCCAAACTCTTCAGACTTTGCAGTGAATGATGACAAATCGTCGCCAGTAGCATCTAAACAAGAAGAGACTCCGTCGAGGGCGCCCTCCGCTGCTGACTACCTTGGACTCTCAGATGCAGACATAGACTTGGACGCTTTACTGCCGTAAGCAAATGGCTAAATTGTGTCTATAGACCCCTCTCAGAGACGGCCATCTTTGTAGGAAAAATACAACTTCGTATTAAACGCCATTTAAAAATATATTAGTTTCAAAATTTGTAAATGGTTTTTCATATTTGTTTTTCATGTTAAACGTTTGTCTTCATTTTTTTGAATTATTCAGATCTAAGGCCGCAGCCCCAAGAAGTACTACTCCAGCGAACAACACCCTTGATGAAACATTCAACCAACCAATCAGAAGAGAAACAATGTAAGTACGAAAGAAGATTGAATTTATCCATTCTTTGAAGAGATTGTTTATATACTACTCAGAATCACTGACATTTTGTTATATGATTTTTTAAAAGTAATATTTAGGAATCTTAAAGGCAGACATGTATGTTTATTGATCCCGTATGTAAAAGAAATACAAAACATTAACATCCTGCAAAATCTCCAGCATTCGGAAAATTGTATTTAAATTAATAGGTGTTCCTTACCAAATTTTGAGTTGTATTTTTTATTAAAAGAGAAATTAAACCATACAAAGAAAGTTTTTAATTTGTATACATAGTTTTCTACAAATAGGAAGTTATTTTTGTTGATGTCTTCTTGTAATAATAATAATGGTACAGCATTTATAAGGTGCACAGTATCTAACATGACTGTCATTCAAAGGCGCCGTAGCCACTATTATCACTGCCCTTATGGAATGACCAGAATCATCTCGCTTCAACTAGGTGGCTGCCTGGCTAGTTGCGCACAACCCTATCAGCACTTAGATTGTAGCATTCCCCTGACAGCTCCCCAAATATTGCTTGGGTTGACGAGGCAATTGAGAATTAAGTGTCTTGCCTACGGACACAAACATGTCTGCACAAGTGGGGCTCGAACCCATAACCCCTCGATCACGAGCACGGCTGTATACCTACTAGACCAGACATGCTCCCCGTGCTTGTCATTTTTGTCCCCTAGCTCGTCATTTTTGTCCCCTAGCTCGTCGTTTTTGTCCTCTAGCTCCTATTAATTTCATTGCAGTTACTTATTTTGTTTATTACCTCTTGACAATGCTGCTCTTTTACAGATCCCCGTTTCCATGGGACACCTCAAGCAGCAGACAGCCCCCAGCAACCAGCACACCACAACCCACTGGTAAGCCTGTTTACAACCAATTATAATAATGGCTCTATCTGCAGCTAACATTTGATATGTGAAGCATTACAAGCCCTCAAAGTCTCTAAAATGAAAATGTGAATTACTGACAATGAAACAAACCACCTTGCACCAACTGACTTTGAGATTTGATCCTATTTTCATCCAAATGTTTGCATATTTCCTCCAGATGAATTTGAAGACGATTACCAAAAACTGGCAGGTTTGAAGGGGCAACCAATACAGCAACAGTTGAAGGAAAAACAAGAGCAAGAACCGCCCACAGAACTCAATAAGCAGACAGTCCCTGACAGGCCCCCCACCCCTCTACAAAGACGGACACAAACACCAACAGGACACAAAAAAGAGCCGCAGTGGCGGCAGCAGCTGAGGCAGAAACAACAGCAGCAGCAGGATGATGATGATAAGCCACAGGACAGCAGCAGGCAGGCGGGTGCTGGTATGTCCAGCTATGAGCAACAAGTTGCCGCTTTACAGCCATCAGACACCAGACCACAGGTTCGTTAGTGCAATGTAAACAAATTGACTCGGATTGCAATTTGAATCATTTATGCAATTTAATCAGTCGGCATGTTTTTCACTTTGGGTTCACATCCGTAAAAAGGTTCAAGCCAGGTAGCGTTCATTTAAAAAATAAAATGTTACCCCTGGTCATTGGGCTTGTAATTATTCCTCCATTCCACCTTCTCAGCTCCTGGGGAGTATAGACCAATCCGGTAACTAAGGTCTCCTTCCCTGTATATCCGCCATAACTGTGGGGCGTCCAGTGCATGGGCTGTGCGTTCTGTGTTGCTGTTAGAACGAAAAGCGCGCATCCATTGGCAGTACATGCACGCGACGCGCCCTCTTCACGTACGCAATCTTACAAAGATGCGCAACTTGTTCGAAGCGCGTCTTTGTAGGATTGTGTACGCAAAGGGGGCGCGTCGTGTGTATGTAATAGATGCGTGCTTTTCGTTCTAACGAAAACTGATAAGAAATCAGTTTATCTACATGTGAATGCATCACAGATGCCCGACCCATTAACATCAGCTACTCCATCAAGTTCCCTACCGGGCTACAGTGCAACGGAACAACAACAAACATTGAGGGCAGCAGATACGTCATGGAAGGAACAACAAGAGAGAAGTCAGAGAGAAATGGACGAAGTTCTCAGGAGACAACAGGTCAGATTATGATGGGTGCAGTTTGTAGTTGGCCCTCAATTTCATGGTTCTGTTAAAAGCCCCGTTTGGGGGCAAACTTAGTGTTGCAGATTTGACGCCCGGTCATGATACCTGTGCTCTTGAGCAAGGCACTTAACCACAATTGCTTCATCCTTTAGATGGGGTGTAAAGCCGTTGGTCCAGTGTGTTGTGTAATGCACTTAAAAGATCTTTTAGGGATTACCCTGTGTCACTGGCCGTCCGCTGCCAGTGACGCCACCCACCTATGTATCTTGATGTTTAGGTGGAAGATACTTGTATGCCTCATGCAACTGAGCCTATGTATGGACTGTGAAATAAAATTGATTAAACCTATTAAATAAAAAAAAGTTACAAGGGATCGCAACTGAGTGCTACCTCAAAGAAAATCCGATAGAGTACACTTGAAATCCCAATGAGGCCCACTGGGATTTCTTTCATCCCAAGTTTGGTTGTTTATTTCAGTGGAGATCAGGCACCATACCAAATATTGTGTTCATTACTTTACACAGTTGCGCTACCGTGCAACACCGAGAGAAAAATTGGGTTTGTAGGGAAAACCCAAGAGAGTATGCCACTGTGTCTTTTGGCTCAGATGGTAGAGCATCTGCCAAGAAAGTCAGATGTCTTGGGTTTAAATCTTGATGAGGCCCATATGAGTTTTCTCTCATCTCATATTTGTTTGTCTGAAGTGCCGTGTTTTGCTTATTACCACACAGGCTCAATGGGCCAACCAGCAGCAGTCCTTACAGCAACAACTACAGGAGCAGCAACAACAAGCCATGCAACAGCAGATGCAGATGCAGAAAGCTATGCTGGAATCCCAGATGACATCACCCATGACCACACTGCAGCAGTCAATGGCAGGATCGACTCCACTTATTATGCCTGGACTGCAAAGCTATGGCATGGACAGCAAGGTAGAAACTTGAATATTAAGCTTGTGCAGACCACCGCACACATGTGCAGACGGCCATTTTGGGAGTCAAAATTAAGGCATCTCATTGGTGTTTTGCTGTGCGTCTGTGTTTAAAAAGGCGCAACATGCACTTAATGCATTGTGACGTGGTGTTTTTTTTACTCTCAAAACAACACAGAAAAAGGGGGTTTAGATACATATATTGTGGCAGTGTAAACGCAAAGGTGTCGAAAGACTTGTGTGTGTAAATCACGTGGGGATTCAAATGCTCAACTAGAAACTTAGTCTGAGTTCTGGCAGTCTGTTCTTGACGCTGGTTAGCTCGTTCTCCTGCCCAAACGATGGGAACACGACCCAAGAACAATGTACTCAGAACAGGATCACACACCCCCTTTCCACCGAGAACAAGTTACCTGTTTCAAGAACAATCTTCTGTTTGGACATTCATAGCTTGCGTGCAGTGTGCATCTTGTTCAAGATACCTATGTATCTCGATGTTTAGGTGGAAGATACTTGTAAGCTTCTGTAAACTCATAATAATGTACAGCGCATGTGAACATGCTCATATGGAATGTGCGCTATAGAAATGTACTAATCATAATAATCAAATGTAATAATCATAATCCTGTCTCTTTTTGGCCAGTCTATCTCATGAAATCTGCTTTTGAACTTGAAGATTTGTATGCTTGACAAAACATTACTCCCAGAACATCTATTAAGAACAATTGATTGCTTTCGATGACGTAGAACATCCGGGAATGTGTGGTGGTCAACAGTCACGCGCGTACACGCGCGCCAATAGATGCACATAAGCATGCGTAAAAATACTGAACAGCGTATTTTCATTCGAAGATGCCGCACGCGGGCGTTGTGATACGTTCAAATTATTGAGCTTGCACTCGGCTTGTAAAAACGAAAGTGCTTTTACTTGATCGCGATTTTTAGCCTGAAGAAATACGTTTTTGTCTTTCTCGATACAATTGACAGCCATGGCGCAACAACATAAAACAAGTTCAAGCAACAGAGGTAAGTGCAACCAATGTGCTTTTCTTGCTCTTTTTGCTTTTTGTTTTATTCGAGCCACGTGGGTCATGAAAAATGCCCACCAAAATGGTGGATGGAAGGCCTGACGTCACCGGAAAGCAATCAATACACCAATCTCACGATCAATGTTTGTTCTATTGTTACACTGACCTTAAGAATGTGAAATACTGAAGTTCTGTTCTATCACTATTTGTACAGCATTTGGATGTTGAGAAGCGTCGCTTGGAAATGGAACTACAATCCTTAGAGCAAGCACACAGCCAGCAGATGACGGCTTTACAGAATGCCCACAAGTAGGTCTCATTAATATACAAGACAAATATTGGAAAAGTACATTTTGTTGCATCTCTAATTCATCAGTTATATAACCTGTGATGATTTTAGTTGGTGATTATTATTATTATTATTTTATTTGTATAGAGACTACATTGAACTCCTAGAGGAATCAGCCGGTCGTCGTGAGTCTAGACTGCGTCAGGAACACTCCATGGCACTGCAGCAGTATGAACAGCACCTGAAACAGCTGCAGGATGATTATGCAGCACAGCAGGAACAGCAGCAGCAGCGGGTTAAGCAGCTAACTGCAGAGCATCAGGCGCAACTGCAGCAGTTGCAGCAGACACATAGGTCATTTGGCTGTTCAGATTTTTCCAGAAAATGGATTTTGTTCTAACCTAACAATCATATCAAATACCTCCCCAAAATACTATCCATGGGAAGACAAATTTGCAATCTCCAATTTGGATGTGGAAGCTAAAAGGTTGGTGTAATTACTGCACTGCTTTATGATATCCTTGCAAATACACAGATTAGGAATGCGAAATTTCAGAATAGTAAAGAGAAAGATATGGTATCAAAATCTCAACACCATGGCAAAAATGGGGGGGGGGGGGAGGTGGGTTAAAAAATGTGATCTGAACAAGCTCCTTCAAAGTCATGGCCGAGTGGTTTGGCACATCAAACTCAAAACCTAAATTAATTATGCATTTAAATCCTTAAATGATTACATTTATATAGCGCACATTTTGATATGGGTGTCTGCGTGCTCTACAAATTATGATAGGTTTACGGGACTTCATTTTGCAGCCCGTAGGCTCAGTTACATGAAACTTACAAGTGTCTTACACTGAACATCAAGATACATAGGTGGGTGATGCTATTGGCAGCCGGCAGCCCGAGACACTGGGTAATCCCCTTACTCTTCACGAAAGAGTGCCCTGGGATCTTTTAAGTGCGTTACACAAAACACCAGACCAACAGCTTTACATCCCTTCCAAAGGATTGAGCAATTTTTGTTGAGTGCCTTGCTCAAGGGCACAGGTAAAATAACCGGGTATCGAACCTGCAACACCGAGTTTTCTACCCGAGTGTTGCGAGTAAACGACCCAAACCATGTTGTGGATGTGGGTGCGATTCTCCTTTATGTAAATAATTCCTTTAAATCATATTTTGTCCAATGGTTTTGTGTTTTGTTTGTACAGGCTTGCCATGGATGCTGTGCAACAGCAGCATGAACAGCAACTGCAGCAAGTTAAGGTCGCTGTGCAGCGAGAGATGGAAGCCATTAACAGCACACAGACACACAGCAAGTATGGACAATAAACAGCATGCAAGCCTTGTATTGCAAACCTTGTATATAGTAAACCAAGTAATTTATGATACAGCATGGCAAAGGCTGCCACATAACCCATACTCACTAGTAACATGCAGTGTGTCTTATTACTCCTCAGAGCTTTTTGGTAATGTTAAGCAATGTTCCTTGTCAAGGTCAATAACCAAAGTTATCCAATAGTAGCCACTCTTACTGAACACAAGATTTGAAAGAGGATGAGTCAAGCTAGGAGTACATGCCTATAAATTTTACGTGTGGTTGAAAACCTCTTGAAAAGACTTCAAAAATACCTTGTTGTCGCTAATCAAAATATTATACTTCATGCATTCTTATACAACAGAGATGTTTTGTGATAAAAATGCAAAGCTCCAAATGTGGAGTTTAAAAGGGTTAACGGGCTGGATTCACACTGAGCCGTTTCGTGTATGTGGAGAAAATTTGGAGTAAAATGATGCACTGAAAACCACAGAATCATGAAAAATACTCTCCGTACATGTTGATAATGTACGTGGCATTCAGTGCGTTGTTTGACTCTACATCGCTTTTTCTCAAAGTGACGCGTGTCAAATTTGCACGCGAAAAGGCTCAGTGTGAATCCATCCTTAGGTGTAATTTGGTGCAATAACGTGGGTGTCCCGTGGCAAATTTCTCTTTTTTTTTCAATTTGGAATATTGGCATCTAATAATAATAATAATGGTGGATTCTTGTATAGCGCACTTGTCTACCCGAAAGGGTACTCCTGGCACTGTTGCCATTATTACCGCTGCCATCAGGAAATCACTAGAACAATTTCACTTTAACTCTGTGTACAGGTCCCTACAGGCTGTAATGGACCAGGTGCAATCAGCTAGTCAGGAACTAGGCAGCCTACAGAATCACATCCATGGACAGCACCAGAACCAGTTGGACCAACGATCCCAGGAACTCAAGGAGAAAGACCAGCAGTTACAAGGTAGGCGCATGAGGGATCAAAAGCGGACATTGTAGTTTCTGTGGTTGACAACTTGATACTGGGTTCATAGGGAAAACCTGAGGGAGTATACCACTGTGCCTCATAGCTCAGCTGATAGAGCATCTGCCTAGTGTGCCAGATGTCTTGGGGGAAAACCTGAGGGAGTATACCACTGTGCCTCATAGCGCAGCTGCTAGAGCATCTGCCCAGTGTGTCAGAGGTATTGGGGAAAACCTGAGGGAGTATACCACTGTGCGTCATAGCTCAGCTGATAGAGCATCTGCCCAGTGTGCCAGAGGTCTAAGCTTTGAATTCTGAATCCACACCAAATGTTGCATTTTTGACTCAAGAGTTTTTTGTCATATTTGCCTTTTAGCTCTGGAGAAGCGTTTGTCTGACAAGCAGGATGAAATGACGGGAGAAAGAACACGGCTAGAAAGTTTAGTCAGTCGTTTGGAGGCTCACATCCGCCAGCAAAATACTCAGATTGATGAAGTGAGTAAAGTACAGGGTAGCAGTTTCACACACCAGATAGCACATTTAAATTCATTCCATCAGTAATTTCAAGTCCCAACTTAAGACACATCTTTTTGTTCAGTATTACCAGACTTGATGCTCTTGATGATGCTCTTTGGTTTTAACGTTTAATCTTTTTTATCTATGTACATGTATATGTATGTTATCGCTTTGGTTTTTGTTTTTATACTGTAAAGCGCCTAGAGGCCCTGGCATTTGGCGCCATATAAGATTGCTATTATTATTATTATTATTATATTTGTAGTCGAGTCCATCACAAGTCCACCACAAGTCCCTGGGTCTTAATTCAAGTCACAAGCTATTCAAATGAACTCCAACAAAGGCATTCTTTTGTGTGTGTTCATCCTTTGCTTCTTGTTACTGGACTTGGCAATTTTTGCCTTTGAGGCTAGTGAACATTTTGCGGTGGTTAAGGCTACAATCTCATGAAGTAGCACAAAATCGACTGGAGCAGAGCCATGAAATTGGCCCCCGGGCAGAGCTGATCGCTAAACTTGCTTACTTAGGTTCAAGTTAATGTTTTTGTTTTCGACTTCAGACTCAACTCTGGAAAAATTGAAAATTTTACTTGCGGCTCGACTTACAAAAAAAACCCCAAGATTTTTCACTTGAATTAAATAACGCTCAGTGAGTATAAAATTTATAAACCGGTTTCTAACCTGATTTCAAGAACTGAAGGACCAACATTTTGTAAATTGGTCTTGGTTTTAGGAGAGGTTTCGTCTTCGTCAAGAGCAGAGTAAGTTGACCAGCCTTCAGAAAGCAGCTGAAGAGGAACGCAAGCTAGCGGCAGACCAACTGTCATCACAACAGGCCTCACTCCAAAAAGCAAAGGTACATCTTGTCACCAACCCCCCTTCTCCTTTGCTTTCACATCCACCACAAATGGACCGGAAAGTCAGCAAACTTTATTTTGCACTACAGAGCAAAATATTGTAATGTTTTGATGACGTCCAAACATTTTGAGTAACAGCCCACTTAATATGGCTATGACTGAATACAAATGCAGGAAATCTGGGTTTAAAAATAAATAGACTTTATTATAACATGTTGCTCTGTAGCACAAAATATAGTTTGCTGACTTTACAGCCTGTTTGTGGTGGAGTGTCACATATAGACCGTATCGAATAGCCGCCATCTTGTGGGGCAGTTTCTTTGTTCCCTGAGAACATGCATGGTTGCACATATTGTGCTTCCATTGTTAAACCGGTTCAAGTAACAAAAGGTGGCCCACAAGATGGCAGCTATTTGATACGGTCTATTGTAAACTCGTCCAACAGGATGCTCTCCTGCATGAACAGCAAATCATCATTTATTTATTTATTTATTTATTTATTTATTTATTTATTCACCACATCCAACAGCGGAGGGACCGCCAATTACAGGAATGGGAGCAAGTGTGGTTGAGTGCCTTGCTCAAGGGCACAGGTGCCACAACCCGTCGCGGCCCGGAATCGAACCTACATTCTAGTACTAGCACAGGAACTTAAGTTCGACGCACTAGACCGCTCGGCCATAACACCCCACATGGGTCAAGTAATGTGACCAAACACTATGAAAAGTCAATGAACATTTCAAGTTCATGGAATGACCGTTATATGAGTTTGACTATTTTATATTGGACAGTATTTGTAAACTTTTCCAACAGGATGCTCTCCTGCATGAACAACAAACCATCATGGGTCAAGTAATATGACCAAACACTATGAAAAGTCAAAGTGAAATGTCACACTTAACATTTCAAGTTCATGGAATGACCGTTATATGAGTTTGACTATTTGATATTGCACAGTATTTGTAAACTCGTCCAACAGGATGCTCTCCTGCATGAACAGCAAACCATCATGGGTCAATGCCTGGAGGAGAGGAAATCTCTAGCTGCTGAGAGAGCTCAAATTGCTGCAACAAGGAGACAGTTTGAAACGTCGCTACAGGAACAGGCTAATAAAGCACTACAGGTAATGTAACAACGTACGACATTAGAGAAAAATCATATGATATTCATTGCGATTCGAACCCAAGACCTCTGACTCACTGGGCAGATGCTGTACCAGCTGGGCTACGAGGCACAGTAGTATACTGTACTCCTGAGTGAAGACAGGCAGTATATAGCAAAGTGTCTTGCCCATGTACACACATCGTTAAAATTCGAGAACTAAACACAGTAAGATGTTTAAATCTTGTTTTACACAGTGAACTTAAAGTTTTTACATATTTTGACTTTTTAAAGATTTTTTTAAAAGTAAATTGTTTTTTAAAAGAGGTTTCGACTTTTTAAACAGTAAATTTTGTGTGATTTTACACTGTACCAAGTGCTGAAACACATGTGTAGTACTCATAAAATCATTTCCTCGTTATCCCCCGTAGGTCGGCGCCGAGCAAGAAGGCAAACTAGAAAGCCTCGCCTCAGAACGCAGTCAGCTGACATCCCAAACTGCCTCGCTGCAGCAGCAGCAACAGCAACTACAGCAAGAGCAGCTGCAGGTTGCACAACGCAGGCAGGAGCTGGATGGAGAACAACGCAGACTGCAGCGGTTAGCGGAAACACTCAGGCAGCGGTCGCAACAAATACAGGATGCAGTCACGGTGAGATTAGAGACTAGCTTGTTTGGTTGGTAGGGGAAGGGCGGCGAGGGAGGGTGGCGGGGGAGTGGGTGGTGTTGCTTGTTAAAGGGCCTGTGACATGCTAAACAACTTTGTGCCTAAGCTTTGCTTCATAATGACGGATTACTTGTTCAGCAAGACATACTATTGTTCGTTTAGATGTAAAATCAATAAAAGGTGGCCTTTTTCAACTTTAAAGATTTCATTGCAATAAATCACAGACAGAGGGCGCTGTTTGGAGTGCATCACGTAAGGAAGACTTCAAGTTGGACTTGTGGCAAAATGCTGCATTTTCTACCCCCAGTTTTGTCATGGCTTACAACAGGAAACATGTAAAACAAACTCAAACAGCCATGGATTACAAAAGTTTCAGGAAAATTTAGAAAAAAGTGGAATCTTTTGTGCACAGTTGAATGTGATTTTCTTGTGTTTGCCTCTTGTTACATCGTGACCTTGGTCATGAATATGCATATTTTCATTAGCATAAAAACTAAAAACCTTTGTTTTAACCCCCAAAGCAAGCTCCAAATAGGATTTTTATGACTTTAACTGAGTAGAGTGGTTTTAAAGCATAGATTTCATTGATAAAAATCCTAAATAGGGGGCCCTTTAACAGAAATTATTAAGCGGGGCACAGAACATTTGTCAGAGAACATTGTTTCCTGGGGTCGATTTCACGAAGCGCTACGATCTTTCATACTGATCGTACCCGATGCGTACTGTGGGGAACTAGACAAAGATGGACGCACTGTGATAAAGGTCTACAGAGAGGCTTCGTACCATCACGGGTATATACGTTATTACTTCATGCTCTTCTTGTGATACGCAACCGTGTTACTAACGTTTTTGTACATTTTCCAACCATTATCGGTCTCAACTCGCATAGTATTAAAAAAATACATGTACTTGTTTTTCAAGAATAGTAACAAATGCAATCATTGTTATGGTGCCTAATCACTATGGAAATAAAATAACCAAATATGGTATGAGAGAAACATACGGTCTTCAGCAGGATTTGAACCCGAAGCATTTGATCCTCTTTGTTTTCATGTCTTATCAGGAGGGTGTGCAGGCAAGGGAAGAGGGTCAGTCAGCCTTGCAAGAAGCTAGGAAGATAGAATCTGAACAGGCTTCTAGAGAAATGAACATACAGGGACAACTACAGACACTCAGGGCAACACAGAGACAAATAGCACAGGTAAGATACCCAGTCTGAACATTACAGTCCCGACGGTGAATACGGGATTCGAACCACAGACCCAATGCTTGTGATCCATAGAAGCTGAACAGGCTTCTAGAGAAATGAACATACAGGGACAACTACAGACACCCAGGGCAACACAGAGACAAATAGCACAGGTAAGATACCCAGTCTGGACATTACAGTCCCGATGGTGAATACGGGATTCGAACCGCGGACCCAATGCTTGTGATCCATAGAAGCTGAACAGGCTACAAGAAATATGAACATACAGGGACAACTACAGACACTCATGTATGACCCATATATGAGTATAACACACAGAACAATTGTGCATGTTAGGTAGTAGGTACCCATTCTGAATATCAGAGATACTGCAAAAAAAAACGTGTATATAGTGGCCACCCTTTGGACCGTAAAAAAAAACTGGCCACTATAAACAGGTAGCCCATTTACGAAGATTGCATTAGCATTAAGCTAATTTTTGTCACGAATTTCCTACGATTAGGTACGATTGGGTACGATTGTGTGTAGAGTCTATAGGCAGTCTCCGATAATCGTACCAATTCGTAGGAAATTTGTGGCATTAATCGCACAGTGGGAGGCCCGCTTTATATACATAGTATTTGAGACCAAAGACAGATGGCCAGTATAAACAGGTGTCCTCTTTATCAAGATGGTCGTAATAGCAGGTTTGGTTGTATGAGAAAAAAATTATTTTCAAGGTTGAACCTGAGACCTCTGACACTCGGGGCAAATGCTCTACCACCTATTTTCACCTTAACAAGCACAATTTGGTCTCTGATTTTCACACTCTTTCCTGTTGTATCCTAGGAGCGATTGGACCTTGCCCGTGAGCATAGAAACATCGAGAGACTTCAAGGGTCGCTACGCTGTAAGATGTGCGGTGGTACTGTGCAGCCACCAAGAACAATAGGTTGGTAACATCCTTAATTAGCCTCTGACGTTTAACCTTTGCACTATGACTTGCACCCTCAAATCTTCATATTCAAATGAAGGTGCAGTTTAGAAAGTCCACATACTATGTTGTTGTTGCTATGTGGTGCATGTTGCTTTATGCCATTTTCTCTTGTGTTGAACACTGTATTGATTTTGTACTCCACACCTATCGTGTGCATCCAGTCACATTACATAGATTCAGTGTGACAAACAAATTACCTAAGGTTACTTGACGGAGAGAAAAATTGGGTCCATTGGGAAAACCTGAGGGAGTATACCAACTTATAGCATCTGCCTCGTGAGTCAGAGGTCTCGGGTTCGAATCCCGATAAGGCCCTTACGATTTTTCTCTCATCCCAAGTTTACTTGACCATGTGTGTGCACGTACAACATGCGTGCAGTCGAACAAGAAACCGTCACGCAGCACTTTGAATGAACACAACGTGTGTAGGAAAGTATACTAATGGAAAATGGCGAAACAGCGAAGTTTACTGTTTAAGAATTCTAGGGAATTTCACTGATTTACAGAAAAAGGTATTTATGAATGGGGAAAAAATGTGTTGTTGGCCAGCCTTAAACAGTATGTCTATAACAGGCTATGGGACTTGGACGCTGATAATGGCCTAAGCCTTCAACTCGGGCGATAAAGGCCAAGCTGGTTTTAAACACCTTATTCTGGCCATTGTCAGCATCCAGGCCCCTAGCCGGTTTTAAAAATGTTGAGTTTAATACCGTTTAAACCACTTGTATTCGCTGATTATTAGTTTGCCACACCGAATATTCTATTTTGTTTTATTCCCTGTAACTTGATCACAGGCATATCGTCCCCCACACGTACCCTTTCAGCCACCAACACCCTTCACGACACCTTGCAGCACCGCCTACTGTCTCCCCAACCCAACACCGATATTCAGTACCCAGAGAGGGAAACAGCGCCCTCTAGAACGCTAACATCGAGAGACGTGGATACGCTGTTATCTCAGGCAGAGTTAGGCCACAGTCTCAGGATGTGGAAAATGGCTGCTGATAAGGTAAATTGGGGTTTCTATCTGGCCCCAAAATATAGTAAATTAAGATAATTCAAAATAGCTAATATCCATAATATTATGGATATTACTGATGAATGTAGCTGTGACCTGTCGCATGCAAAAACACATGCCAGTAAACAAGCAATGGAAGAAATATTATGGTTGTTTCAGTCGTGTCCCATTTGAGGAAACTTTTTGTTTGAACACATGTATTTTGTTCAGTGTCCTCTTTTTGTAACAGGACTAACCGTGATTGAATTTGTTATTACAATTCACAAAATGGAGCTAAATGATTTTAGTTATCTCTGTCTGATAGGCGTTTGTTAAATGCATTGATGGTACCAACATGGAGAACTGACAGGCTTGTGTGTCGATATAGCAGACCATAGACGTCCAGTAAACTGATAAAAATGTAACATTACAGACCCTGCTTAGCTGAACCGAGTGAGCCACGGGAATGACATTATACCTAATCTAAGCTAAATGAAAGGAAGCTACATTTTTAATGCGTTTACTTTGTGTAGGATAAAGATTTCTTGGAAGAGGAAAGTATTTTCCTGGAGACTTTGAAAAGCCCTCTACCAGTTGGATCCATTCAGAAGGCTTGAAGCATCATGCATATTCAGTAGGTGGGCGGGGCCAGTCATGAGCAGAACACACAATCCAGTGTACTGAGTCTGGAGGGAGTGGCCACAGAAGCAGTGAGGTATGTGTAAAGGGGAGGAGCTTCAGGTGTGTGTGTCCATTGTGCAGCAGAATTTTGCATGTAATTAGTGTACATGAATATTATCTCTGATTTTAGACTTTTTTATGTAATAGTTTCACATATTTTGTGCTGATAAGATAACCAGCTGAATTTATGATATCTATGAGCCAAAAAGTTCTTTTATTTTTATTTTTTAACCTAAATATCCATTTCTTTCTCAGGGCTATGATTTTATTCCATCTTAAATTTGTTGTGCATTTTATTTCATATTTTTCTTCTTCAAATATTACAATATGAGTATTTAAAATGAGTTTGTATTTCAATGGTTGTACAGCATATTTTATCGGAGGATATTTATTGCTTATACCAAGCTGACTTGCCCCAAATGACATTTTGTAAACTCCGTCCAAAAACAAGTATTCAAAACGTATTTTTACTGTATTTTTAAATTTCTCCTCTTTTGTGTTTTTAAAATAAATCTTTAAACCAATTTTACAAAAACTATTAAAAACTAAAGCATTTTAAATTCATTTTCACAAATAAGAAATAATCTAGACACAACACCTTCATTGCCAAAGATGTTGCAATCGGGCATTCTGAACATTATCAGGAATACTAACAAAAATGTTTAGAGAAACTTTTGTTTGGTCTGAACTTGTAAATATTCTGCTCCCTCAATGTGTCACTTTCTATGGCACGGGAAAATAAATATTTTCACGAACTTGACCTTTCATTTTCAGAGCTTTTCTATAGTAAAATTAGAAAGAAACACTTCATCAAAGCATTTACATACATGAAAACTGCATCCATATTTTGTATTTCAAATCTGAAAACGTAGACAAGAAATTAATACTGCCGAAAAAGCCCATAACAAAAATATATTTTCGATGCATTTTTCTAAAAATGCAGAAATCTGAGAAAGGTCAGATCGCGGGACTTATGACAAAATGCATATCACAAGGGCCGTAAGTTTATACAGGTGTCAAAATACTGAAAAGCCAGGCTAGTGTACAATTGTGCAAACAGCCTAGTACCGGGATACAAGTTTGCCCCAAAACAAAATACAAAGTACAACTTTAATGTGATATTAATTAGAGTGAAGCTCATCTATTTTGTACGCCTCTGCTAGCTTGACATGTTTATGTAACATTCCTGAAATAAACACAATTCAATGCTTCAGTTTTGAAGAGGTTAACTGTTAACAACTTCTGAGGTTGCCCTGACCTGGACTTTTTTGTTTGACACCCTGTATTACTATGTATTCCACACTGCATTATGGTCTAAATGAAGCTGGCTGTGTGTTACCTTCTGGTGCCTGTGGATGTTCGGCTCTTCCCTGTAAAAATAAATAAGACTGTAAAACTAAATAAATTCAGCACTGCTAATGTCTTAAAGATGTCCGCCTAGTATGCAGGCAGTCTTAGGTTTGAGTCCCATCCAAGTATGCTACAAATTTTTAACCATGTTCTCGGGAAAGTCGGTGCATACATCGTAGTGTAAGAGTAAATAATTTCATTTTTAAAAACAAAAACAAAATCGGTTTTTACTTGCAATTTTCACCAGCAGATTTGTTTTCAATGTTGTTTTCAATCTTACCTGATGCTTTCTTTTTCTTCTTCCCTTTCTTGACATTTTTCCCTTGTATGTGCTTCCTGACATAAGCTGTAATTTGCGGTTTAACAAAAAGGGAAAAACTTACAAATTTACATGCGTGTATTAATCATGTTGGGTGAGCACTATCTTTTATCCTTCATCTTGAACAATGAAGGATGATTGATTTCCTGCGGTAAAAGCCGCTCATATGAATGGCATTTGTGTTGTATCCAAACATACGGGGCCTGCCAGACAGTATGGGTTTGCCTTGGAAAATCTTGGCCAAGCTTTTCCCAAGGCTTGAAGGTGCACTCACCATTTATTATTACTTTTTAAAATTAATTTATTTATTTATTTCTCTATTTTATCCAATGGGGTGACACTTTTTGTGTAGAGAGCCCTATTAGGGCAACAATTTGGTGTAGCCCCAATATTTTGGAAGTCAAAATCTTTTTCAAATCGAGAACCATTTTTATTAAGTCTAGAAGCATTTTTATTAGGTGTGGAACCATTTTTGGAACCTTTGGGTAACAGAATTTTGGTGTCCAATCAATGTCTTTTAGCCAAAATTTCGGTGGCCGTCCGGCAAAGTCTTACTGGCGGGTCGCCCCTTTGCAGCATTAAGTGATATTATTATTATTATTTGTTTAGTTTAAACAATTTGGCCAAAGAATTTAAGAGTAATTGAAATGGTTAATACTTACTGACGACATTTTTCATGCCACATCGATCCAGCCCATCCACCAGCCGGTTAATCGTAGCTCCAATCCCAGCAGTCTCCTCCCACACTAAGAGGAAGTACAGGGCCTGCTCCCGAACCCTGACGTATTTAGACTCGATCTTAGGCACTATGCCTGGCATACCGAGCTCTGTCGATAAATGCTTCCAGTGGTACCCCAGACGCTTGGAGACAGGCTCAAAAACATGCACCATCTCTATAAGAAGAGGGCACATATGTTTCAGAATTAAAATTCATTGACAAGTTTAGTCTCAATGGAAACCAGTTCTTGTAAACTGTTTGGGCACACCCTGGGTAAATAAATGGAATAAATAAATAAATAAATAAAATCATTATTTTGATCAATAATCTGGTTGAAATTCCAACAAAATGGGTTTTCTGAGAGCCCTTAATTATAAGGAATCTCTCAGAAACAGAAATTGTCGTATTTAAGCAGAACAAAGATATTGGTCACTCAATCAGTGCCTTGTTTTCCACAAGTTCACTGTATTCAACAAACTTCTGTTCGGATCGAAAATAGATTTTTAAGAAAATTGCCTTTAAAAAAAAAGAATGTATAATTGTGAAAGTCAAGAAAATATATTTGGATGATTCACGGCTTTATCGGGGGCCGATTTAACCAGCACTAAGACGCGTCTTAGGTAGGGATACTCTTCTTATCTTGGGACGTTGGTGTTGGTATGGGAGTTAGGACGCATTGAACTCGCCTCAACTTTTGTGAAATCGACCCCAGGTCTGCCAATGTCCAATCAACTCACTTGAGAAATGCTTCTGCTCCAGCAAATCGGCCAGCAGATTTAAGTTCATCTTTTTCAGTCCCATCTTATAGACCTCAAACTCCCGGGTGCCTCGCGTCAATAGCTCGCCCAGGATTACTTGGTTGATGTCCCGGTTAAAACCCTTGCCTTGCCGCCGTATGTCCCGGGCCTTGCTCGCGTCTATTACCACGTGTTCCTGGAGGTGTAGCAGCATGTCTATGGCTATGACTTGGCTGATGAGAGACACCTGGTGGCTTTCTAAGAGCTGGTGGCATTCTTCAACGTCTGGGAAATGTTTTGAAATGAGAAATTATCTGGTTGAAAAAATCTGATTGAAGTAATTTGTTCTGAGTGAAACGGTCAGGGCTGCTGAAGAGTCCATCACAAGTCCAGAGATGGTGAAGTCACAGGGGCATTTAAATACTTTCAGGACCCCTGTTTTTGTAAAATATGTTACAGTTGTAAAATTACTTTTTGCATTAAAAGTCACTTTTGTGGCAACAAATGTGCTTCATTCCTCGAGCCTGTAGTTCTGTAGTTTTCTACTTTGGACGAAAATTCTTGAAAGTAAATGTCCATTTTTGTTGCCTGTTCTGGTGTGTGCAATGTTTTATTTATTTCACGGTGAAATTCGTACCTCTTACACACACATTTATTGAAACAATTGTTTTCATTTCATAACGTTTATTGTAACACTTTTGTTTGTAAACTTGTTTCAAGAATGTTCGGTATGTATACAAGAATCTTCTCACGGGGGCTTCCAGTGAGTTACAAAAGGTTTCCGAACTTTTTGAGTTGAGTTTTGTGGTATTGAAATAAATGCTTGTGTAGTTGTGTTTGTATGACTTGAAGCATTTTCACACCAAACCTGAAAAAAAAATATGGATTGGTAATAATGCCGTGGGATTTCGGCAGGCACTTTTATGTTCACCGGCCGCCCACTTTCCTGCAGGTACCGCGTTGGCCCCGGGGTCGGTATCCATGGCAACAATCAATTAGCGTCTGGGTGCTTTTGTGAAAGTTTTCACTGTCACCAGACGCACGTTTTACCCTTGCCACTGTGCCCTTTTCAAACAATACAAAACTCGAGACCGCATAAAAAAAATTTAATTCATGGCGCCGCGGACATTTCAGCACAAGTTTTAGTTGGGTGAAGTTAACAACACAAAATGGCACGAGTTGACAGTCTACGCATTTTATACATCATGGGTAATACTAATACTATTCGTAGGGCCTATTAACAAAACAGAACAGTCTCACTAAGGTTAAGGCACTTCAAATGACATTGATGCGTACTTGAAATAGTACATGAACCTTTGAGTGGGAGGTGGCATTATACACCACAGCGAAATCGCCGAATAGTCTCTTAAAATGCGCATGTCGTCAGCATTCTAGTCTGTGAAGTAATTTTTCTCGGTCATTATATTTATATATTAAATAAGTAACTAGCGAGGTTCTACTTTAGGCCCGTTTAAACTCGATTCACCTTTGCCGAATTTCCAAAAAGGGGAGTTGAAGCCGGGTAGGCACCAACACGCAAAAGAGATTAATTTTGCAGGTTTACAGAACAAGCGCAAAACTATACATCCCTGAAACAAAAACGTGCGGACAGGCATTGAACGTAATCTAAAACCATGGTAAACTTTATTTTGCGGTCACCACGGGGCAAAACGACGCGTAAAATATATGATCACGAGTTCAGATTTTTTCAGAAAATGGATTTCGTTCTAACCTAACAATCATATGAAATACCTCTCCCAAAATACTATCCATCAAAACAGGACAACTGCAATTTTCATCCAATTTGGATAGGCTATGGAAGCAAAAGGTATCATGGTGTAATCACTACACTGCTTATGGAACGGATATATTAGTTTACAATTATCGCTATACCATGGTTTTTTTACGATACATGGATAGAGAGCGCGAAATGGTAATGAGAACAATTTGATAAATTATATGGTTTTAAAATCTCAACACCCATCATAAATGTGATATGGACACCGTTTCTTTAAGTCTTATTATTATTATTATTATTATTATTTCTTTCTGGTATTCATACCAAGGATTCCTCAAAAGTGCTCATTGCACTGTCACTCGCAAGCGTGAGGAAACCCATGAAGAATTAGAATTAGAAATGGCCAGAGACACCGGGGATGATCCCCCTTGCTCTTTCACGAAAGAATGCTCTGGGATCTTTAGAGTGCGTTTCCATTACCTAACACACTGGACCAACGGCTTTACATCCCTTCCGAAGGATGGAGCAAGTGTGGTTGAGTGCCTTGCCCAAGGGCACAGGTACCGTAGCCGTGGGGAGGTTCGAACCTGCAACCCCAAGTTTTCACCTATGATTGCGAGTCAATGACCTAAACCGCTCGGCCACGGTACCCCCAAGTCTTCGTACCTTTCTCCCGTTTCCTTCTGGCATATTCCTCTGATTCGTCTGTAATCATGGCAACGTCACCTTTCAGTCCCTCGCTCATCTCGGCACCAATCAGATTAAAGATTCGACCAATATATTTCACGTAACAAATTCCGAATTCCGATCTGATTTATGTGATATAATACCGTGATGAAGATTTGTGGCCGCAATTCAAAACGCAGGTTGTCACTCAACAGCTTGGGGTGGCATATTAGTCTTGTTAAAGTAGGCTCCAAACACCGTGATAGGTCTTTGATAGGAGAAATGCCGAACGAATCCCTGCTGTCAGCAACTGCGCATGCCTAACATTACGTAAACACTTTCCACCAATCACCTTTACGCACCGTGGGATAAACCAGCCGTTCGCCAATAACAAGGTGCATCAAGATCTTCACGTGCAAAATACTGCGCTAACCACAATAAATTATATATATCGCTAATGGCATGAGGACTTTGTTCGTTTAATGGATTGGTACTCCTTGGTAACCAGTCAGTCGTAATTTTAAACCATTTTAAAATAGGTGTCTTTTCACGCATTTTTAGAGGGCTATCTTTTGGGTCACAGTCGTCCGGAAACCACAAGCTTTGTTTGTGCCTGACGATCGGCAATCGATATCCTCGCCGTTTGATTTCTTTAACTCGATCTGCCCTAAATCAAATATTAGTCCATCGCGTGCACGTCTTTGACGTACAAAGAATGGCGATTGTAGCAAGGGAGTTTTAAAGGGACTGTCCCTTATTTAATAGTTGCATGGTCTCAATGGGAAAAAGTAAATTAAATTTCAAAAGATGTCTGTGCCTTTTTACAAAAAAAGTGCTTGTATCCGTCTATCGTTGAGTATTAACATTGCCCTAAATGCACGCCTTTATCCTTCAAGTGAAACTAAATACACCCTTCAGGCACAACTCTGGCCTTGGGCATGTTGGGCCGTGAGGAACAATAAACAAACACGGATCCTGTTTCGGTTTTTAGGAAGGCTCAGTATACAAGCTGACAGATTATACGTGAACTCATGCAAATACTCAACACTGACTTCTGGAATAGTACAAAAACTGGTTTTCGAGTTTTTAAAGTGGGATGGAAAGCTTGGAGCTAGCTATTTGGCGAGAAAGAAAGTTATTCTATAAAACGGATGTTACTTCTTTTGTTTTGTCATAGATATTATAATAATCAAAATACATGTAATTGGAAATGATCAATATACGTATCTGCTTCAATATGTTGCTTACAAAATGGATCGGGAAATGGTTAGCTAATAATGGGGTTCACAACAAGCTAGTAGTTGTGCATTTTGACGGCTAAAATTGAACTGAATTTTACGTATTTTAAATTAGTTAAACCACCATGTTAAATGGTAAAGAACGCTTACCTTTGGTCTTGTACATCTCCATCACGAACTTGTTGATGCTACCAGAGACACAGAAGAAAGGGCAAGCATCTGTCGGGCTATTAAACACGTATCTCTGCAGGCGCTAGCGGGTCATTGCAAACTAACACGACAAACTGATGCCTGCACCTGTTATGTTGACATGAAATCAACCACTTAGCACATCACAATGACTAGTAAATGGGACTTTTGGGTTTCCTTGGAAGCTTGTTAAAAAGGTTAATTAATTACTGAGCGATGCCTTTTGGCGCAACTGGAAGAAGACCGGAGCAATGGACGGACATAACCACCTCTTCCAATGGCGCAGGGTCAGTTTCAAGAAATCAGTTTCAAGCAATTGTTGAACCCTCTGGCGTTACGAATTGTCCCTGTTCTGAGCATACAAAACTGCAGCACAACGAGCAGTAATATGAACTGAAGCGATTTGTGACAGTTTGTGAACCGTGTTAAACACGCCACGCGGGCCGAAGGTCGTGGCACTATAGACGAAATGTTGCGAACAGATATAGATGACAATATCAACAGGTTGAACACTTCAATAATTGCAGCATAATCTATATTGACTGATAATCGTGTGATACTCTTTGAACTTGATTATTATCGATTATCCAAGTATTACTCGTGAATTTGCTGTCGATCCTACTACTCTGAAGTGGGTGAATGTATAGTTTAAAGAAGAGTTAAGGTTTTATTGTCGGCAGGATTGGGTTGATCAAGCAGCCGAAATGTTTCTGTACGGTTAAACGGTGAATTTCTCACGATAGGTAATTAAGATTTGTTGAGATTACCCGACACTGTCTACATACTGTCTACAGACAGTTTCAGGTATTGATCTTATAGGCCTATAATAATTATTGTGGGAAATTCTCAAGAAAACTTGCACAATTGAGATCGGGTTTGGGGGAAGATGTTCCCAGTTTCCCAGAGTTAGAGAGTTGGGTCTTCGGTAGCAACAAGGAAAGAGACGCAACATAAGTCAATCCACATTACATTGGAAGCACGATGGGGATTTCAAGGAGGTCAGGAAAGCCTATACGGTTTATTTCCTCACGCATTCCAACTCATTTGGTTTTCTAACGAAATTCGTGCCTTTTGCGCAAACGCACAAGTGGCAGTGCTCCATATTTTAATGGCAAATGCCATGCGAATGGATGTATTATGCCATTCGACGTACACAGACCTGTTCTACGTTTATAGCGGGGTTAGAATCAGGCAGGGCAACCGTTCACCGTGCACCCCTCTGAATCTTGTGATGTAGCAGTGAAAATTAGTGCCATGACTAATGACAAAAAAAGACAATACATTATATATCTTACCGTAATCACATATTCAATGACGATAGTAGGCCTACTCGGTTTTGCTATTCGTCCATGATCCACAATTTTGTACTCACTCACAAAATAAACCCATGCAGTCTACATGGCCAAAATACGGTGCACATGTACGGTAGAACTATTGACAGTTCAGGGTGCTTGCCGGCACAGAATTCCACGGTTGGCTGCAACTCCATAGCAACAGCCTATAGGTTAATCCCCATTCAACTCGGCCAATGTTCCAATGCCTATTTTATGAAGGAGTATATTGAGCTCGTGGTGGCGGTTTTTAATTTTGGCCAGGGTTTGTAACGAGTGTCTCCCACAGCTCGAGTCCCAAGTCAAGTCAAACCGCCTTCGAGTCTAAAGTCAAGTCAGGCATGTTGGTCAAGTCAAGTAGTCAAGACAGTAAATTTGTTCTTGAAAAGCTAATTTCAAAATGAGTCTAAGCACTGAAACTTGCATTTGTGTAGGGTATTTTTGTTGTTCTGGCCAAAAGTGTCAACTATAGCCACTGGGACCTGGTCAAACAGGTTTCGTGAGTTGGTCCAAAAGTGTCAACTAGCCACTATCAAGTCAGTAAAAATCGGGACTCGTCCGAGTGTCAAGTCCGAGTTTTTACAACATTGATTTTGGCGCGGAACATTCAGATCAGAAGCTTTAACCCATGCTTCAACTTATATTAACTTTTATTATCAACTTGAGATGACGAAGGAGATGCGGTTTTAGAAGTGGGAGAAAACCCCAGGGAAATCTCCCGGGGAACTGAAACCCACGCGGTCAAGTTGGGACTACCATGGGACTACAAAGGCAAATCCACATGTACGCCCTGAAATCGAACCAAGGGTGCCGGAGGCCGAGGTGAAAGGCGGGGAAAGAACGCAACCCGACCGCCCCAGGCAGTTGCGGGGGCTTATTTGAGACGTTATTTTTTGTACTCCCGATATAGTATTTCGGTGTTCGTTATTTGACGGAAATGGAGCAATAACGTATATATTGTGGTATTTGAAGTGTTCGAAGAATAGGTCAATGTATTGCTATTTAGTGTTGACGTAAAAAAATTAATAAAAAATATTCGACCACGAAGGGACTCGAACCCTCAATCTTCCGATCCGAAGTCGGACGCCTTATCCGTTAGGCCACGCGGCCAGGTCATGGGTGTTGTGTGTAACGTGCAAATATAATAATTGAAACAGGAATTGACAAGAAACATTCTTGCGTACACAGTAAAAATTGCTGTTATTGTAGGATAGCAGTTTCCATGTGCACGTTTTTAATAATTTTGTTTAATTAAAACCAAAAAATCAAATAAATTGACTGCAGATAGAAAAAAAAACAGCGCCCTCATTTGTCCGAAACTTGCAAACTTAGTATGGTACCCTCGAGATGACATGTGAGTTAGAACAAAGCTACGTCCAGGTTCCACGCATAATTAATTTATTGCTGTTTAGTGCGCATGCTCGGAGAAATACTATTGGCAACCGGGATAATCAAGACATGCAAGACGGTGCAAAAACCATGAAATGCCGGGTTTACCGTTGTTTAATTTGACTTATTCTGTTATTATCTGTTTTTGAATGGATTAGAGTTTGCCGATTTGAAGTATGGATGTTGTTAAGTAAAAGAAAGTTGTCAAAGTAACGATGAATGGGCATGATCATGGGGTCTGTAGTAATAACTGGTCTGGATACCCCCGATTCTCTTCAATGGTACCGCCCTCCCCAGACATGCGCATCTGGACCCAGCGTGACCTCTCGCCCCGCTCCAGCTTCCCGCGCATTGCTGCACTTTCTCCTGACATGGACTGTTGTCGTTCAACGAACCTCATCAATAAGGTGCTAGTAATCATCCATAGTTATTGTCTGCGGATAACAAGACCCCTCGACGGCCCGTCGGAGTTGCCCAAGCCGAAGATAGAGTGAGTTATCCACGGAGATTACTATATTGGCGCTGCGAGCTGCTCGAAATCTGCGGCGAGCAGACTTCGGAAACCTCGGCCGACTGGAGTTTCTGCCTCCATGGTGTGATCGTGATTGCGTCTCGCGAAGAGTCGACGGAAGCCGGACTGAGGAAAGGGTTTCTTCAAGGGCTTGTGCGACTGTCGTCGGCGGCTTTCACTCCACTAAAAGGCCGTGAATGTGATGTATGGGTAGTACATCGGTAATAAAGGTCGGACTTTTTTGATTTTTTCTCCAAGACTGGGCCTATCAACCGGGTCATATAGGTTGTGATCGGGCATTTCAGTGTCGTTTTCGGTCACGTGATCCTCGGTTGGTTGGGAGAATTTGAAACAAATCACGAAAGTTCATATTGTGGGTGTGAATTTTTGCATGTGTTTGTATACATTTTGATATCAGTTGAGTTTTTGGATCTGTTTAACAGAACTAACTGATGTTTTCAGCTCTGTTTATCAGAACTGAGTTGTATTTTCAGCTCTGTTTATCAGAACTGAGTGATATTTTCAGCTCTGTTTATCAGAACTGATTTGTATTTTCAGCTCTGTTTATCAGCACTGATTTGTATTTTCAGCTCAGTTTGTCAGAACTGATTTGGATTTTCAGCTCTGTTTATCAGAACTGATTTGGATTTTCAGCTCTGTTTATCAGAACTGACTGATTTGTATTTTCAGCTCTGTTTATCAGAACTGATTAATATTTTCGGCTCTGTTTATCAGAACTAATTGGTGTTTCAAGTTTCAGATCTGTTTATCAGAACTGGCTTGTGTTTTCAGCTCTGTTTATCAGAACTGGCTGGTGTTTCGGGATTCAGATCTGTTTATCGGAACTGGGTGGTATTTTCAGTTCTGTGTGTCGGAACTGAGCGAACGACATTTTCAGCTTTGCTGATCATTACTGTTTGGAAATTTTTATTTTTTTTTTCTCGTGCCCGGTTTAATGCGATATTTGCACTTTTTGTGGCAAGATCAACAGCCAAAGTGTGCATTCAAGTTTGGTTGCGGGGAGGAGTTAAAGTGAATAAAGTTTGGAATCCTCCCGCCCCCCAGCCCTTGTTGAGAAGACCCTGGGTTAATTTTGCACAGTGAACAGTACCTAAAGGTATGGATAAGGTACCAATAAATTACTGCTCTCATCGGGACCTGACTACAGTTCCGGGCATTGGCAATGCAATTGCTGACAAAATTATGGAACTGCGGGAGACGTATGGGAACGTAACGCCTGAGCGGTTGGCTACTCTTCCCTATATTCGCAACTTGTCAGGACTGTTCGAGACCTTTGACTTTCGGCCCTATGTACCATTCTCAGAGAGGTCAGCGCCAGTCGGTGGACTGCCCCCGAGATCACCTTCAGTGAAACGGACGCCGAATCCACCTCATGCATATGATCAAGCATCCCCCTTTGAAGATAGACGTCGGTATGATTTGCCACCAAAACATAACCTCCGGATACCTGGTTCTGTGGACATGCCATACCCATTCGATGCATACATGTACCCTCCACCACCAGTGTAGGCGCCGGCTGGACATGCTTATTGGTCGCCATCACGCGACGCGCGCCATTTTGCTGATGGACACAAATCTACCATGTGGCAAGATGTCCCATCTACGTGGCCAGGTAGCACATTTTTGAAGGGGAGAGTGGGTGCATCTAGTCCCAAGCTTCCCACCTTGCCCAAAACAATAACGTATGACGGTAGCAGTAGTTGGCAGGCATTCTTTGCGAAGTTCACGTCGTTTGCTGATGAATGCAATTGGTCTGCAAAACAAAGAAGAAACAACTTGTGTTGGTGTTTGGGATCCAAGGCCAGTGAATTCTACACCATGCTCACTACTCGGGAGCCGCACCTTGAGTATTTCGATCTGGTCAAGAAAATGGAGAAAAGGTTTGGTCTGCGAGACTTACCCGAGGCAGCACAGATGCAGTTCAATTATGCGAGACAGTCAATGGATGAGAAGATTCTGGACTGGGCTGATCGAGTCCTTTATTTGGCTACCCTTGCTTTTCAAGACCTTCCAGAATCACATGTACAGAAACAAGTTGTGTTAAAGTTCTGTCAAGGCTGTTTAGATCGTGAAGCTGGTCAACACGCCATTAATGCCAGGCCCAGCACACTTGAGGAAGCGATAGATCAGGTTAGATGGTTCCAGCACACACAAAGGGCCATCTATGGAAGGTCAAGGCGTGAGGTAAAGCGGGTATCGTTCGCCGCAGACGATTTGGAAGACTTGGAAGCAGATTTAATGAAAGTCGATGTTAGTACGACTACTCCACCCAGGTGTCAGAGTACGGACGACTCCGCCTTAGAGACAAGAGTTGCTGCCCTAGAGGAGAAGTTCACCTCCATTCAGGGATCACTGGACAAGCTGACCGAGACACTGGCAAGCTCTAGCCAACGGGAAAGGTCAAGGTCTCCTGCCCGGGATGCCTCCAAGACCCACTGTTTCAGATGCGGTATGACAGGCCACTTTAAGCGAGAATGTCCAGAGAACAAAACAGACAAGACAGTCTCCTTCGTGAGTGATGAGCAGTTAAACTGGAGCGGGATGGAGTGAGAGGCCGATCTCCGTCCCGTGCAGTTACCGGCCAACCGTCAATCATAGACATACCAACTACTACCACTACCCCTGCCGATTCGTGTGCTTCTACAAACTTGCCACATACGTCCATAGACTTGGAAACAGTTCGGTCAATGAAATATGAGCCGAAGACCTTAGTCATGCCCCCAGACCCGATGAGCAAGTCGTTGGACCCATCCGAGCATGAGCCAACACTCGTGTTTGGAGTGATTCCCCCACGACTCGTACATGACCCGGGAGGCGCATCCAAAGTATAGACAGCCCCTGACGAAGGGATGGCCATAGATAATGTCCACGGTGCAGGCTTAACCCAGTGGGCAGCCAAAAGTAAAGCTCATTTCGTCTTTGTCCCAGTAGCGATAAAGAAGTCGTATTTTGTTTTGTATTTTGGTGTTTTGGTTTCTTTGATAAACGCAGCAAGAGGCGAAGTTTCTGTTTTTGTTTGAAAAATCCTCGGTCAAGCTGCGCTCAGTAATTTCTTAGATCATTGTACATAAGTGATTCCTCAATTGACCAGTGATGGAAAAGGGCTGTTGGGACCCAAAGGAAAAAAAAAAGGACAGCCTGGACTTTTTTGGGGATATGACCCAGTTTAGAGGACGGGGGGGAGTGTAGTAATAACTGGTCTGGATACCCCCGATTCTCTTCAATGGTACCGCCCTCCCCAGACATGCGCATCTGGACCCAGCGTGACCTCTCGCCCCGCTCCAGCTTCCCGCGCATTGCTGCACTTTCTCCTGACATGGACTGTTGTCGTTCAACGAACCTCATCAATAAGGTGCTAGTAATCATCCATAGTTATTGTCTGCGGATAACAAGACCCCTCGACGGCCCGTCGGAGTTGCCCAAGCCGAAGATAGAGTGAGTTATCCACGGAGATTACTATAGGTCTTTAGCCAGCAAAGCCAAAAAAGGTAAACAACTGCACTGCAACAGCAGACATGAACTTCTTGCGCTGTTCACTTGACATGCTTGACTTGACTTGGCACTTGATTACCCATGTTACCAGGTGACACGCATGTGCTCAGTGCTGGTTACCTGGCATGCCTGGTTACCCTCTGAACATGGAAGTAGCTCAGCTCGGCTTAAATTCCATATCCGGCCACTTTCCTTTTTTGAATCGTCCGAAAATGCGGTTTGTTTACCTGTTTAGGCCAATTCTGCTAAAAAAATAGTTTTTTTCGTGTAGGCCTACACTAACTTGAAGCCATGATCAACTTCTCACTTCTTAAGTTCTTTCCGACACTGCCCAATCTTTAAGTGAGATTTGTTTCCCATTCTCATAGGCCTGGTACATCGAGGACATACACAATGGATGACTCTGATGAGGAAGGCATGAATCTTACAGACAGCGGGGAAGACCTTACAACAATAAGGTCAGTGTGTTACCTGGCTCTACCGGGATTCGAACCGCAGACCTGCTCATCAATGTATTAATGTGATAAAAATGTGGACAAATCTCCATGAGTTTGGATTGGGAGTCTGGATGCAGTAAAAAACAACTTGGCTCCACCTGGGTTCGAACCCAGTGCAGACACCGTACCAATTGAGCTATGAAGCCAAGTGGTGTTCTCGAAACACGGTATTGCAGTTGTTCCTCACTGATTGGGATTGGCTATCACATGAGCCTCAACAAGCCCTACAGAGGGATAAACCCATGCCCGGCTTGCCCCGGTCATTTAGTATTAATGTACGTAACAAGCAGCTATGTTTACATGACTTTACCAATGTGGTGTTGACTTGAAATTGTTTGGAATTAACAGAAAATATAGACTAAAATTGGGATCATGCCATCATCATATTTTTATTTATTTATTTTTTCTTCAGGAGACCCAAGACCGCCAAGCGCACATTTCTGACCCAGAGTCGGAACAACAAGAAACACACTTCTAAGCCTAAGACTAAGACAACACCGAATTCACTCAGCGGTAGACCACCATGGGTTCAACCCTCCACCCATGGGGCCACACCCACCTCCGATATGACAGTTACTCACATCAACCAAACATATGACAAAGTGGTGAGTTGCAAGTTTTTTTGTTTTTTTTCTTTCTTGTAAGGTATATGCAACATAATATTTTGTCGATTTTCAGCAATAAAATATTTGGGGCTATGTTGAAATAAGGTACCGGTAATTATATTATTGGTCCATAAACAAATTTCGCAAAAAAATGAGGATTTTAGAAAGGTCACAGGAAGGTCTCAGAATAGTCTGAATTGCATCACGGATTTATACTTCAAAAAATGAATATCATGTTGCCACCATATTTAATTAATTTCAACATCCATTGTTGTTTTCATTTACTTTAATACGGAGAGAAAATCCAAGTGGTTAATTAACTGACTTTAATTTTTATTTTCTAACAGAGAGCACGTGACATGGCAGCCATGTTTAATGAGGGACAGACCTCCGGTGATTGGCTGAAGAATCACAGTATTGAGCACTTTAACTTGACGCTCAAAAACCTCCTGAGCAAAGGCCATATCATCAGGTTGGTTATCAAAGTTGTCCTAAAATCACCCAAAATGAAGTACATTTGCCAAGCGGTGTGAGTCACTCTCTCACAAACTTCAGGTGGAAACACTTTGACATTGTCGGTTCACAGGAAATGATGGAACATGAGCAAAGCAATTAAAGGCACAGGCTCGTCAGCAATGCGCGCCCGCCAAATGTGTGCCACGCAATACGCAGCTCCATAGCAAAGGCATGGAGCTGCGTGTTTCGAGCACGACTTTGGCGGGCGCGCATTGCTGACGAGCCTGTGCCTTTAAGCACAATTGCTCCAATCTTCAGATGGGATGTAATGCTGTAGGTCAAGTGTGTTGTATATTGCACTTAAAAACGCCAAGAGCATCTTTGAGAGTACTAGAGTAACGTCTTTGCAAACTCGGTCATCATTCTAAGATCAATCGTTTATAGCTGGCTATCAAACTTAACTGGCCCAATTTCATAAAGCTGTTCAGCAGAAAATTTTGCTTAATTCAAATTTTGTTTACTTTATGAAAATGGGCTAGCAGTCAAAATCTTATGTGATTTGTGTTACGATTGACTGGTGTTCTGCTATTCTTACTAAGAACACAAGTTGACATACAATTTTGATTATTAACCCATTTTTATAAAGGAAACAAATTTTTGATTAAGCAAATCTTTCTGCTAAACAGCTTTATGAAATTGGCCCCTGGTCTTAGCTTAGTCGCTGGTTTAACCCATTGCAATAAACGTCTTTGCCATCTGATGAAGACTATATGATATTTCCGTCATCCCATGCTATAGTACTTTTTATTGTTGATGCCGTTTTTCCTACTAGGTCAAAGACAAATAACCAGAAGATAGAGGGAGCTCCCAAAGAGCTGCAATTTGAAGCCAGCGTGGTCAATGAGTTTGAGTACAAGTTGTATGAGTAAGTAGCCATCTAGTACATTTCTGAATTTATTATTGTCAAGAATAGGAATCTTAAGTATATGGTGTCCCCCTTACATAATGATATTAGATATTCTATACTGTTTAAAAAAATGCACTGGAATGTTTTAAGCAAAATTTGTTAACTTGGAAAAGTGTATCAAAGTGTCACACTTTTTCAAACTATTCAAACATATTCAAGAGGTCGTGGGTTCGAGTCCCACCCAAGCACACCATGAAGTTTTTATCAGGTAAGGGCAGAACAATCCCTAATTAATATTCGAACTAGTCACTTAGCACCATAAGTTTTTAGTGTGTGTCTCGTCAAAAAAACTTGGTATAGTACGTGCACGGCATGTAAGGGCAAATATATTCCTTTTAATATTGTATTGAACGACGCAATACCTTATTTGATAAAATTGAAGGATCGCCTTATTTACCTTATTTCCTAACATCATTTCGTATCCTCAGGAGCATTGAGATGTACCACAATCGCATCCGATGGCTGCTTAAAGGCAGCAAGAAGACCTTTGGTATGATCAAGGGTAACAAGGTGGCATTAGTTGTTGATTGCTCCGATTCCAACTGTGGCTTTGGACGAATCAGTCACTTCAAAGAATCCTTAATGGTAAGGCTCATTGAGCTAGATTTTATATCACTTCGTGATTTTTTTTACATAGTCACAATGTTTTTTTTACTTTATAGTGACCGTATGTAATTTTGGTGGGGCATGCAAAATTTAGTTTATGTCATAAATGCCTTGAAAACCATTATACTTTCCATAAAATTTCTACAGGACAATAGACCCTTTACACAGTGACCATCTTGGGGGCAATCACATTGTCACTGTATGTCATGCATGAGTATGTGCTTTGTGGATCTATTGTCACCTCATTTAAATAAAACCTGGCCTTTAACATGGCCACCGTTGCCAAGGATCTATTCATATGTAGCACACTTATAGCCAGTAGGTAATAAACAGTTTCTGTATCACTTTTCTGTGCAGTGCAGATGCGGATCCATCCTCATTAAAATACAGGAATACAATGGATTTCAAGGGTCCGACCCCCTGAATTCCATTGTATTCCAGTATTTTAATGAGGCTGGATCCACCACTGAAGTGATGAGGTCACAAGCCAAATTGATACGGATATGTGACATGAGTACAAAGTTTAAAGCATGGTGTAATGTCCCTTTTTACTACGTATTTTTATGCAGGAGTTAATTGATGAGCAACTACACAACAGGGAGATGCTATATCTGATGTCTTTTGGAACCAACGTGGACACGCTTTGGCATACACCCAGATATACCAACATCAGAATGTGAGTTATATTGTAGTACACGATAAACTCAGATAAATTCTGGTATTTGTATCCTTGTGGAGACATCCCTTTGTTCTCATGTACAAATTGGTTAAAGGGTCGAACAAAAACAATTTCAAAAAAGTTTAACCGAATGTCCCTTATTTTATATACTTCATCTTGCGACAGAAAAGTATACCTTAGAAATTCCTCCTTTTTGAGTAAAATCCATATTTCTATTTCGTATGAACCTTTTCATCTGAGAAATTTCCTTGTGGAGACCTTTTCATCATTTTGTTCCCTATTATACCCGGGTCTCCAGAGGGTACCGAGTATAAGAACTTGTCATCTGATTGGTGCGTTGTCAGTCACATGTCTTGATTTTGCAATAGGCGCAGACATCATTCACTTTAGTTTTGCTTTTTTGTGTTTCCACATTCTGGGCCGTTTGTTAACGTACATCTAAACCTCCCTATTATTTGTGTGGTATGGCTTTCTCTCCAGTCTGGATGAAGCCCGATACTGGGTCAACAGTCTATCAGGGAATGGGGGCTGCAACTTGCTAGCTGCTATCAAGAAAGTTCTTTCTGTTAAAGATATTGACTCCATCGTCCTTGTAATGGGCAGCTGGTGAGTGAATCAAGATCCGAATTAGTGGCTTTGGCTGTGACTATGGCTGTTGCTATGCTGTTTCTATCGACGGACAATGACATTTCTTAGAAACCGCATAGCAACAGCCGCAGCCACAGCCAAAGCCACTAATTCGGATCCAGCCTACATCAAGAAGCAACTTTGAAAATGAAATAAATGCAAATGTAAACAGGGGCTAATTTCATAAAACATGTTAGCACCCGATTTTTGATTAAGCGGCGCATTAAGCGGTTGATGGCATTTCATAAAATAATTAAGGAGTCGTTTTTTATCTGGCAGCCATGATGTTTGGAGCCAGTTACCATGGCAACATACGTCACACTTCGGCACTCCATGTCAAGTTTCTTTTTGGAAAGGTATTCTTGACTCAAGTCTCACGTCAAAAGATTGATCCTGAGCTTCCAAATAATCGACTAAAGTCAAGTCACTTGTCTGTATGACTAATCACACCTTTATAATTAATTATGGAATCATCTCGATAAAATCTAAATATTTGTTTCCATCTTAGTCCTGATCAGAGTGCAGAGATCCTTACAGAGTACATGGAACAGCTCATCGTTGGGAGGCAAGTTCCATTACACTGTGTGGCATTTGACTGCAACAATCATCTCACTAACGTAAGTAATGTTTAGTGTCACTACCAGGATTGTGTGAAATCACTGCCAAAATGGCGGCTTAGCCAGGATTGCTGTGTGTGATGGTTTACAGTCACTTTGCCCCGTCACCACTTTGCCCCATTTCCACTTTGCCCCATCGCTAATTCAACCCCATCGCTACTTCAACTTGCCAACGTTCGCCACTGGTTACAGTGCTTTTGTGCAATCAGGGTACCTGTTTGTGGTGAACATTGCAAACGTTTGCTATTTTTGCATATTTGGAATGCAGCCCTGGCTTACCACTTTTCTTTAGCTAAGGCTAAATGAATTGTCTTAAAAAGAAAAATTCCATGCCACTTTTGTTGGAAATTGACTCTTTGGTGCACAGGGCGGTCTCTAGTGACCACCTAAAACAAGAGAGTAATCTGTGCAACAGAGGGTTAAAAATCTAGTAAAATATAAGCAAAACGATTTATTGAAGCAGATTTTTGTTCAAGCTGATTTCTCTTATCCAATTTTGTGCTCATCACAAATACTAACTTGTTTTTGCTTGAATATTTGTTTGATGCAGAAGAAAAAGAAGCACAGTGCTAAGGTTAGATCACATGATTTTAAAGCAACATATCCACTATTTGCATGCATCGTGCCTCACTGCTTTGCATTGCTGCCTAGTTGCATGATGTTTGGTAGTACTGACCCTCAGTGTTCAGCTTTAAAAAAAATATTGTTGATAACCTCTAAAGCTGTGTCTACACTTCAGCATTTGCCACAAGTTTTCATTTAATAGAGGGAAATTGGGTGCTAAATGTTGTAGGCCGAGTCAATTGTTTGAAATTACATTTTACTAATCAGCCCCTTACTGCTCATTTACCTAATTTCCGCTTTAATTTGTTAAAGGCATATTGTATTGTACGTTTTTTGGGGAGTGGGGGAGTAAAATGCAGTTGATTTTAAAAACAAATTTTAGTTTAATCATTAATATGCTCATGATAATTTTTTTCTTCTTAGCATGTTTAGTGGATGTTTTTTTGGCTCGCTTTGCTTCATGCTTTGTATTGAACATTGTCGTTAAACTGTGACCAGTTCAGATATACTTAGTTTAGATATGCTTTCATACCAAATTTTCTATGTGAATAATGTTGCATCATTATTTCCTTTTAGTTAAGTGTCTGGTTGTATATTGTTGATATTGCTGTTGGAAGTTGGTCAGACCTGGAAACAGTTATTGGCCAGAATGTAGCACTTGTTTGCATACTGGAATAATGATGGTCTGCTACTAAATGTGCTTGTTTAGCTTTGTAGTTCTGTAGTAACAGTCATAATTTTGCTGTATTATTTTAATAATTGCTGCAATTCCTCTGATCTTCATTTTACAAAGCATTTGTTCTCGTATACTATTTTGTGGGAGTACCGTCATGGTCGAGTAGTGTGGTTAACTCACAAACTTCAGGTAAAAACATCCTCAGATTTGCGGGTGAGCGCCCTCGCGGGTAAACACGTGCCGACATAATATCATGTATTGTATTACCAGCGCCTTAACACCATTGCCAATATAGCAGTGGCGTTTTGATTAGCGGTTCTATATCACTTTGTTTCTTCAATTTCTTATTTTGTTTTGCCAACAACACCATGAATTTGCCGACAGTACCATGATTTTGCCTACAAAAATGAATAATGGGGTTTGTGTTACACCAACCACATCCCAACCCCCCTCCTCTAGCGACGCCGCTGCATAACTTGCTAAGATAACATTTTTAGATCAAATATACAAAACTTGTGAATTATTATGTATGTTGTAATCATAATAAGAAGTCATACGTTTAAAACTTTGATTTGATTTTTCTGTCTTTAGTTGACTCTACGCACGCTCGCCGACATCTCTGGGGGTCGATATCATGTCTATGCATCAGGCTCTGAGGTAGGAAATGTCTTAAACAAAATCTTTGGTTTTTGTACTAGGTGAATTCTAAATAAATAAGCATGTACACACACAAATGTCTAGGCTATCAAATACAAAATGTGAAGAACCAAAAAATTGGTTCTGATCTGGTAATTTTAATTCAGGCTGCTGGGACCAATGTTATTGGAATCTGCTTTTGGGCCAAGTCCCAGCAAATGAGGAACAACAAGGACTCCATGTTTGTCAGTTTTTATCAACAATTGTGTCCTATTTTCAGGAGCAAATCTACACCGGTACTGACATCACAATGCTATTACGAGAAATCAGAATAGCACAAGACGTTATCAATAAGATACAGGAGATGAGACAAGGCATGATGGGAGATGCGCTAGTCAGCATACTCAATGAGGTCAGTTATGTAAAAACTGGAGGTAGCGTTATAAAATGGGGGCCAAAGTGTGACATTTTGATGCATTTGTAAAAATGGCTTTTGCAAGTTAGCAAAAGTTTTAAAAGAAATTCCATGCAATTTCTGAATGGTGTAGAATATTTAAAGATAATATGCGTGTTTGGTAAACTGTTAAGAACGGCGTGATTTCCACTGGTAATTGAAAGCCTAGGTCGGGAAAACTACCTTGTAGAAATTTCAGCCACATAGCAGTAATACTTCAGAAGACATGAAAAACCCAATCACCGTTTTTGTGCATGAATGAATGGCTCCTAAGATCGCCTACAGGTGATCTTTGGAGCCAAGTATATTATACATGTATATGAAAACGAGCCCCCTATCATGGCCGCCGGTGCAAAAGCTCTATACTTTACCTATTATATTATGATCAAAATCAATAAATCTTTCAATAAAATATTGTGAAGAAAGTGTATCACAAAACACCCTTGTGTATATATATATATATATATATAAGCAAATGATATAAGTAAATTGCTGATGTTTTCTCTCATTCTGTGAAATTTAAAATGAAACCGGGCGTTCCGATTTGAATCTTATTTCAGCAATTTTTTTGGGTATGTGTTAAATCTAGATATCTCTGGAGGTACAGAAACTACCCCAGTCTCGCTTCCTGCCAAGACCGCCCAACCACACCGGTCCATTGAAGCTGGAGGAACAGACCTTCTTACCAAAGACGTCTGAGGAATGGCTACAGCAGAATGGACTCAAAGGTAACTTAGTTACCCTCCCCACCCCCTCCGCAACACCCTCCCCCAATCCCCACCCCCTCCCAACCCCCTCCCAACCCCCACCCCCTCCCAACCCCCACTCCCTCCCCACCCCACCACCACCAACGGATGAACACGCACAAAAGAATGCCTTTGTTGGAGTTCATTTAAATAGCTTGTGACTTGAATTAAGACCCAGGGACTTGTGGTAGACTTATGAAGGCTTGTGAGGACTTGTGATGAATTCAACTGTTTTGCTAGCACTTAATAAATTGAATGCTTATTGCCCTTTTGTGTTTACTGTAGGAAAGCGACTGTCTTTGTACCAAGTCCTGGCACCGAATGCATTCAGTCAAATTGAGGAATTTATCCCGATCATCCGGAAATCTGTCAGGTCGCAGACACATGAAGTAAGTATAATATAATTATGCTTTTAATCAGCTTGCCTTTTTATCTGAAAGTATCGTAATACAGGTAATTTTATCATAGTGGAATATGCTTTTCTTTCTTGAATGAATAATGACTAAAGTAGCCGGGCTGGAACCGTGGGGTACCGTGGCCAAGTGGTTTAGGTCATTGATTCACAACACTCAGGTGAAAACTTGGTGTTGCGGGTTCGAGACCCACCTGTGGTACATGTGCCCTTGAAACACACTTTCTCTATTCTGTAAATGTAAAGCCGTTGGTCCAGTGTGTTGTGTAATGTACTTAAAAGATCCCAGAGCACTCTTTATGAAGAGTAAGTGGATTCTCCGGTGTATCTGGCCGTTGGCTGCCTATGGCGCCACCCACCTATGTATCTCGATGTTTAGATGGAACACACTTGTAAGCTTCATGCAATTCGGGCTGCGAATTAAAGTTTATTAAGCCCATAAAATAGATTTTTAAAAATAAATAAATCTTGATGCTGTTGAATTTTAACAGAAAGCAATGACTCAATTTGAGTGGTACGACGGCAGTATTAAGAACGTCCACGTGGACCCAGCGCTACTGTTTGACTACCAGAAACAGCTTGGGGCTACGGTCAAGCTGTATGAGAAACGCGTTGATTGGCTGTCAAAGGGAAGTAGGAGGCTGTTTGGGACATTGACGGAAAAGAGGTGAGCAGTTTGTAATTTTCTGTAAATAGGGGTGAAAATTCTGACCCCCTCAACGAAAATGAGTCACTTTTGGCACAGTCTTGGCCGAGTTTTTGCCACCATAAATAGAAGTGTATTGTGTATTGTGTAATTCCAGGGCATTCACTTGCAAAGAGAATGGGTCCTCCCCGGTGTCTCTAGCTTGGTTAAATATTTATCATTATTAATATCCAAAATAAAAAAAGCATTGCACAGCGGCTATTCTGTAATAACACAAGTTTAATATAATGAGATCTGACTGTGCATGTACCATATTTGGTTGGAATAATTTGTACAGGATTGTAATCCTGATGGACCTAGTTCACATTACCATTTGCACAGGATCGTAATCCTGATTGACCTGGTTCACATTACCATTTGCACAGGATCGTAATCCTGATTGACCTGGTTCACATTACCATTTGCACAGGATCGTAATCCTGATTGACCTGGTTCACATTACCATTTGTACAGGATCGTAATCCTGATTGACCTGTCCCTAAGCAATACCAACTACCTGGTTCACATTCAGCATTCCCTGAGGCTGCTCCTGCAAGAACAGCTGCTTAATAAAGAGTCATTCAACTTGATTGGGTGAGTTTCTTCCCTTAACAAACAAAATAAATTTAAATTTAAATCCTCTGTTGATTGAAATGTAGTAGTGTCATTCCATAAAAATGAAAGCCTAAGTGTGACATTTTGATAGATTTGTAGACATAACTTTGCAAAGTTGCCAACAATTTGTAAATAAATGTTCATCCAATTTCTAAATAGTGTAGAATATTTAAAATAATTTAACAGCTAGACATGTCTTAGTATCATGGTTTGGGTAAAATTCCAGAAAATTGTTGGAACGATGTAACTGGAGACACCAAGGCATTTTAAAATATCAACTTCAAACTGTATTCTTATTTCAGCTTTGGCAGCACAGCCCGGGCATGGAGACCATACATGCATGAACCTACTGAACAGAACGTGCAGATGGCATGGAAGTAAGTTAATAATAATAATAATAATGAAAATTTATAATGCGCCGGTATCCATCAAAAAAGATGCTCATGTTTGTAGTGTGATAATAAACATACTGCAAATGATCGAGAGTTGATCATGAGATTCAGGTTTATTTCAAGGTCATAAGCCAGTCTAGCAATTGGAAGTTTTATTTAGGGCAATTCCAGAAATTTATTTAGATTAAAATTTCAAAACTTTCCAGGCATGAAATTCCTTGCTTATTCAAGTTGTTTAATTTTAAACACATTTTTTTCAAGCATCCTTGATGGAAGTGTAATTTCCGAAAACATGATTGTAATACCATTCCCAGTAATCGTGATAGGTAGAAGAAAAAAAATGGCTTCAGTTGTACTCATTGAGTATGTCTTTATACGCGAATGCGCCTTGTGCTCAGGTTTTTTTGTGTTAACTACAAATTGTGAAATAAGCTCTGGTTCGTATTTAAGATGGTTAAATTTGTGGCTGTGTTTACAGGTGGGTGCTTGGACTTGAGTGCAGTGGCAGTCGTAACTTCCTGTCTGCACTAAGACTGGCTCTTGAGAATGAAGAGGACCGCAAACGGGATATAGGTAGGTTGTTGTCCTCAATCTTAAATCTTAAGCCTAGTTTCCATATAATCGTAACACGCGCACGCAGACTAGACGCAAACAACTGCAACGCAAACACTGACGGAAACAATCGGAAAAGTTAAACTTGGTTCAACTTTTCCGACTGTCTGCATTACTGTTTGCGATGCAGTTTACGTCTAGTTTACAGTACTCTCTGTGTTTGCTGCGATGATATGGAAACCAGTCCACTATGTACAAGTTTTTCAGCGGTAGACGGCGTGTACCTCTTCAGCAGCGGCATCCCGGACCAGCTCCCTGACGTCATCTGTACAAGTTTCACTGATAGTAATATTATTTAATTTCCCCGTCTTTCAGCGGTAGACGGCGTATACCTCTTCACCAGCGGCATCCCAGACCAGCTCCCTGACGTCATCTGCTCGTTCATGGAAGAGGCCACCATCGGTCAGGACACCCGCCTTCATTCCATTCTCTTCAATGTCGACGATTACGACAGTAACGGTGCCATACCGAGCCGCTACGCTAACATCACGCAAACAGCGGAGTGTCTACGCACGCTGGCTCACGTGACTAGCGGCCGGTTTCACTGGTTCCGCGAGACGGGGATTATTGAGAGTGACGATATCAAGTCGATTCTGAGTGAAATGGACAAAGCGGTCAATTACTCTCAGAAGGTAATGGTTTGTAGATATTCTTCAAAACTTAGATACAAAATAAATACAAAACAAATAAATAAATCAAAAAATAATTAAATAAATACAAATTAAATTAATTAATTATGAATTCTAAGTTTAGAATTAATTAATTTAAATAATTTAATAATTAATTAATTAATTTAAATAATTTAATAATTAATTAATTTAATTAATTAATTCAGAATTAAATTAATTTGTTAAATTAAATAAGTAAATAAATTAAATAAATACAAAACAGTAAATATTCTACTTGTTTTCACCGAGTAATGCTTGTTAGCGATTTCATGTAGTTCAGAGTAGAACTGCAGTTGGGCATTTCCAGAAATTCAGATGTATTTCAGAGATTTTGAGTGCTTGTAATGCTTCACGTATTCAAGTTGTTTGATTTTAAACATGTGTTCTTCAAGCATCATTGATGGAAGTGTAATTCCTGAAAACGTCAGATAATCCTCTGCTTCAGATGTGCTCAATGGATATGTCCAAAACAGAGGTTTTTAAAAATTATTTTACGTATAACACCTGTTGGGAATGACATTACAATATTTTTTTCCCCAGAAAGATAATGGGCTCCGTGATTGCAGAACATTTTGTGAGTTATTCATGTGGGTTTAAAGACAAGACAGTTAAAAAACAACTTATCAATATTTTTGTGTTTGGTTATTCTTTATTTCCAGTGTGCTATGCTCGTTGACTCTGTGAAGAAAAGATCTCCAAAATACGTAAGTGTCTGATGACCAATGTGTACCTTAATAGCCTGAAAGTACATATAGAATTGACGCAGATTCAAGAGATAGTTTTTAAAGTGCTATTAAAATGGTTTCTGAAGTTAGGAAACAAATGAATTGACAAGAATCTCAAGTCATGTGAGTCACCATTTATTTACCCAGTTTGTCAAACTTCTGTACCAAATTACACCCATGACATTCCTTTTTCTTGTTTTTACTCTGACAGCAGGCAGAACTGACTAATGGTGTGCCAGATGACCAGCCTAAGATGTTACCAATGCGACCCAGTTCTGCTAAAAAGAAAGCCCTGCCTGCCCCTAAACACACTGAGCTCAGCCTGGCTCGTTTGGTAAGACAATAAACTCCATTGCACTGATAAAAAAATGATTGACTGCTGTAAATTGTCACTGTACACCACAAAGGGCTGTAAAGTAGGCAAGCTTTTGCACTATTTGCAAAATGTAATTCTATAATAAGGTCTAAACATTGTATAGTGTAAAATTTCATGATTATAAACATGGTGTCTGCTAAGGAGATTCATATCTTAACATTATAAATGGGACTAATTTTGGGTCCTTTGAGTTTAAACCCATATTTTATGCGTTTGTATATTCAGACATGACCAGATTCAGGGAACCGTAACTCCACTGTGAAACAAGCATAATTTTAAAACTTAGAAGTTCTTGTTCTAAAATTAAATACAAAATACAAACAAATCAAATTGACTTGGGGCCGACTTTATAGACATTCCTAATGACCAGGGTTGATAAAACTCCATTATTTATTATTTTTATTATTTTTTTCTTCCTTGCAGCAAATCACAGAGAACAAGGATCGCGAGGACGTCAAACCCCTCCCAAGGAGTCGACCAACCAGTGCAAAGAAAGACCCAATTAGTAAGTATTTGTCTGAAGATGGTTATGGTGAAATGTATGGAGACCAGAGCCCAATTTCATAAAACATGTTAGCACCCGATTTTTGATTAAGCAGCACTCTCTCCATTTCGTAAAACTGTTTAATAATAATAATAATAATAATGAAAATTTATAATGCGCCGGTATCCATCAAAAAAGATGCTCATGGCAAACCAAACCGCATGCTAACCTACCGATTTTTTGCTAACGTGACGCCATTTTTTTTCTTCGCCATTCTCGGCAGATACACAACTTTCAGCTGTTATTGAAATATTCCAGTCAGCAACAGGCAAGGGTCTTCTGTGGTAGTGATAATCATCCCAAAATGGAAACATAACCGATGATGGTATTTGAAATTTTTGACGTTTACTTATAAAAGCAGACGATGAATGCGTTCGAACAAAACAGACAACAGCGTTGCGCGCGCACTCTCTTTGCGCGCTTAGAACAACAAGTTTTATGAAATACGCCCTGGCTTGAGCGAATATTCCTGCTATGCTTAATCCAAATTTTTGATTAAGCGTAACATGTTTTATGAAATTGGCCCCTGGTAACTTACAAAAAGCATTTTACACTTCTTTGTGCATGTTTTTGAACTGGTTTTGGACTGGTTTTGGAAATCAAGTGAACTGGAGTTAACAGTGTGGTTATTTTGAGTTATGAAGGTAATTATGTTCACAATATATAATTCTTTTGATGGGAATATTGCATTAGTTCAAGTTAATCGGAGATTCAAGTTATCCAAGATTGGGTTTTACTGTATTGCTTCGTTCACCATCAAACTTGCCGGCATCGAAAGGAAATTTTCAAATTTGATTAAACTTGTTTATGAAGAAAATTCATGTTTCTTTTGTTGCTCGCTATACTTTCACTATATCATTTTCAAGACAATCTTTTTTTCTCAGAGTTAGACTCCAACCGAATTGCCAGTGAACGAGAGAAGCCAAAACGACCATTCAGTGCAGGCAAGGCCAAGCCAGCCAAGCAGGTCTTCTATACAGAGTTCAAAAATGAAGTTGGTACGTCCTAAAAAAATGATCAAATTATTCCATATGGATGCTGGATCTCATATGCAATGACCCAAAATTTTAGTTCATGAGTTGACAAGAAAAACCTTACACAAAGTGTCGATAGTAAGATGGTACTTTCTGACTAGTTTCAAATTACGTGAATGTTTGCCGCAAAAAGGTTGACATCGGATATACGTCAGATTTGCATTTGCGGTTGCTTTCACGTGAAATACAAACCGGTTCTAACTCTTCAGCAAGAATAAATTTCAGTGATTTGTTCTGTCTGATGTGTGGGAGAATATGCTCATTTTAATACAAAGTTTACTAGTGAATCAAATGTAAATATTTTAGAGAAATTATTATTATTTTTGTAACTTTTTTTTTAAAACTTGCCCTGTATATTGACCAAATTATATCAAATACAGCTTGAACTGGTTTTATTTGTACCCCAGGTACTGTCTTCAAGCAGTACCCAGATAACTTCAGCAAGAAGAAGAGCCTAAGGAAACCCATTAACCATCCCAGTATACCGGATAGAGAGGAGGTGAAGACAACTAAAGAGGTAGGTAGGGAGGCAATTGTTTTAAATCTTGATTGTGACAAGTAGTTACTTAACATGTTTAGGGGAAATTCGTTTGTTACTGCATTTGACATCTACATTTGCAGTAATTTCCAAGGGAAATGGCCAAAACAGTTTATAACAAAGCTACATTGGGGAGTACAATGACAGTGCATCGACGTAACAATTACTTTTCTGCACATGGTTAATGAGTTCTTCAACTAAAAATAAACATGCACCTACGTACAGCAATGTTTGTAAGAATCCCTGGTTGAAGCCTTTATGTACCATTTGGAAATATTCTAAAATGACTGAGGTATTCTGTATAATATGCATGTTTGAGATTGTTTATTCATAAATTTTCTCTCCGCAGTGGTTGAAGATGTACGGATTGAGCAAGTTACGATTGGACCTGAATAAGCTAGTATCTGGCCCAGAATGCAGCCATGCTAAACACCATATTGGAACACTCAACAAGGCAGTATCTGCAAAGTAAAATAGCCCATTTACGATTCTTATGGTTTGAGACGTACTGTATATGATCACACCCTTACACTTAAATCTTCACTACTAATTAATGTAGTGCATTGGGTCAGCTTGACCAGGTTAAACTTACCTGTAACAAAATATACAAGCTGAAACTGAACCAAAACTGATCTGACCCAACCCAACCCAAGTCAAAGGAAAACCCACCCAAACCGACACGACTAAAACTGACGCCCACGCCCCCTTCCCCTCTCCTCCCCCTCGTGTATGAGATATATCTTTTTAGCATCGTTACACACAGAGTGCCTTGTATTTCCGTCTGTTTTGTCTTTCTAAAATATTGCTATGTTCTTGCTACAGATACTGCACCATATTTCCCAGTGTCAACATAAAGGTAACTTTTCTTCCATTTTAATAATGGGAGAACTGGTATAGACGTACTTATGCATGGCGGCCATGACAGAGGGCAGGTTTTCATATTCAAATGATGTGACATTAGACCCACAAAGTGCCTACTCGTGCATGCCGCACTGTGACAATGTGACTGCCCTCTATCATGGCTGCCGTGCATAAGGTCTATTCGAACATTTGACTAAATTACAAATGTAAAATATAATGTTTGTTTCATTTTTTAAACCATGTCTATTTTGTTCGGTCTTTCAAATTATTATAATATTTTATGACATTACTTTCACATCATCAGGGTACAGTCCGGCATCTACAGATGCAAGCTCATGAACTACAGGACTATGAGAACCAGCTAGAACTGGTACTCCGTCGGTACCTACGCAGGTTACAGTGGTTGTTGGGTGCAAGCCGACGGACATTCGGTGCCGTGGTCGAAAAAAAAGTGGGTTTAGTGATGCTTTCTTTGAAATTACTACATTTCACCAAACGTTTTGAGCACACTAAATTTGATGTTACTTTATGTGCAATTGTTCATTGTTTGATTTGTTCATTTTCTGATTTGATACTTTCTGATGTAATTTCTCCAATTTTTGTTGTTCCCTGAATGGGTGACTTTAGTGGGTAAAGCCGCATTGTTTAAACAAGATCGATGTCTGTGTACAAATTGAATTTTTTATTTTTTATTTTTAATTATTAAACAAAATGTAGGTAACTTTTTCTGTCCAAAGTTTTGGCTCAAAATTTTCTAAATAACCTTTAACATGCTTTTGCTTGCTCTTCATTTGCATGCGATACTATTGAAATCTAGACAATAATCAGTAGCCATGTTCGATCAACTCAATTTATCCGTCTTATCTGTCCAATCCAGGTTATCGTTCTGGTAGATACATCAGGGTCTATGGTATCCCACATGGAGGAACTCAAACGGGAACTCGTGGCACTCATCTGGGACCAGTTCCAAAGGGAAAACATAAGGTAACTAAACCTTACAGTATTCAACAATGTAAGCACTAAATGTGCAACCATGCATGTCCTCAAGTAACAAAGAAACTGGCCTACAAGATGGCAGCTATTCGATACGGTCTATAACAGGAACCATATGTTATCTAGGAAGAAGAAAATGAAGAACGGAAGATTGCGACTTTCCTTGTTATAAGCAGAATGTTGTATTAACTGCTGCTATTATCGAGGTTTCACTCTATTTTTGTGCATGTTCATCCTTCGTTTTTTGTAACCAGACTTCGGAGGACTTGGGATGAACTATGATATTGCTCATGAATTCATATTTTAAAAAACACTTTCATCTGCAAAAGATACAATGGGCCTTTAAAAATATGTTTTCAATGATTTTTTTTTACTCCTTTAGAATAAATTGTCTTGCACATTCATCTGTACTGTAAAAACAGTTTTTATATCTGCTAGATATAAGTGAATAATGAACAAATTGTAATTAAAACAAGTCATTTACACTATCTGACATAACTGAATTAAACAACAAAAAATTGCATTTAATAAACATACAATGAAATTATGCTTGTGTGTTGTTTTTTAAATTATAACAAACAATTTTGAATATCTGAGAAGATGCAGCTAGGATACCAACAAATTTTCGACCATAATTTCAAGAATTACTTGTATCATTTTAGACACTTAAAGACAGTATACATGATTGGTAAACTGTTACAAATAGTTTTACCCCCCACCCCCCCTGTTTGATTGGAGATATGCATGATTAAAACCAACCTGAGCAAAAACCAGCTCCGTACTTCATCTAACTTTTGAGAAAACAGTCCAAAAAGGGTTTGCAGTCATTTCGCCCCCAAAACCACTTCGCCCTGAACCACGGCCTGTGCACGAAGTGGTTTTAGGGCGAAGTAGCATTTGAGCGATATAGTGTTTGGACGAAGTGATTTGGGGTGAAATGGCACTCGGGCGAAGTGGTTTGGGGGCGAAATGGCACTTGGGCGAAATAGTTTTGGGGCGAATTGAATTTTCGTCCCGTGAGACGAAAACTAATTGTTTTACTCATTTTTCAAAGACTATAGCACTTCAGACAAAACCATTTCAGGGGAAGTTTTCTACGGTCATCATGTTTATATTGTGTAAGTTAGGCGGAAATCTGTGAACATTTCTGATTTTCGAGATACCAATCATGTATACTGCCTTTAAGTATAGCCACCAATACATTTTCTATATAAACTGAGCAATGTGCGAAATCATTAGTGTTGCCCTTGAAATGTCACTGTTCACCATAGAGAGCCCTGTGTGGCCATTGTATGTATTCATACGAATACATAAGGGAATCATCTCACTTCATGCCTTGATAATGCGTCATAAAAAATCCCTAGCTATAATTGCTCTCTCACCCAGTGGAGTGATGTTATAATTGCTATTATTGATGATGTTATTAGCCAGCCACTCCGTCCCATTCACTTTATATTCCCAGGGTCCTTTTCAAGGTTATCTTTCAGATGCTTTTTTAACAGCAATAACCTCGGGGGGAAATTTGTGTTCATTTTGAATTAATTATTGCAGAGGCTGTGGTCATTCCAATTAGGAATATTTTTTTTAGTTAATTAAACATCAGCTTTGTTAATAACTGCAGAATTTTTGTAAGTAGGGTTGATGTTCAACATAAACAAGTTATTCAGGCAATTTTAGGCCCGTTTTACACATTATCATTTGACTAAACGTTCGTTTGACATTACAATTCTGGAAGAAAACAGTGGAAGAAAATATGTAGAGATCATGAACGTGGTCTTGTGCAATTATAAGTATAATAGTACATTGTATAATTTTTATAGTAATCCAATATATAGTACTTGTACTAGAAACAGTGGCATAAAACAATATTTGAAGAGAAATTTATATAAATATGTGTGCACACACATTGTGTTACAAGGGCGCCCTTGTGTGAACACAACTAGGCCCCTGTTTACTGTGGTGTTATGACTCTGTGTTTCATGCAGTTTTGACCACTCTCACAGACACCATCTTTGTAGGAAAAATGCTACTGCGTATTAAATGCCATCAAGAATGCGCACGCACACCCTGGAAAAATGTTCCAAACACGCACGGGTGTTGATCGAAATACGACGCAGCCGAAGCGCATCGTAAAAACTATTTGTAGGAAGTGACGTCATTTGAGAGTGATCAATAGCCAGCTAGGGAACCAGCCTAAATAGGACGTTGGCTTCACATAATTTCTTGTCACAGTTTTTCATTCCCCCCCTGATTTATACGCAGGTTGGTTTTTATCATACACGTTCTCAATCATCACACATGGAGATAACGCCGTTTGTGACATTTGTTCAATCATGTAATCTATCTTAATGTCAAAGTTACAAAATTAACAAATTAATTGAAGGCAGAAAATAATCCTGATGTCCGGACAGAATTACTAATACCAAAGAAAACCCCTTGAGTCCTACTGTTGAGCATACATTTTATATAAAAACCCCTCACTGTGGATAATGCCGATTAGTATTCTACTCAGACTCGATCCATTATCTTTATATAAAATCATGCAGTAGTATGACTTGACATTGCAAGATTGTTGATTTAGTTGATAGCCTTAATGGACCAGAATACCACATGAATGCACTTAATGGGTCCTCCATGAGAATTAATGGGTATTATCCATAGATGAATGGGAATTTATTACAGCCGTCCGCTGACAAAATTGCTTTTTGAAAAATTTATGGGATTAATAATAAAGGCTTGCATTGAAGAAAGATTGCCAAAAGCAAAGAGTGGTTTTTGGCTTGTAAACTTACTTGGAACTTGGAAGTTTAATATTTGAGTTCAAAATTGGAAGTAATCACGAAAGGGGTAGGTTGAAAATCCAAAATTTGGCAAAAGGAAAAATCACATTTGGCAGTACTTTTTTAACTTTATGAGTTGACAAGAAAAACCTTTCTCAAAGGGAATTGAAGAGCCCAATGACCAGGGGTAATAATGGTGTCATAATAGTGAAACTTGTCTATAGTGGCCACCCTCGGGACAGTAAAAAACTGGCCACTATAAACAGGTGGCCTCTTTATAGAGGTTGCTTAAGCATTATACTCATGGCATTTGGAACCAAGGACGAGTGGCCACTATAAACAGGTGGCCTCTTTATCAAGGTGGCCTTAATAGCAGGTTTCACTTTATCATTAGTATAGAGCCTTTGCACGGCGGCCATGACAGTCGCATTGTTACCGTGTGTCATGCATGAGTAGGTGCTTTGTGGTTCTATTGTTACATCATTTAAATAAGAAAACCTGACCCCTGTCATGGCCGCTGGTGCAGAAGCTCTATACCCATTAAAACTTTCAATTCATTTAAACAAGGCAGTTCATGGTGTTTTTTGTATCATTTTGTTGACTGCAGTTTCAACATCATTCGTTTCTCGGGTGACATTGAGCCATGGAGAAACAGCCTAGTGGAACCAACTGAAATCAACTGCCACGATGCAGTGAGATGGGTGTCAACATTCGTCCCTGCTGGAAACACATGCACACTGGAAGCGCTACTGGTGAGGCATTTAGTCTACATAAAGGGGCGTCCAAAGTTGGGGAGGGGGTCGAGGGCCGCATAGGACTTTACATGCACTGTAAAATGGTTATGACAAAAAATGTTGATAAGTAGTATTTCGGGGGGAGGGAGGAGGATCTTGAAAAATACTACGCTCTGTAGAACTGTGAAAATGTTAAAAACTTAAACGACCCCTGAGGTAGGTGGCTCAGGTCAATACAATATGAGGGGTCAAAGTTCATGTTTGTCTGTTTGTTTGTTACCCAGCATGCCTTTCAGGACGAGGACATCCAAGCTATCTACCTACTGACAGACGGTAAACCAGACAGCAGCACAACCAGAGTACTGAGGGAGGTCGCTCAAGTCAATACAATGCGAATGGTCAAAGTTCACACCATCTCGTTTAACTGTGAAGATGAGTATGTCAAGTTCCATTTAGTTCTTGGTTTTACAGTTGGGAAAAATATTAAGGAAAGTTATTTTTCACCTCTTTCATAATGACAATTTTTGAACTTTTTATCCACACGTTCACTGTGTTAAATAACTTCTGTTGTGGTCAACCATTTATATTTTATAAGAAAACTGTGTTTCTTATTTGGGAGAGTGTAGTTCCCTTGGCTTCACTTTGAAAACTTAAGGAGCTATTATATCAACTATATTTGTATACTTCCTGGTAAGATGATAGTCTTATAACATATTACTGACATGGCTGTAGCAATAGACCGTATCGAATGGCTGCCATCTTGTAGGGCAGTTTCTTTGTGCTTACATTGTTGACCAATTGAAACAACAAAAGTTGCCCTTCAAGATGGCAGCTATTTGATACGGTCTATTCACCTTTTTTCCCCTCCATTGTAGAACTGCCAACATTTTCCTGCGACAGTTAGCAGCCATGTGCCGCAGTCGTTACCACCGTTGCTATGCCGGGATGGACGGCGATCTGATGGCACATAAACTACTCAATGAGGGACTCAGGAATCTTGATGTAAGTTGAATAGACCGATCCATTAAGGCACGCCCACGTAGAAACATGTCTAGCAATCTCAAAGTGCACACATTCATCATATTGTTTGGATCACCAAAAGACTACGTGGTGTGGGTTGCTGGTCTTAAACAGTATGTTTAAGACCGACTAGGAACCTGGAGGCCATTAATGGTTTTCACAATCGACTCTGATCTGTATCCGCATTCACTTCTCTAGCTGGTCTTTAACAGTACATTTAAGACTGGCTGTGGACAGGGTCCAATTTCATACAGGTACTCAAGCATGAAAAATTGCTTAAGCATGAAATACTTTGCTTGATAAAATTAGGTTACCAGCAAAAAGTTCATGAGATTGTCATGGTAATGAAACAGTCCTCTAACACTGGTCATACACTACTTCTATCTCATGAGGATTTCACTGGTAACGTTCCCTACTAAGCAAGAGTTTTTTGTGCTTAAGCAAATAGTTGTGCTTGGCCCCTGGAGGCTGATAATGGCCTTCGCCTTTAACTCAGAGCATTATCAGTTTTCTAGTTCCTAGCCGGTCAACTGAGGCAAGAAGACCACGCCCTCTCTTGTTCCTAGTCTTGGGCTTGATAAATTTGTCTGTCATGTCCAAAAAAAAGAAAAGGGCAACATATCAACGTGGTAGGAGGAGATTTTGGGGCTGGGTCTGGGGGAAATTGAAGCCATGATCTCTGTGAAATTCTTTCCCTGCTACATGTATGTTTGCAGTTTCTGTTTCTGATTTTAAATCAAACCTTTTACCCTGTTGACTCCCACAGCATCCAGTATTACCAACGTTTGACAGCGATGATCTAAGGCAGGTAGTCAGCGAGATTGAGCAAGCCAGGCACTTCTTGGCCCAGTCACAGTCTTTCAGGCAACTCTTTGGCACCACAACAAAACCACATGAGAAAAGTAAGCGCTGCAGTGTAACGTAACAGTAACATACCAAAGTAACGGTTTTGTTTATATCATTGTCACAGCGGTTGTCTTTATCTGCGTTCCCATTGGAATTTTTGGTCATTTCTAAAATTAGGGGTCAGAAAGTGTGACATTTAACAAAAGGGGGGGGGGGGGGGGGGTGGGGGTGGTGGGGGTGAAGCCATGCCACCGCATCATTTTGGGAGACTCCAACTTTAATCCGCTAAACATAGTTCTTTTTTTGGGGGGTTGGGGGGGGTTGGGGGCAGTAGTTGGGCTTACATTATCTGTATGTACATGTATTGCCAAATGTTTAGGATTGCTGTATATTGAACTGACTATTTTCAGACCCTTCAAAAGTACCACAGTTAAGTGGAACGTTTCATGGCCTCTTTCAGCCAGACACATTCCTTTTAATAATTTTATAATTCTTCCTCGCACAAAGACAAAATTCTTCCTCGTAACTGCACCACCAAAAACGTCCAACAGTTTTTATAGCACTAAAGCACAATCTTATTACACTTCTGTCAACTTCGCATTCAAATATATCTGTACAATGTGTCAAAAAAGAAATGTGCTCTTTTTCTTTCAGATAAATCAAGTCGGCTCATGCCTGCAAATCACATCCAGCCAGTTACATCTGCAGCAACCAGCTGAGCTGAGAAGGGCTTGGAGTAAATCAGTGGATCCCATAGATGATTTAAAGTACTAAAAATGAGTCTTTATGCCACCCTTTTTGCAACACTTTGCGGCAGGGTAGAATATTTATCGATTCTTGATCAAAACAGAAGTTTGTCGAATACAGTGAACTTGTGGATAACAAGGCAATGATCGACCAACCACTTTGGAATCGCTTTCAATGATGACCTGGGGCCAATTTCATAAAGCAATTAAGCAAAACAAATTGCTTAATCAAACATTTGTTTGCTTTATAAAAATGGGTTAATAATGAAAGGTTTACGTCAACTTGTGTTTTTAGCAAGAATAGCAGATATTCTTGTGAAAAACGCAAGTTGACATACAATTTCGACTATTGACTCATTTTTATAAAGCAAACAAAGTTTTGATTAAGCAAATTTGTTGGCTTAATTCCTTCATGAAATTGGCCCCTGTTTGAACAAAGTGATTGCTATAGTAATGAAATGTGATATTTTCCATTTCTGGGAAAATCCTGCGAAAAGGGGTCTCAGAGAACCAAGTTTGTTTGGTTTTTAACCTGATTGAACCTGCATGGGATGAGCTGACCACTGCATCCACGTGCCTCCCATGCAGCTTAACATGGTGTAGGAGCTCAGGGAGGCACTCTAGCTAGAGTGGCACACCCTGCCTCAGTGGCTCTTACGGCGACTGGTGCAGTTATCTTTGCCACAAGAGGTGGTCATACACTTTACTAAATGTAATGTCGCATCATTCAACCTCTATCTTTTGGTCGGAGTAAAAACTTGCGTTTCTTTTTTAGAGTACGTGTATTTAATATAGCACCCTTTTAATCAGTGATTTGCATTTTATGTGTATGTATTTGATTGTTCCACAGCAAGAGAATATCACCACTTTATTGAACCAAAACTACCCAAAATTTAGACATGGTAAGGAGCATGTAATTTATTATTTTTAATGCAACCATGTAATGTGTCAGACGAGGCTGTAGAAATAAAACAAGGTACTTTTCAATTTTGTAATTTAGCAATGTTTGTAAATACATTATTGCTGTGTATATATTGAGAGTCTGAGTCTCCTTGCTCATATAAATTAATGAGATTTCTTAGCATTTTGGGGGAAATTTGTGTGTCTGTATTTTTAGTTAGTGCAATACAGCATTTTTGTCAGAGCAGTCAAAGAAACAATGTGGTTTAATTGATTGATGGTGGGGGGTGGGGGGTGGGGGGTGGGGGGTGTGGGTGGGGGGAGGTCGTCGTCGTCAAAAATGTAATCTGGTCCTGCTCCTTTAAAGGTTTTCTTATTTAAATGATCTAAGAAGGACAAAGCACTTGCCGCTGTGCTGTAAGCATCTTTTGTTTTCAGAGAAACAAAGACTGATAATTTCTGGAATTATTCTGCCCATCGTTTAGCTGCAAATATTTGGTTTTTGCTTGTATAATGTAACAAATGAGCATCTTTTTGATGGATACCGGCGCATTATAAAAAACTGAATTGTAGGATAGGGCGATAAATCGTGTGTAAAAAAGGTATATTAGGGCGACGTGCTTAATAGGGCGACATTTTGGTGTCGCCCTAATATTTTTGAGTTTAAAAATCATTTTTTTAGGTCAAAAACAATTTTTTTTAAATCGAGAACCATTTTTATTAGGTCTAGAACCGATTCTCTTAAGTCTGGAACCATCTCTGGAAGCTTTTGGTAAAAAAATAAGGTGTCATTTTGAGTGATTCTTGCCGAAATTTCGGTGGTCTCCGGGGGGAGTCTTCCCGAAATGTCGCCCTATTGCGGCATTCAGGGTTGTTTAAATTTTCATTATTATTATTATTATTATTGTGAGTTGCTGGTTCTGAATAATTTATCAGCTCTTTTGACAAAGTGCTTTCTTTCAAGCCTTATAATGTATTATTTGAAGGGCCGCCCAAAGTTGTCAACATTTTAATGGAACTACAAAGCGTAGGAAGGGAGAAGGGGTTCGGGGGTCGCGTAGGACTTTACTTGACTGCACTGTAAAATGTTGATAAGTAGTATTTCGGGAGTAGGAGGTGGGTATTGAAAAATACTATGCTCTGTAGAACCGTAAAAATTGACAGCCCCTAAGTTAAAGGCCCAGTGTATCATTTGCAATGACCCCAAAAAGTAATCGACAAGTTTACAGGGGAAAAGTTCTGAAAGTAAAGATTGAATTAATAGCAACTATCCAATGAAAGGTTTTCGCTCAAAATGATATAATTTACCAGAAAATAATCCGTAAAGATGAAATTATTTAGATCGTTTGCAAACGATTTACTTATTTTTGGTTCGCATCTACGCGGTCTAAAGTGCATGGGCGCTGTGTACTGCGTGTGCGTGTTCCAACGCGATGCATTTTTATGGATCGCGCGCACACGCAGTATGTGCGCCACAGAGTGCATGACGCAAGTCACATAGTACCCGATCAACTGAGAACGAATATTTGAAACACCCCGCCAAGACCAGGAAAATGCATATGGATTTTCATGTTTTTTTAAAACGCGGTACATTTGACAAAGCTGAAATTTCTTCGGATGAGTTTGTTGATGTCTTTCTTTTGATTTATAATGGATTTATTCGCAGAATCGCTCAAAAACAGATCATCTACAGGGCCTTTAACTGATCCTTTAATGTGTGTACCATGTGGGAACCTAGCAATGCACTGAACACTTGTCAAAGGTTTCTCTGCAAAGTACATGTAGTCATTCAACTAAACCGCCTTTTTTCAGTGGAAAATAAAACCTATATATGTGATAATGGGAAAAATTGTCATTTTGGTCTTTTGTTATAAAGTGTTATTTCACTCGGCATCAGGCATTGGTTAGTCTTGACTCCAATAGACCCATTGCATTGGTAGCCATCTTAGGGTCAATCACTATGCATTATGCATGAGTAGGGCCTTTATATATCTTTTGTCACATCATTTGAATAAGAAAATCAGCTCCCTGACATGACTGCTAGTATCAAGGGTCTGTTTTTGGTGTATTTTTCCCGGCCGAATAATTACACACAGCACAAATAATTCCAAATAAATAAATGAACACTGAAAACGAAAATGCAGTTGTGTTACATTTTGCTAAAATGAAAGTGCGCCCTCCAGTTGTGTTCGCCATACTTTAAAAAAGACTAATTTCATTTTTTTTCAGTGTCTCAATTGGGCGTCCGTACCAAGGCAAAAATAAACAAACGAGGGCGTGAGGCGAGTGCATGCATGCACGTACTGGATTTATTCGATTCAGTTGGATTGGATGTGATCCCACAGTTTAGTGCTGCTGATTTCTCTCTGCAAAAACCGAACATTTCAGTACTCCATCTGGCAGAGAAAGCAAAAGATGTCGTCTAAAAGTTCCGGTAGCCAGGGGGATAACAGTAGTAGTTTCAGGCCGGCGACTAAGGGCATTGCCAGGAGAGGAGCGTTGCGCCAGAAAGCTGTGCGAGAGGTCCGAAGTCATAAATTCCTGCCGAGGTTTTTCAAGCAGCCGACCTTCTGCAGCCACTGCAAGGATTTCATATGGTGAGTACGTGTAGTGCGTGTACATGGTGTAGGTACTGTGGCTTGCCAACTGCTAAAATTATGGAAAAACTACCATACACAGTGAGGACTCAAACTCCCGAAATGGAGAAATTCTCCCCTTCTGGCGAATTCTCCCAATCGGGAGAAGTTTTCTTCCCTCGATGCAGAGATTTTCACCCGATCAGGAGAATGATATTCTTCGTCATGTTCGTAAACATTTGCGCACGTATCCGCTCATTTGCGCATGCATAGAATTAGCTAAAACAGAATTAGGCGAGGCAAGTTTTGCAAAAAAAACATTGAAAATTTATGCAAATTTTGCTTTTTGCCGACAATTTGGCACCAAAGACGATCGTTTCTGGTGTAATTTGTGGTCTGTGCTTAAGGACGGCACGGTTTTCATGACGATTATTGTAGATTTTATGCCTGGATTTCTCCTATGGTCGCATGCTTGTATATTGTAAATTGTCTGCATTACTGGGGTCACGTTCACGGGGCACTTCGAACACGCGTTGCCGTGTGCGTGCGCGGATCGTAGCTAATGCACAGTGACCTAACAATTCGTATATGATTCGCGCACACACACAGCAACGCGTGTTCGAACTGCCCCCCTGAACAACATGGCGTCGATAACCGTGAAAGGGTTTATTGTCTCCCGATTGGGAGAATTCGCCAGAAGGGGGAGAATTTCTCCCCTTCAGGAGTTTGAGTCCTCACTGATGTATGTACACGTTCACCAGTTGAGACTTCATGCACTAACTGAGTCTAAAGCTGGAGCATGACATAAAAATCCCAAGTGTTTTCAAAAACTTGATTATTTTCTCATTAATGAATATTGAATCGGTAATATACACAGTGTTACATCTACTGTGATTTTTCGTGAAAGATTTGGGTTTCAAGGACGTGTGTACGCCAATTTTGAGATTATTACGGCCAGGGAGTATGTACATGTAAAGATTTTGATTTTACCCAAATATTGCAATTTCCAGTAAAAGACTTCCATTTTTAGCAGCGAAAATTATGGGGAAAACAAATTGTTCTATTGAAAGTGATATAGGTATATATCATATCAGTAAATAACAAGCTATCACTTTCAGTATTTTGAAGTACCAGTCATGGTGCTACCGGTATGCCCATATACAAAGGCATATGACAATGGGTCATAACAGTACCCGGATGTGTGACCGACAGAATACCAACATTATTAATTTATTATTTAGCATGTTTCTCGGAATTCTCAGTTAATCTGTTAATGGTGGGTATGAATTCCGTTTACTGGTCGCCACCGAGACCCTGTGGAACAGGGCAGGAAAAAGTAGGTATTTTCAAGGAAATTTTTGAATGTTTTTCACTCCTAAAAATCACTTGCACTTTAAAAATAAACATATTATGGTGGTTATTAAGACAAAGTCATTATAAATAAGGAGAGTAAGTGGCGACCAGTAAATGGAATTTCTTTCCGAATAGTGTTCCAAGCAGCTCCCTCGCATACTGTACCTGGACATACATGTATTTACATAAGCCACAGTAGTGATCCCCTTTGCTCTTCAATGTTTGCTGGTGGTTCAGTGCTTGGTGCAACTTCCCTCCCCGCGTCCCCAAGAGGCAAACTGCATAATCCTCATGAAACCCATTCTCCTCAATCATGCCTTACTAATGACTCCTTCATGTCTACTTAAGTACCATCCCACTCTTAATGTACGCCCCTAATGGTCTGATGCCGTATTCCACCATATATAAGAAACCTGGGGCCGATTTCTCAAAGTGCTGAGATGCGTCTTAAGAAGGATCAGTCTTCTTAATTTGGCACATTGGTTTGGGAATTAGGACGCATTGAACTCGTCTTAACTTTTGTGAGATCGAGTGGTTAGTTGATAATTTGTACTAACTGGCAAGACCTGTTACTCGATTTAAATACATGACCAGGGGCCGATTTCACAAAGCGATAAGACGTGTCTCAAGAAGGGTTACTCTTCTTATCTTAGTACGTTGGTATGGGAATTAGTCTCCAGCCCCAGAGACATAGCCAAAACTGCAAGGTGCAGTCTCCCGCTCCATGGGAATAAATTGGAAAATGGTTAGCCGCTGCGAAGCCAAGGGGTTAAAAAAGAAACTTCAAATACTAATTATGCATTTCCAATTCTTTCGTTTTTTATTTGCAGGGGCTTTGGAAAGCAAGGATATCAGTGCAGCAGTAAGTAATAATTTTCAGTAATTTTTCTCAAATTTCTTAAACCCCCTTGAAAACTGATTTTCAAATGACTTATGTTTTGTTTGTCTCTTATTTCAGTAAGTATACCCTGAACTTCAAGACGAAATCATATTTTATGTCTACAACATCTCTTAACCCATTCCTTCATGATTTCCTGACGGCCCAAAGTTATTGCAGGGCGTCATCTTCCTTCCTCCCTCAATCCTTCCCCTCTACAAAACCATCTTCCTCCAAACCCCACAAATCATCCCCTCTCATCCCATGTACGTTCCTGTCCACAGCTTGGACGATGAACGATGCATAATTTTTGGTGAAAGGATGCTACGATCCTTGTTAACGCACAGTTAGTGTTGCACAGCAGGGTAGTGCGTGGGTGGTATCGGATTACTCCTTTAGAACTATCAGTGTCACCTTGTTCAGGTGGATCTGTTTGTGTCAAAACCATTGTGCTTCGATGTCATGTATTTATGGAAAACGTACACAACATGGCTCAAGTTACTATGCATTATGTAGGTACACACATTCTTGTGAGAAATGCTTGCATGGTTTTGTCAGTTGCCTTCATTTAAAGGGCAAACAAAAAATGTGCCAGATAACACGGATAAGATATGCAATTACGTACCAACACTGGAACACTTGTGCACATGAATTCAGCTGAAAGAGACTACTTCATCCAATGTTGACATACATACTTCCCCAGCTGTTGAGTTTAATCACTCAATTGCTTCCGGTCCTTATAATACAATGTACAGCAGACACTTGGTCGACTCCTACTTGTATGTATTTCCTGCTGCCAGGATTTTTAACCAGTTAACGCCGGGATTATTTCAAACATTGCTGTACGTAGGCGCAGGTTTATCTTTAGTTGAAGCATGGAGGATGGCAAACTGAACCCATTAACCATGTGCAGTGAAGTCTTGTTGCTATGTTGATGCACTGTCATTGAACACCCCAATGTAGCTTTTTTATCAACTTTTTAGCCATTTTTCTCGGAAATGACCGCGAGTTTATACGTCAAACGCAGTAACAAACTAATTTCTCCTAAACGTGTATACTAGTCCTCCGTTAGACCAATGTGGAAACCTGGCATGTTTACATACGTGCCTCGGGCGGCAACTGGTTAAATAGTGTGCCAATACAAAATATGATCAAACAAGTCACACAAATTTCAAGGGTGGAAATAAACATGCCATTTGTGTGTTAAGTCTTAAATTAGTATGTAGACAGCAACAACATTCAGTATGTGTATTGTTTTCCTGTGGGAACGTGTACATCTGCTTCACATTGCTTATAATTTTGTTCATTGTTTTTTTAAACAAAGAATGTTTGTGATTCTGTTGCTCATCTGATCGACAGCACACTGTGGGTTAATCAATGCATGTCACGACTGTCCACGTATGTACCGTATATACTATGCATGGCGTAGGCTCCTCTCTTGGCATTTTTAGGTGATTAAGTCCTTCCTTGGGTCGTTTTCTCGAGGAGCGCATCTCTTGACGTTACGGCGGCACTGTCGTAAAGTTGACAGATCAGGCCGATCGTAGCTACGGGCATTTTTTGTCACAACTGCTGTTGTGACGGCCGAGCTGAGGCTGGTGAATTGCTGTGCAAAGGGTAATTTATGGATTAATATGGAGGCCACGTTTTACGATTCTGGGGATGGAGCGGGGCTTAAATGTGTTTGTGAAGAGTCAATTATTATAACATGTGGGTGGACAGAGTTTTGTCATTCCCTCATCGTACGTGTATGCAGCTGACAATTTTAAATGATAGCCACAGTTTTAGTCTAATGTACATTTTTATGAAATACTCGATCGATGCATTTTTGTTCTTAAGAACCAACTGCAAAATTTGTTAAAAATTTGTCATTTGGCTACAATGGTAGCTGGAACGCTGTGACAAATGACAACAATTACTGATGTGATAAATTCACTGAAGAAATGTCAAATGTTGCACATCGGGCATACACAAAACGGAGAAACTGAAATTAAAATTACCTATTGCCTAAACACATGCTGACAAAATCTGCACGATCAATAGCGAGCATGCAGAAATTACTACATGTTCCGGTATGCAGTGCTACTGCTCAGTGATCTGTGACTAACCCTGCTGCATGTACAGTTACAGTATATCTTCAAATTTCTGCAGGTTGGATTTCATGCAAACAACTGAGTGTCAATTTTTAGGGCATAATTTATTTGGTATAGCATAGCAGTTTGCTGTGTATTATCGCACAATTTAAAGAAGCAGGCTCATCAATGCGTGTGCGAGGAACAAATTCGTGCCACGAATGAGCGGTGAATTTCGTGGCACGAATTTGTTCCTCGCGCGCACATTTACGAGCCTGCGTCTTTAATTGCTATGCATTTTTTTCAACAGATAATACAAAATTAATATTAATATTGCATTAATATTAATAGTGCATAGCAAAAACTGCTACGCAAAATGTCTTGTCTAAATTATGGCCTGCTCTGCAACTTGTACATACATCCCTATGGTTTTAGAAAAGCTCATTAATGCAAGCCAAACATATGCGTGAGTTGAGGCAGGTCGAGTTAACCTGCCACATCCTTAGAAGGTGTGGGAATTCTCGGAAGCAGTTTTCTTTAAGATGCACGAGAATATTGATTGAGCTCACTGCGAACATTTGTGCCGACGGGTTTGTGGAGACGAGAGTGTTAAATTCTACAGTGGATACATGGTACTCGTATCACATTCCAAAATATTCATAGTCACGAGTTTATCACACATATTGCCAGAGACTGTCTGAACTGAAGAGACCTTTAGACCTTATACCAGCTGGGGAGAATCCTGCCAGTGTACTTGTAGAAAATTAAACTGGACAAATGTTCACCATTTCACATTGGGACATTGTCAGTCTTACTTTAGATGTAGTTTTAAATTAACAACATTGATTGAACATTCAAGACAAACTCCGTGGGACTGTGGCACTGTTCCTCCAACGTGCTGTTTGTATTAGACTTGTGTACTCGGTCAAACTTCCCTAGTCAAATTCACACTCCGTGTTTTGCCACACTAAATTTACATGCTCGTCACAAGCTTATTCAGACAAGTTTATAAAGACTTGGCATTTGAATTAAGATAAAAAGCCGGTATTGTCCCTACTTTTTAAAAATCAGAAAATGTGGTCTATGCAAGTAAAACTATTTTTTTAAAAACACTTCTGTTTAAAAACAGAATCCTGAGGATATTGATGTACATGTATTGTACGTACATACGGTAGGCCCAGGCCTAAATCGTCTGCTGCCGGAATGTTATTATGTACATGTGTACATCAACATGTGTGCATTTTAATTTGGATTCGCACCGAGCCTTTTTGCGCTTTTGAGAAAAAGCGGCATAGAAGGAATTTGGAGTGAAACGACGCACTGCAAATCACAGTCAAATTGGTTGGAAAGTGTTTTTGTGATTCTGTGATTTTCAGTGCGTCGTTTCACTCCGAATTCCTTTCTCACCGCTTTTTTTCAAAGCAAGGCACATCACATTTACGCGCGAAAAGGCTCGGTGTGAATCCGCTCTAAGGCAAACATTTCACATTTTGTGTAAATGCTGTGTATACAATTTGTGCAGCTTAATTCGGGCATAAAGTACGGTACAGAGTACATGTAAACAGGGTCACAAGGAATGCAGACCTGGTTCAGTGGTTTCATTGTGTGTGAATATACCAAGTGGCCCGGATTGTTGACCGCAAACTATACAGAGTACATGTTATAGGGGGTGTGGCCATTGTCGATAGCACTGTATGGTTCGTGTAGGTCCTAATGCAGCCAATTCCACTATCTGCAGACAAATGTAATAATAAATTCTCAGTATGCTTTAGTCATAACACACTGTCAAAACATTGAGATACACAGCACCCTTACAGATAAACTAGAGATAGTTGGGAAAATCCCCTCGGCAAATGCTCCAGGATCTTATAAGTGCATTGCACAACCCGCTAGCTAAAGCTTATTTCCATCCAAAGGATGGATCAAGTGTGGTAATCGCATTGGGTGCATTGGGCGCATTGGGTGCATGGACAAACGACCTACGGGTGTTTCCAGTACCAGAAGAAGCTTGTGAGACAGTGACCCCAAGCGCTTGGTCATTTCTTTAAAATAAAAATAAATAAATAAAAATTAAAACGCTACACTGTACCCTAAAAATCCTCAATCATATTTTTTTTAATTTATTTTTTTTAAAAATTTATATACCACATCCAACAGCGGAGGGACCGTCAATTACAGGAATGGGAGCAAGTGTGGTTGAGTGCCTTGCTCAAGGGCACAGGTGCCACAATCCGTCACGGCCAGGTATCGAACCTACATTATAGTACTAGCACAGGAACTTAAGTTCGACGCACTAGACCGCTCGGCCATAACACCCCACATTTACATGTATACACCCTTGGGAGCTACATGTAGGATACAGTAACATCCTGTAATTAAGCCTTAAACTTGGCTGCATCATGTCTCAACATTGTGGGCATAATTTGTTTTTGAATGGCATAATAGCAGTACCCATGCAGTGGCGTGTTTCCCCCAAAGCAACAAGTGACGCCTGAAGGACTGATACTGCTTTTGATAAGTGCACATAATCCGCATATCACACAGTGGGATTGAAAATTACACGTTAGTATCACACGCTCGTCAAGGAGCAAAGAAATGTGCGAGGTTGGGTGGTGGGAACCGCTCAGATGCAAAGTGAACTATAATATAATTAGAGTGCTCATCTGGGAGCCAGGGAAGGACCTGTGGGATTTATGGGTAATGTTGGCGTGGCAGCCTTGTAGAAATAAATCCATAACCAGCAGTGAAGTGGCTGTCTGATTCTGGCAGTGTTGGACAGCGCTTGAGCGATTGATCCGCCCACATACTTTTGGAGAAAATTACCAGGGAGAACAGTTATTGGAGGCATGGATTTGATTCATGTGACTGGGTGTTATTTTAAGTAGAACATCTGCTGTGGGCCTCTAGGGCTGTTGGCATGACAATCCACATAATGAGCACTTCTCATTTGTATTTTTTGGCATATGAGGAATCTCATTAAGTTTTTGTGTTTGTGCTTTAAGAATTGTTGTGTTATAGAAACATTGATTTATTGTCTTTTGTGATTTCCAAAGATTTCGAATAGAAAAAATCCAAAGTTTTTTTAAATTTGTACAATTTCTAAGCAAAGTTTAAAGGCCTCTCTGTATTGGATTGTTTTTTGGGAAAATGTACCGAGACGATGGCTACTTTTCCCATTTTTAGTCCAGTACGGACAGCCTAGGACGTTTTCCTCTCAGTTACTTTTCCTGAGTCCAGTGGTTACTTTTCCTGGCCAACTGCTGCCCAGGAAAATTGACCAGGAAACTTTTCCCGAGATAAATCCACTGCGGACACAGTGAGTCAGTAAAAGCACTCTGGAAGCATACGCCGACCGTGAAGGTCCTACTGTGAATGGACACTGCGCATGCTCTCCCACGGTCTCGGTAAAATTTTCCCGTGTCCAAAAATCTAAATGCGGACTTCAGTAAAATTTAGCCATTTTTCATTTTACTGTCGTCTCGGTAAAACCTCCCTGAAAAACATGTCCAATGCGGACACGACTTAATACTGCAGACTGTATCGGGGTGTGGCATTTTTACTAAGCCCCTTTTCAGCTCTTTAATTTTATTTTATTTCAGGTCCCCCGAAACCCTCCCCTCCTCCCCCCTCCGCCCCCCCTCCTCCTCCCCCTCCGCCCCCCCTCCTCCTCCCCCTCCTCCCCCCTCCCCTTTTAGTCTGGTAACACCTTGCCTGTTGTACATGTACATGTATCACTGCATAACCCCGGATAGGAATAAACGGGACAGTCAGACCTTGCAAGCATATAAAATTCGAAGGATGTCATACGTGACATTGAATGCTGACCTTTGCACGCTCGATCTCACATTTTGTAGAAATTCTTCAGCCTTTCCATTTTGTTGTATCGGGTCTATTTTTATAGGGCTTTTCATGGGATTTTCATTGCAATTGGAATTCAAATATGTATTGTGATGGATTGTCATATTTGATTGATTGTCGGAACAGAGCTGCCAACCCTCCGGGATTCTTCGAAAAATGACAAATTGTCAGTCCTGGCATGGATAAAAACCCTCCTGGATTGTCAATTAACAACCTTGGGGATTTTATTATATTTATTATTATTATTATTTCTTTCTGGTATTGAAACCATTGATTCCTCAAAAGTGCTCATTGCACTGTCGCTCGCAAGCATGAGAAAACCCATGAGAAGAGGACGATGAATTAGAAACGGCCAGAGACACCGGGGAATCCCCTTGCTCTCCACGAAAGAATGCTCTGGGATCTTTAAAGTGCATTACCTAACACACTGGACGAGCAGGTTTACATACATGTACCTTCTGAAGAATAGAGCAATTGTGATTAAGTGCCTTGCTCAAGGGCACAGGTACCCCAGCCGGGTATCGAACCTGTAACCCCAAGTTTTCACCCGAGTATTGTAAATCAGTGACCTAAACCACTCGGCCACGGTACCTCATGTATGTGTTTGGTGTCACGGAATGAACCTGTTTTCCCAGATGTACTCCCCAAAATCCGAGAGGGTTAGCAGCTCTGTTAGAGCGCACATGTCTGTCCTGCAGGGTACTCTTTGCGTTTTTAATTGCCAGTGTGAAATTAACCCTGAGTGAATTCATTGACTGTGGCTTGAAATTACACATGAGTCTATGGAAAATGATCCATTGTGGCTTCCATTAACTAGTGTTAAATTTCAAGCAACTAATAATTTTAGAAATTATCTTGCGGCCAAACATGAAGCTGATTGTATCGTTGCCCTTATCTCTTTAACCATACAAAACAAATAACTCTTTGATAAATGCTGGCACTTTTCTGTAAGCTCATTAATATTTTGAAGGCATATGGTTTGTGCAGCTGATAAATGGTTAAAGGTACACACCTGCCTACTGTTTACATGATTTAGTGATGTAGCAGCATTGACAATACTTTTTTGATGGTCGTTGCAAAAAAAATTTCATCAAAATATCCCGTAATTTACTAAAGAAGTGCAAAAATAACAAAAACGGTCAAAAGACGGGTTATACGCTTTACTAGCCGTTGCAACTACGCGAGAGCCTCACGACTTTGTCACAAACGATTCGCTCTTCTCCTGCTCAGGATATCTCCAATTTTCTGCTCACTATTTCACTGGACAGCCCGAACGACCGAATAGGAATTTCCGTTTTCTTGTTGAGGAGTTGGCATCATGTTTTTTTCTTCACGAACGTACGTGCACCGAAGCAACACGCCTACGTACGTGTGTGTGCACTTTGCCGTGCATGCTGTGCGGGGCAAATTTCTACACTCCACGGTAGCCTGCCGTAGCACGCGCTCGCTCCCGTTCTCCGGACTCTCGAAACAAACAATTATGTTCGAATTTTCATACTTATGTTTAACTTTGTTTCATACCTGTATAAATAGTCTCTCTTTTGTGAATTACTTATAAATATTGGGGGGAAATCAGAGTTGAATTTGGTGCAGTTCTGCAGTAACAAACTTTTATACGGCTGGAAATACAACTAACTCACAAGACCACGTGACTTTTCGGAACCAGAATTTGGTTCCGAAAAGTCACGTGACCTTGGATTTTTCAAAAGTGCTCAAAAACGGCCAAATTTGACGGCGTCTTTTCAGGATATATCTAATTTACTCTCGAATGCGCTTCAGAATAATGTATGGGTCTATTTCGAGCCCAAAATAGCCCAACAAAGAAGGTGTGTTCCTTTAACTGCAATATGAGTCGGGTCAAAAACTAATAGGAAAACGAAATTGTCCGTACCGTACGTAGCTGTGTAAAGAAAAAAGCCAACGTACCGTACATTACAATGGGATGTGCTAAAATAATGTATTATTAAAAAGTAATCAAACATGGATAAGAAAAAAAATCAGATGCTATCGTCTCTAAGTTTTCCACAAAAAAAAGTCAAATGCGGCAGGGCTTTAATGTTGTTACATTTGGAAGCCTTTTACCAAGAGTTTCGTAGCACACTGAAGTGGATTCCAAAACTGTATAACAATCATTGATCTTTTGCAGTGCATGACAGAATTCTACAAATTGAATTTATAAGTATTGCATATGGAAATGGTGAATATTGCATCCATTTGTAGTCACTTCTGACTGAATATTTACCATTTAGCTTTATGGCCACTTGAGGCATCTGTCTGGTTTCTAAAGGGTTATGTTTTGTGTTCTGTACATATGTGGACCATGCATTCTTATAGAATGGAATTACTGTTGCTTAGCAGCCGGTCTATCTCGTATCCCAGCAACCTGTTATACCCTGGTCCTGTAATGCTTTCTAACTGGGCAAATTTGACAAGTTTATATAGTTGCCGCCTTGTCAAGTATGGTATTAATGCTGTTGACACTAGTGCACATACATCTTTCCTGTAAGATAGTCATAGGGTTTTACAACATTATTACAGTGAAACCTGCTATTAAGGCCACCTTGATAAACAGGCCACCTGCATATAGTGGCCACCCACCTTTGGTCCCAAATGCCATGTGTATAATGCTTCAGAAACCTCTATAAAGAGGCCACCTCTTTATAGTGGCCAGTTTTGTACGGTCCCGAGGGTGGCCACTATAGACAAATTTCACTGTACCTTGGTCATTGGGCACAGCTCCCTGGGGAGTGTGCAGCCCCATCCCCTCCCTCCTCGACAGCCTGACAAAAGCGTCTCACTGGCTACACACAACATTTCCAGGTATCTATTTACTCCTGGGTGGAGAGAGGCAACCTATATGGAAAAGTGCCTTGCCTAAGGGCATGCGCACAATGAACGTTGCCAGGATTTCAACCCACAGTGCCAGTTTTAAAGAATTAAACGAGGTCTCAAGTTCAATGCGGCAAACTGCTCGGTCATGGTATTCCATTATTGCACAGAAGTTTAGGAAATCTGATTTCATGACAGAAAAAAAACTTTATTCCCTAAGTCCTGGTTTGAAAATGGCAGTCATGCCTGCTTTTGTATAGTTGTCCCTCTAAAGTTCATACGTACTACCAGAAGGCCCACATGTGAAAAGAGTGCTGAGGCACAAAACAAATTGGGTGTGTCATTTTTCACAGTACTTACATGCTGCTTTTTCAGATGGCTGGTTTGCACAAATACACACAATGTAGGCCTACATAAACCTTGACCTGAAAACTTCAACATCTAGAATTGCTTTGGTTTTGGTGGACTTTGTTCGGAGCTTCATATTGCAGCATTTTGGGTTCTCATTTTACAGGAGGAGGTGTCACGGCTTTTTACCCCAATCAAAATAAAACTGCCTAATCATCGTATAAGGCAGATGGAAGAGGTCCCAGGCTTCAAGTATGATGCAGTTTCATCATTGTGAGCTGTTTATGCCCGTTTTCTTGCTCCATGGTATATGATGTAGTGACACAATTTCCGATCTGCATTTATCTGTTTACATTGCATAGCTAACAAAACATGATTGATTGGCAATCTAATTACAGGCTTTATGTAGATGGACTGGTTGATCATTGATCAGCCAAAATACATGTAGGGGGCTGACATAATGACGTCAGGCCTCGAAATAACCGACGGCACCGACGGCAATTGCCGTCGGTGCCCTCTGCTATTGCCGCGATGCCCTCAAAATAATGAATATTTCACGGCAATAAATTGCCGTGCCTTTTTATTTAACTGCCGTCGGTGCCCTTCATTAAAACACACATATGAAAATATCAAATTTCCCACTTTTAGTGACACATTTCGGAGACCGCTGTTTAAAAATGCAACGAAACCGTATGCAATTTTTTGCAAAACCACGCCGAGCTTTATAGCACATAGCACGCACGGTAGCCTACGTGTACAGGTACTAAGGGTACAGTTTTACGAAAGTCCCTCGAACAACGGAACTTCGCCCTGGTTTCCGTGCGAAATTGTACATGTATGTTGAGCGGGCCTCATTGGTATCCGTTAGCGGTTCGGTCATGGGTTCGGTGTACAGCACGTGCGTGCACTCGTCAACGACTATGATGAAGTACACATGCAGTTTACGTGTCGATTGCAGAATACGGCCAAAGACGAATATGTACGAACATTAGCATGACGTTCGTGATATAACCGTGGTCATTGCACATGCGAAGCACACAAAATGGCGGCCGCAGGAACCGCGTTTCGTTGCGCGCTCGTTGCGAATGTCAACGAAAGGTCTAGATGATTTATCGATGAGGTGGAAGCAATACCATGTTCAACGCGGATAAATAAAAGAGACAATCCTGGTAGACTGCAACCCCAGCTAAGTACTATTAATGATTGTTGTGGTGCCCTCCAAGTTCGAGCAAACTGCCGTGATGCCCTTTTTAAATTGACAGAATTGCCGTGATGCCCTTGAAATGTGGGAAAAGGCAAGGCAATTGTTGCCGTGCCCTTTTGAACACGAATTTCGAGGCCTGTGACGTCATAGTTATGTTACAGTACATACATGTATGTGTGGATTTATATCCACCACTTGTACAGTCACGTTCAAAATCAGTCTTTCCGGGCATACGTCATATTTTACACTAGACAAAAGTCAACGTCACTGCAACCGGCATAGTAACGACGCGAGGGTGTCATTGTTCATACAAGCCTCGCTGTTTTGCTGATATTGCGGTTCCGTGGAAGTGGTGGATAGGAGTCTCAGTAGCCACACAGTTTGTAGGATTATAGAAAAGCTCACGTGTAAACAAACTATGATGTCACTTTGTCTTGGGTATTTTAGAGTTTCACATGCAAGGTTCACCTCTTTACCAACTTTTTGATGTTTGACAAAATTGAATATGTACCATGGAGGATGGAAGATGCAGGGTTGTAACGAGTCTCCCTCTGCTAGAGTCCCCAAGTCAAGTCAAGTCAAACTTCCTTCGAGTCCCAAGTCAAGTCAGGCATGTTGGTCAAGTCGGTTCAAGTCGGGTACCGGTAGTCACAACAGTAGATTTGTTCAAGCTAAAATAAAATAAAATGCTGAAACTTGCATTCGTATATAGGGTGTTTTTTGTTGTTCTGGCCAAGAATGCTCCATGTTAAAAGAAAACTTTAGTGCTGAAATACAATTCGGTCCTCAAAATGACAAACATTTCATAAAAGTTCAATTTCATTTTTGGCAGACCCGAGTAAATTCAAGTTATTTGAAGTTTGAGTCTGAAGTCAAGTCATTTGAGGTTCGAGTCTCAAGACAAGTCAAGTCGGTGAAAATCGGGACTCGAGTCCCGAGTCTTGAGTCATTACAAACCTGGGAAGATGTAGCAACAACGTAGTAGTATGTGACTTTCTAAACTGCACCTCCATTTGAAGGTAAAGAATTCTAGGTGCCAGTCACAGTGCAAAATGCTAATTCACATGTTGGTCTGGATATCATGCCAGTAACTCAAAATTCACCATTTTACCAGCTTAGTACATGTACATGTACATGTACAAATACAGATGCTGTATTTATTTATACATACTGTACATTGAACATTAATTTGAGTTTGTATATCTGCGTCATTTTAGATACATGTACCGGTACCGGTTCATCTGCATACGTGACCATTATAGTACCAGCATCTCCATTTATACGGTTTGCGGTAAACAACACACTGGATAATCATCAACCTTTGGAACTCTTTCATTTTTTGTTTATCACTGCACACATTTCGTGTTTACACGCCTTCCAGTGAACTACCAAAATACTGGCACTTAGTGTGCACTTCAGTCCCTTATTTCTTCCAAATACATGTAATGTATGTACGTGTACATGTAGGTCTTATGCTAGCGACAAAATCAAGGCCATTTCATGCATTTGCATAAAATAATGCACCAAATGATGTGTGTCAAATCATCAGAAACATTATTGTTTGGCATGTCTGGGCTAGAAAAAAAAGTTCTATTACATCAAAAACAGCTACATTTGTATAATCACATTCCAGCATTGTACATTTACCGTCTACATACATTGTACATGTACATGTACCAACGGGCTATAGTGTTTACAGTGTCTGAATTTTAAAAGTAGGTGATTGTGATGGATCCAGGCTACCGGTATACATGTATGTAGTGTCGGCCACTTTTTTAAAGCCGTGAGAGGGGTAAAAAACAAAGGCAATTTTGTTTTAAAGCACCATGAGAAATTTTGGTTCATACAAGAAAACCTTTAGGATTATATTATTGTCCTCTATACATGTAAAGTAGCTAGCTAGTAGAGCATCTGTCTAGTATCTCGGAGGTCTCTGGTTCGAATTCTGATGAGAACCACATGATTTTCTGTCATCCCATGTATGTATTTGTGTGGCTCAGCTATTGTCTGCAAATGAAGCATAGTTTGTTTGGAATGTAACAGTAGATGTGAAGAGTTCATTTGCAAAAACAGATACGGTACATAAGTATCATTCAAGCTTTTCTGTCTTGCCTTTTAGAAAAGAACCAGCAAAATGTAAAAGAAAGATATTAAATTGGTAAAATCAAGTCACTTTTACTAATTGAATGCATTAGTCAGGGCAGGAAATTCGTCACTTAAAGGGCACTGGAGTTTCAAAAGGGCACTTCCATTGGAAAATGAAAAAGTCAATGGGAGGATTTCAAAAGGGGCACAAGACCAGGGGCAACAGAGGCAATGGCCTCCGTGAATTTCCAGCCCTGCATTAGTATTGAATTTTGCTGGTTATTTTCTTAAAGGCAAGACAGAAAAGCTTTAGGTACACGTATGCAAAATATTGAATGGCACTTACCGGTATTTGCAAAGGAACTCTTCACATGTATGTACATAATGTACACTTTATTACCTGGCTGACTCAAGGCATTGATTTCTTGCAATGCACGTCCCTTGTTCCTACAAAGGGATCTCAGGAGATTGTAACTAACTCAATGGCTGCTTATTTGATTACACAAACCACGCATTTTGCACCATGCCTTTGACGAGCGAATCATAATACCGGTAGGTGCAAATTAAATGCGTGCAAATGGGCGCGCGAGGGAAAATGTTCAATACAATTGATCCAGTTGACGACATCAAACTCTCATCTCGTCACCAATTGTATGCATCTTGCAAAGATCCAAACAGCTACATGTATATTAATTTGTAGCTTTTTACAGGGTTGTGCCGTCTTTGAAGATACCGGTACAATGTATATTGTCATTTATAGTATTAAAGTATAGACGAATCCGGTAACTAAAAACTCCTCTGTATGTCCGCCATTCGGTGCCATGATCTGTACGTTTTGTATTGATGATAAGCTGTACCATAATGTTGTCACTTCGAACAATGCACGATTATTGTAAGCTTGTAAAGCCTGTGTACGCAAAGGGTGCGCGTTGTGCGCTGTTCGATTTAACAACACAGAATGCACACTTGATGGCCCCAAGTTATGGCGGACGTGCAGGGAAGGAGTCCTTAGTTACCAGATTTCTCTATTAAATTGGCGTTGCCACTACAAAATGGCCACTGCTTTTTTTCAATCGGTCACTACCCTGTCAAGTTTCTCGGGAATACACTATGGCAGAGAACAAACATGTACAGGGGGAGATGTATAAGAGAGAATTCCCATCCTCCTCCGTTTTCAATGTTTTGTCTGTAGTCTCAGCCCACAAATGTATTGCTCAGCCCACAAAAAGCCTTTGGGATAGAAAATAAGCAATGGCAAGGAATCAATACATGTATTTCTGAAACTACAGCCTATGGGCTTGGTTATAATCATTGTACCGGTACTTACATGGTGAACTTGGATACGTTTAGGAAGTAAAAAGGGCATTGTGTCCTACAAATGTCAATGAATGTGTTTGTTAGCTGTTGTTTGCATGGTCCAATAAGGATGTCACATTAAGGATGTCACATGTGTGGATTGGTGTTCTTATGAAATTAATGCTGTAGGTCGTTCACAAGTCTCTGGGTTCTAACAGCTTGTTAACACTTGATCTCGAGCGAGCTCGGGGTCGAACACAGAGCTCGAGATCACAAACTGAGTATAAAAGCTCTCGGGACTAAATTGGCCCCAGATCAGACTCCGAGATTTTGGTTTTGAGTCGGCAAAGGTCGAACCCCGAGCTCGGGATCAGTTTGCGGTTAGATAAGCAATTGATCTTTACCGCAGCCATTGCGGGGAAATTCAAGTGGCCTTGCACACTGTTCATGCATATTATTGTTCTGTACAAGCACACATAGAACACGACCTTCGACTGCAACTTCTGCCGCCGCACTCGAGATCAACTACATAATGTAAACGTGGCACTCCGAATCATTGCGGTTAACACTGCCACATTCTTATCAGGGGATCAGTCTTGATCCTTAGCTTGGAACCGGTGTAAACACGGTGTAAGAAGTATACCCAAGAAAGAAAGACACTGTGCTAAACAAGTGCAACCTCTACATAGTCACATGCCCTCCAATCAAATTACAGATTAAGATTTCCTTGGGCGTTATATAAAACTATGAATATTTCTTTGATAAATTAACTATTTAACTACACACGCACATTTGTCATATTCTGAAGTTGTAATTTGAACTTGATATATCTTTTTCTTTCTTTTCCTCTTCCAGTTTGTTCCTTTAGTGTACACAAGCGCTGTCATGAGCTGGTCACGTTTGAATGTCCTGGCTCGGACAAGGGGGCTGATTCCGATGTAAGTTTACTGTCATTTCTCGATTGTGTCCATTCCTTTCAGCATGTGCAATCATGACATTGCTGTGCAGAATCCAATAGCCAAATCACAAAGATGACATACATGCAGAGTCCATTGGCACACTAGCCGCCGTGACAATTTAACCTTTGGCATTTCCGCTGTGCTTTTGAACACCAAAGTGGCACACTGTGTTCATACACACAGTGATGAGGTGTTTTTAAAGGATATTATTGTGCTGATGCAGATGGCTAAATATGCATGTTTTTGTTTACATATATGTATATGAAAATTAATTGTCAAAAAGAATAAGCTAGTTAAATGTCATCTCTGTGATTTGATTTTTGATGAATGAAAAGTTCTCTCCTGCCCAGTGCCTAACTTTCCCTTCATAACCAGAAAGACGCATGGGCTTGGTCAAGATCAAGTGTGATTATAAACCGAGTAAAAAAATGTATATTCATAAATTATATTAATTTTTTTATTTCCCTTCAAATTGTTACTTATTCACATGTTTTAATGTTTGAATTCTAGAGATTTTGAATTTTAGTGATTAGGGTCTACAGGCAGATTTGCCAAAATGTTCAAGTGTTCCAATCAAATACATTTTTATTTCGTGTTAAAAGGCTTTAAAAATTCTTTAAAATGAGGAGTCTCTCATTGCCAGAGGTTGCTTAAAACTAAAGTTATTGTAGATTTCTATCAGTAAAATTTGATTCGTTTTGATATACAAAATGATATACAAAAATTGTGGCCATATCAAAAATCTTCAACTTTTAAGGGCCTCTAAAACAACACTTTGCATTTACACGTACTCACACTGATGTACATGTAATTAAGTTAATTGGTTGATTCTATATATATATATATATATATATATGAAGTATCCTTTATTGATGAATTGTTTGACATTAAATATTTCTTGATACCGTTTTTGTCTCTCAAAGAAATAGTAGGTTTAAAAACTGGTCACAATTTGCAGCTTGTGAATCTGCATTGTAACTTTTTAGGGTTACACATATTCACACTGAGTGTCTTTCAGGCGTTACACACATAAATTTGACGGACATTGCCTTGAGAAAAATGACATGAAATGGAACCGGCGCAGCCGCAGTGATAATCACGGAATCACAAAAACTCTTGATTTTGTGGTTTTCAGTGTGTCATTACACTCTAGGGTCTCTCTGTGCCATATTTTCTCGAAGCGACGCGCGTCATAATAATGCGTATACCATGTGGACAAGATTGTGTGAATCCACCCTATGGTGCTGCAGTAGCAATATATGTCGGGGGCCAGTGATGTTTATACATGTACCGGTACAATGCAACTGGTGTGTGATCAAATAATGCCACGTACATGTGTACCAGTACACCAGTACATAGCCACATGTCTCCTTGATGAGTTGTATAAAAAATGCATGTGACCGTATACATTGACCCGTTCATGCATTGATGCCAGTGCAATTTCAGGACAGATAAATGGCACTTGCCGCCTCAGTGACTGATTACCCGTGCGCGTTAAAATTAAGGCGAATATATTATAAGCATGCTGATTCAATGTATGTCGTGCTGTCGTGCTGGTGGTCGTGTATTCTGTCAAAATCAGTTGGAACTGCAGGATACGTTTTTAATTATTTTAAATTTATTTTAAAATCCCGGTGGAGTCAAGTTGCTTTTCGCTGCATCCAGATTTCACAAATTCATGGACATTTGTCCACATTTGTATCGAGGATAAAATTTACTAGTTCAATCACAATGTGAAAAAGACATTGAAATGCAGGAAACTTGTTTTAAATATTAACCCAATATTTTACTTCATGATTTTAAAAGAAAGTTATGAATGTACAGTAAACTCTCGTTATAACACCCCCTGATATAAAGCTCTTTCCGATATAAAGCTCCTTTTTCTAAGTCCCAGCCATTATTCTCTGCATTGTGTATGCACTGGTTACAGTGCTCTCTGGATATAAAGCTAAAATTATTTCGGTCCCTTGAAGAGCGCTATAATGAGAGTTTACTGTACACTAAAAGTATACAGCATTGATGTTTAAACCAGGTTGAAAAGCAGCTGGATTAAAATTTCAACAACCATGCACCCAATTTATTCAATCCCAAACAAATGTGTGTGACCCATAAAAAAAAAAACACATCTAGGCACTCCAGCCTTTAGTTCCAGCCAAATATTGATGAAACATGCACATACGGGATGTTTGTCAATTTACATTATAGCTAGTCTTCTGGGGTTGCCTAGCAGAATGTAATAATTAGTGCATGTGTCTGAGCGAAGACTCGTGGAACGTGCTAAATCTTCAATGTGTACAAATTGGGCATGCAGCTTTTAATTTGCCAGAAAGATGCGTTTTCCCTCTTTCATCCAAAATGTTTGATAGTCAAGTGACTACATTATGACACCAGTGGTGAAGCAAACCACGCCCAACTCTTTGGTTACATATAAATCCATAGGTTGTGGATTCAAATCCCACCCAGCATGTCCATAGTATGTGTGCCCTTTGGCAAGGCACTTTGCCACAAATTCCTGTCCCCACCCAGGAGTAATGGTTACCTGCAGGGTAGCACAGTAATGTGTTTGATTAGTTCCTAATGCAAGTTGCATGGGACTGCATATTCCCTAGGGAGTTGAGAAGGTTTAAGGAATTATATTATTGAGTTCTTACGGAATGGTATTATTGAACCCATTGACCAGGGGTAGTAAAGTGCATTGGGATTGTGAGCAAAATGTACTTTATAATAACCTAACATTATTATGAATGTGTGCATTTTGCATTCATTTCAAGCGTAACTAATTTGTGAACTGCATCAAATATCAGCCTGATTACTTGACATTTATTGCTAGATGTAAATGTTTCAGCAATGCCAACATCCTCCTAAAAGTAAGTGTACCTGTCTGGCAGTGGAGTCTCGTCTGGGATTGCATGAAAAATAACCAGCGGCTCATTTCCTAAGCTCATAATGTATTATTTCCACTGAGTGAATTACGCTGACAGCAAATTGTAGTGTGCCATGTCTTATGGAGTATGATTACGTGTATGAACTGCAATGAAACTCAAGTCTCCATTAAAAGCGTGAACAAAATTGTGTGTGAGCATTACACCTGCTTATCTCTGATAACAACAAGACTGTGAAAAGAGCCTCCGGGATGGAGTTTAATACATGTCAGTAGTGGTGTGCAACATCGTTTACCGATTGGAAAGGGTAAAGGAGCGTTTCCGTTGTGCACAGTATTGGTACATGTACTTGCATCACTGATACCGAGTAGACTTTTATTAAAGATCTCCATGTGTGATTAGGGTTGTGTATGATGAAAGCCAACCTGTTTTTAAGTCGGCTCAGTACCTCATCCACGCTCTGCAAAAATAATGAAAACTGTGTCAATGTTTTCAAGAAATTGTCCAAAGCCACCGTCCTATTTTATTAGGCTGGTTCATTGAATTATGGTATGATTGCCTGGTTTTAAACAGAATGTAAATCCGGCACTCAGGATCATTGCGGTTAACACTGATGCATTCTTATCAGGGGATCAATCTTGATCCCGTGCTCGGGACCAGTGTAAACACGGTCTAAAACTGGCTAGGACACTGGACTTGGATAATTGCCCGAGGCAAAGCAGAGGGCCATTATGGTGCACTTATACATAGTGTGTGATGTCATTCTTGTGTGTTGCTCTAATGACTGCAGGTAATCGGAATCGCGATTTCAGATTTTTGAGGAATCGATTCCCATTCATCTAGATTCAATTTCAGTGATAGCTTGTCGATTCTAGAAATTACCTAGTGATTCTGAAGCCAAGACACTTGACTTCTGCAAGAGTATTCAGTCTCTGATAATTAGGAACGTGTGTGTGGCACATAGGCCGGTGTCATTTCGTGGATGATTTAGTGCCATTTTGGTGCCAATATTTAGATCGTCGTCTGCAAAATACCGGTATGTAGTCTCGTCAATGTACACACACGTGTCAGTATATTTAAAGGTTTCCCGGGGGAAAAAAAGGAATTGATTATTAATTGAATGGTGATTCTTTTTTTGAACCCGAGTCAACTCCAAAAATGCTGGAGTTTCATAGGCTGAGTTTCACCTGACTCTATTTTCCGCTTTTTGTTATACATGTACCAAACACCTATTCATATGAATTTGTGGTGAAATTCAGAGCATGCTCCTTTAACTCGCAAATAAGTGCAGGTTTCACACTACTCTTGAACTACCCGGGTAATTAATTACCCGGGTAGTTAACCCGGAGAATCGGTTTCACACAAAACTAACCCCGCACAAGGCAGGCTGCGGTGATGACGCGGCCCGTGACGCCGTACCCGGGTAGAAGAAAACCTTGAGCTTTCAGACTATAAAGGTAACCCGGAGAATCGTCTCAAAGCTGCCGTTAACCCCGAGATTGGTGGGTTAACCCACCTCGCGAGCAGGGTTAGAAATTACCCGGGTTAAGTAGGATTTTGAGGCAGTTAACCCGGAGAATTGCTAACCCCGAGAAGTGTAGTCTGAATGCTCCAAATTACCAGGGTAATCTCGGTGTTTTAAAATTGTTCGTTAACCCCGAGATAACCCGGGTAACAGCATACATGTAGTCTGAAACCCAAGGTGTCCAAACAAACTCTTACATGGATGTATAACACTTGAGGATTTTGACAGATAGACAAATATGTCCTTGGTAGACATTGAAAAATGCCTTCTCACAGATACTGGTCAACACTTAAAGATGGTTGTTACACATTTTGCAGATAATAGTTGCTACTTCACTTCCCAGTTTTAATATTTATTTTTAATGGCATAATAGCGGCCTTTGAATTCATACTACAATAAAAACACTTAACCTTGATAAGTGTTTAAAAACACTTGGGGATGATATTGGCACTTTCAGTTCACTTGTCTCATAATGGCTGGTTAAACATTCATTATGCACTCAATCAGAAACTAATTCATGGACAAGTTGACAAGTTTAATTGCCAAAAAGGAAACACAAAATTAAAATATAAAAATAGGTGTTTTCACATTGTGTGTGTGGTATGATGGTTTCAATTTAATTGATGAGAACACGAAGGCTCAAATTTTTTAAGGCTCAAATTTGTACATGTACCGGGGGTAGGCCAAGTGTACTATTCGCAGTTAATGTTTATAGTCAATTCCTAAAACAACTGTCTGATGTATGCAATTTTGCAGGATACAAACTAGATTACTGGTTTTAAAAAATAAAAAAGCAAAGAGGAAACGTAACAAACACCGTATTTAAGGTGGATACAGACCAGGCATTTTTATTGCAACCTCAAAACTAAATGTTTGCCGCGTTTACACTACATCTCGATTCGGCTTTCAATTCACCTTTACCACTGTTTACAGACCACAACGTATGCGTGGATTCGTCGATGTACCACAAGGTGGGCACCACCCCAAGGACGCTCAAATTACCGAATCTGTATTCGGGTACTAGCATTTACACTACCCAAAAGGTGACTTTAAAAAGGCGAATCAGACCCAGGTCTGATTCGCCCCAATTTACCTTTTGCGTTTACTGGCTTCAGCTCGCCTTTTTGGAAATTGCAAAGTTTGATTCGGCAAAGGCGAATCGAGTGTAAACGGGCCTAAAGAAAACCCTGCATCATTTATGCCATCAAAAGAGTGCATGAGATGGATTTGTAGTGTCTAATAAGAAACATTTAATTTCACCCATGACTTGGCCCCAACCCCAAAAATGACTGGATCTGCCGATATAAACGCTCCATATAATGAATCGTTGGCGGCAGAGAAATGACAACATTGAAAGCATGATGGAGTAGTGCATCGGTCTCATTTGTGTGAAAGAGAATAATGTTATCCTATCAGCGTATGTACATGTATTAATGTATATAAACTCCTCAAAAAAAGTTCGGAAAGTCAAGTTTGACTGACGATTTCTCTCTTGTTACTAAATCAATTTCCTTGAATTTGGTATACATGTAATTGGAAAGCCCTGTTATTCCTCTTTACAGTGATGTGTCATTTGTTATGATTAATCAATTAGGGGATGTGCAGTATAGCGGAATACAGGGGTGGGTGGAAAGTGAAATGTCACAAAATTCACTGCTATTGTCATGCAGTGCATTCCCCTTTTGCTTGGAGGATGGGAATGTGTCAATGCACTTTTTGACAATAGCAATGCATTTTGTGACATTTCACTTTACACCCGCCCCCGTATTCAGCTGTGCTGCACATCCATCAATTGCGTAATCATAACAAAAGACACGTCATCGTAAAGAGGAATAACATGGCTTTCCAATGACATAAAATTCAAGGAAAATTATTTTGCAACAATAGAGAAATCGTCAGTCAAACTTGACTTTCCGAACTTTTGTTGAGGAGTTTATATACATATTACACGTACATACGCTGATAGGATAACATTTTTCTCTTTCACACAAATGAGACCCATGCACTACTCCATCACGCTTTCATGTTGTCATTTCTCTGCCGCCAACAATTCATTATATGACACTGTACTGGAGGCGCGTTGGAGCTCAAGTTGAAACACAGCCTCATCAGCAATGAGATGGCGGCAGACTCATTAAAGACGTAGCAAAATTACAAAGTCCCTTGTAAATCCCTGAAGTGACGCCATAGGGCAATCTACATGTATGCCAGATGTTAGTTGTTAATACTGGTATTGTACATTGTAGGTCTGAATCCAGAAAAAGATGTAATACCAGTACAGTGGTTTGGTGTATCTGTGGCATGCGACAACAGTGTCGGTGGCTTAGTATTTTTCCAGTAAATAAATAAATTTCATTCATGTGATCATGATATCATGATAGTGTAAAGAAATGTTCAGTTTAGACGAGAAATTTAAATAAAAACACTTTGGTGTGATGTTTCATTACCATGAAAATGAATAACCAAATACAAGCGGAGAAAAATGAAATGGTCTTTATGAGGATTCGAACCCGAGATCTGCACATACATGGCTCTACCAGCTGGGCTATAAGGCGCAGTGGTATTACATGTATTCCATTGTGTTTCCTTAGGAATCTACCTGTTTATTTTTCTTTCAATGTTGCATGAATGTGCAACTGGGCAAAGTGACAAATATTTTGTCATATGGAAACGACCATTTTTCTTCCTGCACCAAATATTCATGGTTAAAATATATTTTATAAAAGTGATGTGTGTGGATATGTACATGTAGATAACAAAATGATACTAGGCCCATATATAATGTAATGGTTTCTGGTTCATTGTATATAATCAATTATATGAGAAACCCATTACCGTTGTTTACGGATGTGTGCTTAAAATTGTTATCCTCGTTTCGCTGCAAGCACGCCGCGCCTTTTATGCAGCCTATGTTTCCATAGCAATGCCTAATGGCATCAGGGAACCAATGTATCCATTAGTCTCCCGGGTGAAATGGTTTTAATCGCCACCCTAGATCAGCAGGCTGCAAGCCAGTGCACCTAAGGGAGTCAAGATTCCAGACATACAGAGTACCGGGCACCATGATGAGTGATTTGATATGGTATCTGACACAACTCTCATGGGAACCGTCCATGCATGTCTCTCCATATTAGACATCTCCTGCATGACCAGATAATGACCTGCTTGATAATAAAATTGATGTATTCCCTTGTCCAGGCCTTGAGAGAATTCAGAACCATTTTTACCCACGTATGTTTAATTGATTTAGGCCCCGGCCTTAAGCATGCATAATTATTTTCTAAGTGCTAGAATTTACATGTAGATCCAAATTGTTCAATATTCCAAACCAATGCAACAAAAAGGTTAATCCGGTATTTTTATTTGGAAAACTTGTCTTAAAATATCGTGTGAAGGCTTTTTACGGAAATTGAATGTATCCAACCAAAAATCTAAGCATTTAATTTGGCTAATTTGCCAAAACGCAACAAAATGTAAATTTAACAAAATGTGAATGTCTTAAACCTCTTTGTGTTTGCGTGACTGGCATTCAAGAAAAAATCAAAGAGACAACACGTACATGTACGTCTTTTGCAGGTAAACTCTTCATGTGTTTTTGTTTGTTTAAAATATATTTCGTCGCGTTGGCGCTTGCGCAAAATTGAGAAATTGGAGGATTGAATAATCGGTTTTAAAAAATCTGAATATTTGGTTTCGGAGTTTGTCCAGGACAGTCAAAAGCTACATTGACTGTCTTGGGTAAACTTAAAATGCAATGGTAATCATATGTAAACGGTGAAAATGAAAAAAAACACAAAACGGAGGGCATATTAGCAATACACATACTGGCAACAATCCAGAATCTTTCTAAACACCGCTATAGACCATATCGAATAGCTGCCATCTTGTAGGGCAGTTTCTTTGTTGCGTGAGGACATGCATGGTTACACATTTTGTGTTGTACATTGTTGACCACATATGCAGCACGATATGTGGCAGAGGGCATCCCCCTATTGTTTTCCTATTGTGTGTCAAACATACAAGGAATTCCTTTCAGTTTTTAGGGGGATTGGTGCGTTAACAAAAGGGAAGAGTGTGTTGAGGTATAGGGGCGTTAGGGGAGTCCCTTTGCCACATATCGTGCTGGGTATAGTTGACCAATTTAAACTACAAAAGTTGCCCCACAAGATGGATGGCAGCTATTCGATACGGTCTAGTGGTTTCACTGTGTCAAAGGTCACCTAATTACTCACCTGTGTTTGTCTTCCAGATATAGGGAGAGAAATATAGAGCCACATGCGTTTCTGTACCGGTACGTGGCTCTATTGTACACTCTCTCCTTCTGGAGGACAAACAAGGGGAGTTTAGTCACTCATAACAGCTTGAAACCGCTCAGCCATCGCACCTGCATGATAAAATTGTTTTGTTGAAATTAACTTTTTTTTAGCATGTAGACAGTCATTTACAAGTCCACTTAATGCCACACTTCATATTAACCCACTCTATATCAGCTTTTAACATCTCAAGATGTACTTGGCTTGGGGCATTCAACAGTTTCATCCCTTATCCTGAGAACAACTTCACACTGTCTCCATTTATAAGCTCTCCTGAGAAAACCTTTGATAAACCTGCACCCAAAGTAGAGCCCCAAGGCTCCCAGTGCACTTTACTTGTCTCAGACTGAGAGAGAGATAGATTAGATGGGCTGAATCCCACTTGAGTGGCGTCCGAATTTGAACAATTTCCTGTTCAGAATGTGTCTGAATTAAATTTGGCAAACTCCTCCGGAAACATTTGACAGCAGCCATTTTGTTTGCTGATTACAAATTTTGCGTTGCGTGTTAGGGGGGGGGGGGGGGGGGGGTGGTGTATGGATTGTGTCACACTGGAGTCTGCACAATTTGTTTGCGGCTGTGAGAGAGATTTTAGTTATTTGAATAATGGAATGAATGTGTGGTTGACTGGTTTTAAACTGTATATTTTAAACTACATGTACATGTAGTAGGAACCTGGACGTGAATAACTGCCCAATGTGAAGCTGAGGACAGCTACATGTACTTGTATGATGCAATCATGATGCACCATGACGATGCACCATTTTAAACTTATAAGTAGGACAAACCAATCATGGCAAAAACTGAAAAACTTCTTTTTTCATGCATAAATGTTGACGCTCATCACCGTACAAAAATGTGCTGCAGAAAACAATTTGCTGTGATCCATCAAACTGAAAATCATGGAATCACAAAAACCATTCTGTATACCGTACATGTGTAGTTTTTGTGAGGCGATGCGCGTCACAATTTACACGCGTAATGTGTGAAAAATATTCAGTGTGATCAATAATGTCGGCGGTTGAACATTTTTTTCCAGGCCTGGTTATGTTTTGTTTACTTTCTCTGAAGGATTCCTAGGGGATTTACACAAAAACACTCATTAAAAAGGAAATATTAAAGGTTAAAAATTGAAGTTTAAAAACAAAAACATTTGCCTTTTGAAAATCTGTGTATACATGTAATGCCGGCAATCATTAAAATAATGGCCGTGCAGTGTGTGCACTCGCTGATAATTTCAGTTGCTTTTTAATAAAATCCGTGGCCTTGGACAGCAATTACGCCCATTTCATGTTCAACCAACTGGCATCAATATCTTATTATTGAAAATAGAGCATTTATACATGTATTATGTGCTGTTTTCTGGTTGGACCGTCCCTGTACTGTCATTTCTGAGGTACACATGTACACACTAATTATCTGCACTGTGATTTGTTCACATTATGAAATATGGGTGCAGCAGTATACATTTATACGGTTATTTATGTTGGACAGTAAAATATTGCACCATGTCTTGGGGGAGGGGGTGGGGGAGAGGATTGTTTACTTAACCTGGTGTTTTCAATACAATGTAATTTCAATATTGCAGCAATATCGCATTTGAAATGACTGTTGTTTTTATTTTTTATTCTCAGTGGAAATCTGCTACCACCTACATGTACATGTATTATTACTTATTTTGGATATTTCAACATCGATTCTACTCGAATGTACATGATAGGGATGGGATGTTTAACTGGTTAACTGTTTAACCGAAAAAGAATTGAAAAACAGGTTTTGGCGAACGTTTAAACAAAACCCAATTTAAAAAAATTTACAATAATTTTCAGAGGGTTACATGTATTTGTAATGACTTCATGAAACTGAAATAAATTTATATGGGGTTGTAGTAAAAATGATTATTTTGGGGACCTATAGGTATTGTGTGCATTGCAAATACATCTATAAACACCAGCAACAATCTTTAGTGTCGGCCGAAAGGTTAACCGACACTTGAAAGAATTGGAAACCGATTTCTGAATTAATTAACTGTAAATTCCCATCCGTAGTACATGTACATGATCTATGTAGGGTCAAATCTTTGAAAATGAGTACCGGTAGGTGTGTGTACGTGTAGTATACATGCAGACACACACAGACCGTTACCAAATACACTATGCGGACTTCTTTTTGTACTCGTGCACTGTAGAAAATTTTGCCACATATCTTTTGCCGCAGGATTTCGCCCTAACTTTACAATTCGTTTAAGGGCATCGTTACACACCTTATATTTTTTTTGAACCCCCCTCCCCCTCCCCTTATCCTTTTTAAAATGCTAAGACAACTCGTCTGCGGACCTGTGCAAGTCCACACAGTTACGGTGTTACCTGGTTTATGCAGACCTCTTTTGTACGCAGGTTCGTATAGTGTACTACACGCTCGTACACCTGCCCATACGGATGCACATAACATGGCTCCAATTGGATTGTACATGTACATGTAGTACTGTTATTGATCTAGTCCCTGTAGTATCCATGGCAGATTTCCGAGAGTGGCCTCACTCCCAAACTAATTACAAGATGATTTACACGGGTATTACCGTAGAGGTCATTTCAGTCTGTCCCTTGTCAAGTTAATGCATGAAATCACATATTGGAAATGCGTTTTGTAATGAATAATTATAGACCAGCAGCCTAAACAGGCTTATTAGATATTACGGCTTGATTTAGATACATCCACAGGTCATAAGCATTGGAGGATGAACACACTTGACAATAATGATCGAGGTAATTAAACCCGGTGTATCTGCTGACTGCATATAGAGGGATCTTCACACTAGATGTCTTTTGACCCGGGTTGAAATTGACCCGGGTTGAAATCAAGCGTGTGACTGTCTAGAGTCAAGTTTAGCATTCAACCTCGCAATGTTTCACACTTGTTTATTTTGCAAACCTACTTCATTTCACCTCGGGGCAAGTTTAATTTGGAGATACTTATTTTTTATTTATTTATTCATTTTTAAAACCAAATCCAACAGCGAATAAATCGCCATTTATAGGAAAGGTACAAATAATGTATATGACATAAAACATAAAAATGAAGAAAAAAAACAGAATTAAAGTAGGCTATGTACATTAAAAATGAAATTTGAAATTAATACATATTCCGTAATTTGAATTATATTCAAGAAAACAAATTTCGTCAGTAAAACTAACAAGAAGGCTAAATTTTGACAATTTGAAAAATGGGTGAAATAAATAAAACTAAATGTATCCCAGATACATGGAGCCCGCTGTATGTCGTAGAAATTCTGGAGAAATTCAGTGCGACTCCTTGGGACATGCAGAATGTGTTTGTCTGCATTAGTTACAGTGAAATTATTATGGAATACTTTATACAAAAATAAACAATCATTAACAATTCGTCTGCAGGAAAGTGGAACAAGTCTAAATTGGTTACATAAATCATGGTAATCGGGAACATTTACATCATTATTGTTGGGTCCTAGAGTCTTGTACATAAAATAAACAAATCTTCAATCCTGCTCGCTTGGTACGGTGAAATAAACAAACAAGTTACACTTCTGCACGGGCCAACCCAGGGCAGGTGTTTTATTGTGTGTAGTGTACACGTCTTGAAAGTCCTAAAACTCCACCGTACAATCTAAAGTGCTGGTACTAGATATTTCTGACAATACTAAATACATGTATTCTCTGCTAATTGTAAAACTTAAGTGTGAGACGTACGCGTACGGTACATGTACTAGGTTGAGTGGTTGAAATCAACTTAGTATCCATTTAGCATTAGTGTACCGGTATGTGGATCATTTTCATAAAAATGGGACAGCATCAAAATATTACATACATGTATTACCATTTTCTTATTGAAAGACGCACAGAACAACTGCATGGGTCCCATCTCAGTCGGCATAAAATTCAATTTATTGTCGTACTCGCCAGCCGAAAACACATGTCTAGGACGTACCACTCAACTTACCACTCGATGTAAAATTACATTTACTTGCTTTTTAGCAAGCCTGCAGATGACTACAGGAATGTTCATCTGCTACCGGTATATTGAATAATGGCCACGGTTTCTTGCCCTTGAAAGCAGTCTCATTAGAAACCTGTACATTTTGAGTGGCGACCATCCACTCCAAGTTCCACATATTGGCCTAGTTTTGGGCCCAAGCAAACATGTTCTTGGCTCTCATACTTAGCCTTGCGTGTTTTTATCCCGCCTCATTCCACCCATTCAAGGGTAAACACCGGCATGTTGTACAATTCTGCTTTCCTGAAACCTGGCAAAATTGGCATGGTGGTCATTTAGAGTGAAACTGGTCTGGAATGTCGGCAGAACTTAAAAGCTATCGTCCCCTCCAGAAAGAAGAGTGATGAATACTGGCCACTCATTTTAGAAACGCTTGAACTGTTTAGTTACATGTATGACAAATGTATCGGAGCTAGGATTGTGAAATCGTAAAATCGTTTGGTAGAAATGGCACTCAATGTTTCATCATTTTGTGTTTAATTTTTAAGATTCTACTTCTATACAAATTGTAACAGCACAGGAAATGAATAATAAATCAACATTTAAGTTTTGTTCAGCAAAAGTCGGTGAGTTAAAGGGTACGTTAAGCAATATTAACCAGTGCAGACATTTCTTCACAGTAAAATGTTTAGACTGTGGTTGTTGCATTGCTTAGTAGTCGTGCGCACAACCATGCAACATCAAGAAAAAAGTTGGGTTCTTTGGGAAAATCTGAGGGAGTATATAGGCCTATACCACTATATGCATAATAGCTGGGCTGGTAGAACATATATCTGCCAAGTGTGTCGGAGGTCTTGGGGGAAAACCTGAGGGAGTATGTACCACTGTGCCTCATAGCTCGGCTGGTAGAGCATCTACATGGTATGACCGAGGTCTTGGGGGAAACCTGAGGGAGTATACCACTGTGCCTCATAGCTCAGCCGATAGAGCATCTGCCCGAGGTCCCAGGTTCAAATTCCAATAAGGACCGTACGATAAAGATCATCAATTGATTTTCCATTGTACATGTTGTTTACAAAAATGACTTGAAACGATTACCTTTGCCTGTTCATAAATATTAAAGTTATGTATCATTTATGGTGCATATGTACAGCCTTGCAAACCAGATAGCCTGCATAAAATTTACAATTCATGTAGGATGGAATTTGCATCCAATTAACTCAATATGCATGGATGGCTTAGAAATGGCAATGCTGAATGCAAACATGAGAGATTAGTGAGTAGAATTTACTATTTTAGTGTGACATTTTGACTTAATAGCTGTTTTCCTTTCCTATAATTAGATGTCCACATATGCATGCAGCGGCATAGCCATGGGGAGTTGGGGATGGGAGTTTTAGGGAGGGGGGTCATGCTTCCCCCACAAATTTCCAGTGCCACCCTCCTCACCCCCACCCCAGGTGCCTCCCCACGGTAAAATCCAGATGCATGTAGTAGTGCCCTCAAAAAGGAAAATGGGAAAAGTGACCACCACTAAAAAGCAATTCCCCCTGTACTCCCCCTCCCCCAGTGAAAAAATCCTGGCTACGCCGCTGTATGCATGTATACCATTCGTGTGCAACAGATTATACGCATCGTACCCGTTCATTATTGTGGGAGCCAAGCCATGTACATGTAGATGAAAGCAATGGCCAGTAATTTTCAATGTCCGCGTCCACACCCAAGTGAGGTGTTCTATTAAGAGTCGGAATATACATGTAGGCTAGATAGGATGGCGGCTCCTAATGGAATATCTGTCAGATATGATGGAGAGGGACATGTGGTGAAAGTCCGACTAGGGATCTGCACTAATTAATACAGCAAGATGCATGGTGTACGTCCCTGGAGACCTTTGTGGGATGTCACACGTAAACAGTTTCTGAGAAACACTACCTGGGGCTATATGGGTCTTTCCGTTGCAATAGGAGCCAAAGTGTGACATTTGATGGATTAAAAATAAAAAAAATTAGATTTAAAAAAAATAATAATAATGTGACCACGATTTCTGCATAACATACCCGAACAGCTGTTTTTGAATTGTCATCTCTACAACCACGGTCTGTCACGGATCTTGTCATTTTCAGTTGGAAGGAGATGCTGCTGGGCCATGGCTATATAACATATTATGGTCATTGATTCAGGCCATGTGAACAGGTGGTTGAAGCACCTGGTGTCTCGAAAGGTACATTGTAATAGGCATGTTCAGAATAGGCTTGGGAGACTCCAGCATATTTTTAGAGTCGACTTCGATTCCAAAAAAGATGAGTATGTTCACACAGGTACTAACATTGAAGGTAAATTTAACGACAGAAATAAATCACCCCATATGCATCCACTTGCTACATTAAAGGTCATTGTATTATTTGCAATGACCCAAAAACTTACTTCGTCAGTTGACAAGAAAAACTTTGCTCAAAGTGTTGATACAGTAGCAATGGTAACAAACACCACATATTTCTGTCTAAGATGGTACCTTTCTTTAAGAAATTAAAACAACTGAGGGTGGTTTTAAAAACAGGAGAGCACTCTCAATTTCAGCATTCACTTATAACACCAAAACCATTTGTGGCTTTTAAAGGCTTTCCGAAGCATTGTTACATCTATGTAGCTGAAATTTCTGCAGGCTAGTTTACCAACATTTTTCTTTAGATATGTAATGCCGTTATTATAGGAATTTTCAAAAAGTTTCATCTTACAAATGATAATTGGGTACCAAACTGATTGACCACTTGACGCCGTAGGACGTGTAAACACACCAAGATTTCCCCATCGGTGTAGCGGAGGACTGGTAAACCATTTAGGAGAATTTCGTTTGTTACTGCGTTTGACGTCTACACTCGCAGTAATTTCCGAAAGAAATGGCCAAACAAGTTTATAACAAAGAGACATTGTGGTGTAAAGTGACGGTGCATCGACATAACAATATCTCTCCGCACATGGTTAATGAGTTCAGTTGTTTTCCGTCCGTCCTCTAAAAATAAACCCGGGCATACGTACAGCAATGCTTGAAATAATCCTGGCGTTAACTTGTTAAACAAATATTGAATTTGAAGCAGAAAATCAGTGTACAGTATCAATTTCTATCAAACGTCATACTCTTCAGTGATTGCTACCTTTTAGGACAAGTCTGTCCAAATCCCAACAGAGGACGAATCTCAATCTTCTGCCTTGGAGGAGGCATATAAAAGACGAGAACCAGTTCTCCTCGAGCTCCAGCCATGCTCTTAAACACCGCTCGTCAATTCTCAACATAAACTTGCACATTACTGCAATCTTTCCATGCACGCGCATTTGTCATTCTAATTTTTGCCTGCACGTTCCAATCGTAACATTAAATAATGTCTGTCTGGCGTCTGCAAAGCCCACGATTGTGGAATTAATGGCGCTGTATTCGGGTTTATTCAGTAATCAATTTGAGAAGTGTGCTCTGTAGTTTCATTTTCACAAAATAATTGGTCTTTCCACATTAAAGGGGTACATGCGACGACCAAAACCACATTTCGAAACAAAACGCTTGATTTTTGTCTTAAAATTAAATAAATAAGTATAAGTTCTTTCTAAAGGTACAGATACTGTGAAAACGTACATGTACCCAGCACTCGCCACTACCGGTTTTTTCCGGGTGAGCTGCCCAGGCAAAATCATCAGACAAAAATTGGCCGCCTGTAGAAAAAATATTTGTCGCCCGGACAAAAATAATGAATTTTGCCTACTAAAACACTTCGAAAGTACAGCCAAGTCATTCCCAAATTAGGTGTAAAGTCACCAAACATGATTCGCTAGCCACTGGTGCCATTATCGTTCCCTTACTGTACATGTACCACACATATCTATCGCATCAGCGACCCAATCCGTGCAGTAGCATCATGCGGCGAAAACACTGATTCGCTGCGTAAGGGCGCTGCTCCGCGCGCCTGGACAAAATTTTTAGCTGTGGAGAACACTGGTACCTTTCTAATTCTAAAGCCTCCCTGTACAAATTTGTATATTTATGTACCGGTAATCTGGACAGGCAAAAATGTCCAACCATGGAGTTAAAAAAAAAAAACCAAACAAACAAAAAGGACTCCTTTCTGGAAAACCCATCCCCAGTCTTGCACATGTTTGAACATGTGACCTGAAATTTTCCCTTTATTTTAGCATGATAAGAGTATGATCTTACATATAACTAATGAAGGAATCATTCCAGTGTCTAAGATATGATGTTAATGTTGCCGCTCTAATGTTGTGCCAGCTGCTTGCCTTAGGGAATTACCAAGGAGATTGCTTTAGATAAATGCGCTCATTCAAATTGCATCATATTACCGTCATTGCATAATTGAACATGTTAAAGGCACAGGCTCGTCAGCAATGCACGCGCGCCAAATTCGTGCCACGAAATACCCAGCTCCATGCCTTTGCTATGGAGCTGCGTATTTCGTGGCACGAATTTGGCGCGCGCGCATTGCTGACGAGCCTGTGCCTTTAAGCATGCCGTAGCTGTGAAATAACAGTAACGTTAGCATAATGTTAGCTAAATTTTAGAAAATAATATGCTTAGTAGAAAATACAGCTTAGCACAGAAGAAAATGTGCTTAGCAAAAGCAGGTCACCAGCTAAAATCTCATGCCATCTGTGTGGCTTTTAACTAGTGTGTACTCTGCCAATTTTGCTGAACACAAACATTTGCTAAGCAGTATTTTTCTGTTAAACAATGCTATGAAATTGATCCCAGGTCATTTGGAGATACCGGAAGGTTTATCTATGGTAACGGATACAATTCTGTTTGTTTGTTCATGTGCTTCTGAATTGATACGGAAATCTTTTCAGAAAAGGCAGGAAATTATTAATTTTGATTGAAAAAAGATGATTAATTAAAACCCCAAATGGAGAGCCCTCAAAGGAAATAACAGACCTTTTTAAAACTTTATGTACAAATACTGTCTTAGGTTGAGTAATTCCACAGTGAATTTGGTACCATTTCTCAAATCACTTTTGAGTAATTTTTTCCTGTCAATATGTTATACAAATAACATTTCCAGTCATTACAAATGATACAGTGGACCTTTAAGTAGCCTCAAGGATTGTGTAAGGACCCATTAAGGCAGTTGTCTAATGGATGAAGATTACCTATCATTAAGTTTAAATTGCTGATCGCGTCAAGCGATTAATCAAAGAGACTGAGAATGGACGCTTCAAAATGAAGATTTGCTTTAATTAGTTTACCCGAGGCAATGCAAACCCACTGAGACAACGCGATGAATTTACATGAGTCTTATTGGCTTCTACGGCTTTGTAAATATTATGTAGGGAAGGACATTGTTGAAACTTCTAAGAATATTGATGATTGCTCGCAGCGTCTTAGCAAATATATTGTTGGTGTCCCCTAAGGTGGCGTGGGAGTGGACGCTGCAACATGGTTTATTTAGGTCTTTCTTCAGTCTACGGCCCATTTTTGACAATCAAGATATTTTCACAAGACAGCTCCCTAAAAGTCTGACAAATGTCTGACGACATGTGCCTTTCTAAAACTGCCCTGTACAAATTTCCTGTTAACGTACATGTATGTAACAAAGACGGACACTTGTAGGATATTTTGGTCTACACATCACTAAGCTAGTTATTTCGCAAGTACTGTAGTTCGTTAAGTTTTAGCTTTGCTAAATACACGTACCGGTATTTGTGAAACCTTCGTAAATTCAGGCTCGTACATGTACCTTGATATCAAATGATGGGTAATGGGCCATCTGGAAATCTAGAGAAATTAGAGTACTTAGCGTTTTTGAAGTCACAGCGGCACAGAAGATTGTCTTTAAATTGAAACAAATTGGTCTATTTTACAAGTCCTACATGTAATTTGTAAGTCTTTTCCAGCCGAGCTCGGGATCGAACACCGAGTTCGGGATCAGCTCCGGATCACAAACTGAGTGTAAATGCTCTCGGGACCAAATAGGCCCCGGATCAGACCCCAAGATTTTTGTCTCGCGTCGGCGGAGGGTCGAACCCCGAGCTCGGGATCAGTTTGCAGTTTGAGACATGTAAGCAATCAATCTTACCGCATCTGCTCCATAGCCGTTGCGGGGAAAAGCTCGCGAAATTCAAGTGGCCTTGCACACTGTACATGTACATGCACACATTGTTCTGTACTTGCACACATAGAGCACGACCTTTGACTGCGCTCGAGATCAACCACAGATTGTAAACGCGACACTCCGAATCATTGCGGTTAACACTGACACATTCTTATCAAAGGATCAATCTTGATCCCGAGCTCAGGACCAGTGTAAACACGGTCTTCAAGATCAAGTCTCAAGTCACTTCAGCAAGGCCAAGTCAAGTCTCATGTTTCAATATTTTGTGAAATCAATGCAACTCAAGTCTGTTAGGGATTTTAGTCACCTGCTATATTTTTTCTAGTGGTCATCCCCAATGCCTCGTTTTATAATTAACCATAGCATGGACATCAACATGTTTGGGCCCTAAATTTGTAGAGAGACTTAAAGGCAGTGTACATGATTGGTATCTCGAAAATAAGAAATGTTCACAGATTTACGCCTAACTTACACAATATAAACATGATGACCGTAGAAAACTTCCCCTGAAATGGTTTTGTCTTATAGTCTTTGAGAAATGAGTAAAACAATTAGTTTTTGTCTCATGAGACGAAAATTCAATTCGCCCCAAGTACCATTTCGCCCAAGTACCATTTCGCCTCCAAACCACTTCACCCGAGTGCCATTTCGCCTCAAATCACTTCGTCCAAACACTACATCGCCCAAATGCTACTTCGCCCCAAAACCACTTCGTGCACAGGCCGTGGTTCAGGGCGAAGTGGTTTTGGGGCAAAATGACTGCAAACCTGTTTGTGACTGTTTTCTCAAAGGTTTTTGATCAGGTTGGTTTTAATAATGCAGTATCTTCAATCACACAGGGGGATAAAACTATTTGTAACAGTTTACCTGTCATGTATACTATCTTTAAAACAGAATCTACATGTACTTGGAGACGGACATACATGTACTTAAAGTGTTTTTTAAGTGGAGATACCCAAAAATCAAGAGCCAGGCGTACTAGAATTGACACTCGGGATTTTGTCGTGTATCCATTTATTCCAAGGCACTTGTAAGTGAATTAAAGTTCCTCGACGACAATGGCAGCTCCTTTGACTAGAGCACTTCTAGGTTGCTTGTCACACTCGAATGCCTTCTTTTTGATGTTATATCGTCTTCTGCGGAGGACATAGCGGCTTGTTAAATTGGATTACAGGCATTTGGAAAACTTCAAGTTTTTGTCACTGCTCAAGGCTCTGACATGTTGAGAGAATGTACATGTATGCAGGACAACACTCTGAGTGTTTGCAGTTAGTTTTTTTTTTTCATTTAAGGGAATTTTGTTTGTGAGTTTTACTTTAATTTAGTTAGTTGGTGGAAAAGAAAGTTGAAAAATCAATCTGAACATGCAAAGATTATTCAACTTCGGAAATTTGAACACGGTGGCAAGTCTCATGATTGTAATGAAAAACACACAACATTTCCATGTAAGCAATTTATTTAGTATGGTGCCTAATCACCATTAAAACAAAGCACAGAAAGGGTTAAGGAAGGAACTTTGCATGTAAAGATGCTTAAAGCCACAGCTCACTATTAGGAATCTCGAAAATTAGAAATGTTCACAGATTTACACGTCATATTTACACAATATAAACACGATTATGGTAGAAATCGTCCCCTGAAATGGTTTTGTCTGAAGTGCTATACTGTAGTCTTTGAGAAATGAGTAAAACAATTAATTTTCGTCTCATGAGACGAGAATTAGATTTTGTAATCCCACCCCCCTCGATTGCCAGTAAAAAATTCATTTCAAGATGTTCACCTTTTTCTTGAATATGAAAGTACCAATAAGGCTGACACTTTCACAGGGGAATGTTACAACATACATGTAGCTCTTTATTCTCAATAAGTACAGATTACTCTAATGGCCAAAAAAACAATGTTGTGCGATGGCTTTAATTGTGTCCATGTGTGATACAAACTGATTCGAAATTCAAACATAATGTACACATGTACGAGCAAAATCAATATTGCAGTTTTATGCAATAAAATACATGTACTGTGGAAATAACCTCCTGATTCCACACTAATGGAAGTATAGGGGGATAACCATCGGAACCGGTTTACCTAAGAGGTCTCATTGACCAATAAACAACACAGGCAGGCCATGCAGTAGGGTAAGTGCCCACACGAACCAGTGGATCTCGCTGGAGTGATGCAAATGCATACATGACGACTGTAGTTTAAAATTAATGATGAATGATGAGTCGGGGATTACAGAAGTTAATCAGTTTTATGATTGCATGCATGAATAAATCATGGCTGGCAATACAGAGTGTCTTGAAATAAACTTATTAGTTGGAAAGCAGTAGCTCCCTTGAGTATTCGTAATGCTGTTCTGGAGGACAATCTAGTCGTAAAAATCTTTAGGTAACCTTTAAAAAATATTTTTTTAAATAAAATTTATAATACCCCGTTCCCACTACAAAATGTCAGGGTTATCTCGGGGGTAACGGCAGTCCTTAACCCCGGGGCAGTGCGAGTGTTCCAACTACTCTTTTTCTGCCCCGGGTTAAGACAAAATATTTGGCCGTTACCCCGGGGTTCGTTAACCCTGCCAACGACCAGGGTTAAGGATGGCAATCTCGGGGTTAACGGCCGAACCCCAGGGTTAGCATTGTAGTGGGAAACCAAGCAGGGTTAAGTGTTCACAGGCAATCTCTAGGTTAGAGCATGCTGTGCACATTTTTGCTCTCCCAATTAAGGTATGGCTTCTAAGTATCTCAATTCATGACGAAAAGAAGAGGACAAAGGTGTAGAAAGAGGAAGAAATAAAGCTCCTCATCCAGGCCTGGTCGATAGACAAGTTCAGTAACAACTCGATGGGACTACTCGAAAATCGTAATAGGATGTTTGCAGATTTCCGTTCCTCCAGTCTCTGTATACAGATATCAGGGGCGGATCCAGGATTTTGAAAAGGGGGAGGCGTGAAATTTTTAAGCATGAAATGCTGATGACAATGAAATAGCGAGCTCGTAGCGCGAAGCCCTGACGGCTTCTAGATGGATTCTAGATGCTCTGTGGTGCGATCTGAGGCAATATTTAACCACTTTAAGCAGGAAAAGTGTGCACAAAAAGTGGGTTTTTTTTTTTTTGAAAAGGGGGGGGGGGAGTGTGCGCCCCCCACACCCCCTCCCCCCCTTTTACTCAACGTAAGAGTAAATTACACACAATTTATTAGAGGGTACTTATGTTACAAAACATTACAAAAAGACATCACAAAAAGTAACTAATCCATTGTAAACATGTTTATAACTTATCACAATATTTGAACGAGAAAGATTGTTCATTTACGCCCATTTTGACGTCCTATTTGCCAAATTCTGTTCAGTATCAGCAAAGCTGCAGTGCTTAGGCCATGTTGTAAATTGGTATTGTGTACTTGACACTGTAATAATGGAATATTTATGACAAAATTATTATGACAAAAACATTCTAAAGCACTTTTCGACTTGTGCTCCTTGGAGCATTACACAAGTATGATGACAGATGCCAGCCAATGGTAATATAAAGGCTGAAGACAAGAATCACATGGTCAAGTTTACAGAAATATAAAGTGCCGCTTATCCAGATGGTGTTACTGGTGAAATGAAACTACATTTACTCACGGAATAATTATGAGTAAATTTTAAGAACCGAATCCAATATTGAAAGATGTACATATGACAAAACCATAGTCGTGAAATGACATTAATGCGCCAGTGATGATAACAGTGCACTGGTGCAGGGTCGCTGACCGAACATTACGAGTTTATCCTTAATATATAAAGCCAGGTGCAAATGTTAGTCCCACTGAAGTGTGGAGCATGGGATGCCGTTCATTCACAATGGAAGTCATCCAGAATCTTGAACTTTAGGTGTGCATTGCTTGGCAATGATGTCACATTTGCCTCCTCGTTTCAAGGGACGCAGACATTAAAATATACTCGCCATACTGCTAATTATTTACTTGAGTCAATAGTGTTTTGGATTGTCGCATCAATATGTGAACTACAGTAAGACGTGATGACATCATGTTCAGCAGCCAATTTTATCGCATAAGTTACGCAACATTCGTGCGATAATTACACGCAAGCTATGGGGGCCTATGCCATTTTCAAAAGTTGAGTAAGCTACGCACTTTTTCGTGAAATAGGCTGCGTGTTTCAGAAAGAACTCCAAAAACAGTAATCGCCGCATTCTTGATTCTGGCAGTGGACGAGACAGAACTTGAAGCATGCGCAAAGCGTCAACATGATGTCTGTGCTCAAAAGTCGACTTTCCTTTCTTAGGACAAACTGTAGATTAATTGTTACTTGATTAAGACCGGGAATAGACTACTAAAATTATTGAGACCTGTATAGGCCCTTTGCACCGGCGGCCATGACAGGGGGTAGGTTTTCTTATTTAATTGAAAACTGTGATGTAACTAACAATAGACCTACAACGTGCCTATTTGTGCATGACACATCAACGTTATTGCTCTTAAGATGGCCGTGCAAAGGACTTGGGCCTGTCTTAACGTACTGTTTAAGACCAGCCACCCAGCCACATCTTATTAGAATGAGTTTCCCCTCCTCTTATATCCAGCAATGCATGCAACTTGAAGTACTCGCTATAATGCATCGGCTCAATATTTCCTGTATAGACTCTAACTCTCTGTAATAGCATTGAAACCCAACCTCCCGTTAAGGGCTCGAACCACCTGCCTTAGTCCTTGCGAGGCCTCTCCCTGTAATCGCTGTATAACAATATCAAATTGATTAGTGTATCATAAAGTAAATCCATTTTGTGAGAAGTCAACGGAGAATATGCAATTTGATCGGTACTTCAAGGCTTAGAAGGGAATACAGTTACCCGCCATGCGGTCAGTGACCATTTACATATGTAACGGACTGCATTCAAGTAGACGTTTGTGTATATTTTTTCAACAAGAGGAATGTTTTTCAAATGCTTTATTTATGTATACAGAACTTTTACTGATAGTTATTTGAATATTTATGTTAATTGATCCGATTCATGTAATTGCCAGTCCTTCTGCTGTTGGATGTGGTAAATAAATAAATAAATGCAATTTGGGACAGAAATTTAATAGCATTTCTAGCAAACAAATTGATGGAATATCAATTGTATTTTTCTTAAAGCGATACTGGGATGGTGGAAAAAAGATTTGAATTTGTCAAGGTCAAGAAAGTGAACTTGTATGTGAGAAAGTGATTTTGTTTTTCAAAGAATATATTTAGCATTTGCATGCTTCGTCGAAAGGGAAAATCAATACAATTTTGTATAATTGCGGTCACTTGCTACATATTGAAACCAGCAAGTTTGGTGATCAAGTGGTTAAAGTTGCACTGTCCGATTTTAGGCCGATTTGAGCGTCAAAAATATTTGTAAAAGTTAAATTGTTATTTTTCTAGAATAGGAAAAGTTATCGGCTTTCATTTGGTACCAAGAATGTAAAAATCCGTCAAGGATTAATGTCAGTCGATTAAAATCAAGAAATAATATAAGAAAGGCCCTGTCTTTTGTTCGACAGGGTTATGGCGTAAATGTGCGCGTACGTGTGTACATTGTACACATACATGTACTATGTACATATAAGCGTACGCGCACATGTACAACATGTGAAGCCCGTTTCAAGAAAAAAGCTTGTATCTCATATTCCCGATGTTGCAAATTTCAGTTTTTTAAATTTTTCGTTACAGAGACCTGTTTAATCCTTTCACCCAAACACGGACAGTGCAACTTTTAGACCTGCTCTTGTGTGCAGGAAGTCGTATGTTCGAGTCCCACCTGAGCACAATGAGTGTTTACATGCAGCATGTGTTGGGGGGAGGAGGGAGGGCCTGGTTTGCATTATATAAAAAGTATGTTAATCCAAATGATTGGGACAGAATACCAGTTTGGCCAATTTCTCTGTTCAGTTTGAATTATTTTTTCTATGTTTAAATAATTCGACCCTAAATACAAAGGAATGTCTTTGTTGTGAATTGACACAGGACCCCAGAAGCAGACACAAGTTCAAGGTGGCCAACTACAGCAGTCCCACCTTCTGTGATCACTGTGGCTCCTTGCTGTACGGTCTGCTCCGTCAGGGCATGAAGTGTGAATGTAAGTACACAGTTTAAGTTTTTTTTAAGTTCACACAGTTTTAGAGGGAAAAATTTATTCTTTTTGTCCGGGCGGCAATTTTTTTCCGGGCGCTAACGGTACCTGCAGTGGAGAACACTTCTTATGACTTAAAAAACAGTGCCAAAATCAAAGTGGCCAACTAGGATGCAGTAGGATCAACAAAGGGTTATGAAGCAAAGCAAAACATATTCGTACACAATTGCCATAAAAACAACCCCAATTTACTAAGAAAGGCCCTGAAAATTACATGTAAACATAAGATGGATGTCACTCACACCCACATATTCTCTAAGCGAGATCATGATTGTAAATGCACTTTTTGATGGTGGATACGAGCTGTCATACGCAGTGTACATGTACCGTAGCCGTCTCGCTTAATGTTTGCTTTAGGCGTCTTTTCATTAGTGTTTTTAGTTTGTGGGGCTCCATCATAGAGTAGAACTAGAAAAGGGTAGAAGTAGAATTTATGAGATGATGTTGGCTGGTACCAGTTTGATTGAGAAAGAAAGTCTTCAGCAGGCCTCGATCTTAAACCGCTTGCGGACAGTTTGTACGGCTGTAGACCATGTGACATTTGGTTACAATGTACATCTAAAGCACCCTCTATTGAAATCATGCCTGTCGGTGTCCGTATGCATCAAGCTTTGCATAATTTTGTTCAGGTAAAAATGTTAGAGGTCTCGCAATTCAAAGCCAATTTGACGGTCGACCTCATTCCCAATCCAAATTTACCTTTATCGATCATTCATTACTAGAGATGTATTAACGCCTTGTTGATTTTCACTGAGTAAAAACAAATTTGCTATTAATTTGTTGAATAGTCAACACTTCTCAAACAAAATTGTACCGTACCATCCATGGAATTGTTGAAGATTGTCCCTTTACATGGTCCCAGCACTCCAATAACATGTAACTTAAGACGTAATGTGCCGAGCAGGTTGGAGTGTGCACCAGAGCATGGTTTCATCACCCCGTCATGTTCTGAAGAGAGATAAAAAAAATTCTCTTCTAGGTTTCTGGTAAACCGATATCCCTAGCGCAATTCATCAGGCCTGGTCAATTTTCTCATCTCATGTTGATGTTGGTTTATCAAGCACGCTTCCCAAACGAGCTGGGGTGATCCGAGAGAGCATTGACCAGAATTCAATCCTGCCGAGGTACCTTGTGGAACAAACTCTACTTTGTGGGTCTAGTTTCTATGGTGACTGTCCAAGGAAGATGTTTGTTAAAGGGCCCCTGAAATGCTAGATAATGGTAATTTTATGCACAGTCTTTGCTGCTTACATGTATGAGGGATTGTTTGTTCAGGAAGATACTACTACTGTTTATTTTGATGTGAAATGAATAAGAGGTAGCGTTTTTCAACTTTGAAAATTTCTTGACAGAAACTCACAGAAAGAGGCCGCTCTTTGGGGCTTGTCACTTCAAGAACGCACAAAATAAAAGTTTAAAATGCGGGAATTCAAACAGGAACTGCAGTCAACTGCTGCAGTTACTATTAGGGGCCATTCAAATAATGATTTATTTTCTTCGATTGTGCCCTTAAAAACGACTAACCGTCGTACCAGTACGTTCAGTTGTCCCCTCTCTCTGGGCACGCGGAGGAGCTAAGGTACGGTATTCATATGCAGCACATTGCAGAGGGTACGCCCCCTTCTATTGTTCCCCCATTGTGTCTCAAACATCCAAGGAATTTCAAAGGAATTCCTTTAGGAAACTTTTGTGCACAGTGTGCTACTAGTGTGCATGTAGGTACAATATACATACATGTACTCTGCAATAATGTTACATGGGTCTATACATGTATGTAACCCAGAAATACTGTGGTTTTCAACACGTGTCAAACTTCTGAACATGGATCGAGAGCTCTCAATCCACCTTGAAAGAAATGTTAGTTTTGACACCGATCGAATGCTCTACACCGTTCAATGCCGTGTTTGAATGGTTCAGTGTGAAAAGGTCAGTCTAGTTTACACATGTCAGGCTCGTGTACATCTAAGAGATTTGTCATAGTGTGAAAAGGCCTTATGAAAGCTTTTTCCTCCGCAGTTCGTGCCACCTCCCCGACCACTAGCCCTTTACCTCATCAATTTTCCCAGCCCCGTTGTCCCTGTTTATTTTGGTCGGCACGTGCCAGTCATGGTTGCTCCCAGTTTGTCAGGATTATGTTGCACTCGTGCAAACCTGGAAGTGCTCCCTGTGGATTCAGTAAATAAGATTTAGCACACCTTGGAGTCAGCGGCATCGTGCTCTGAATGTTTTTAGCAAGAACAAATTTGGCTGACCTTGCCGACACTAGTCTAGGTTTGTAGACTTTGGACCAATCAAAGTCTCCAATTTTGTGCACAGTGGTATCAACAATGGCAGTATGGTCTTTCAATTGCACACATGTATGCCTTTGTATGTAAATTAACACCATTGTTTTCACGGAATTTTACCGGTGTTTTTCAAATTCTTTTTTTAAAAATGTCAAAAATGGCAGCTGAATGATCCCAGTCATTTTAATTTCAAAATTAAGTGCCTTTTGCAAACATCACAATTTCTTCCTCATTATACAAGTGGCAGTCCTCTCTC